>RHDT01000022.1:0-334421 GCA_004000165.1 Taphrina sp. SM11 | reverse complement strand
GCGTGTGAAGCGTAAGTAGCTCAGTTGTACCATCGAAATGTATCCTATCTTAGCAGTAAAATCCTCGTCCGTCCTGGTCCGTGCGTCATGTTCAGCAAGGCTGAAGATCAATGCTGCAGAAGCAGATCTCAGGAATGACATGCTGCCAAGCAACGCTCAGCAGAGAAGGCAGACCACCCACACATTTCGCTTGGTTAAATGGCAGCAAGCTGTTCCATGAGAAATATTCAGTCTTCTCCAAAGGAGCAATAAGCCTGCACAGTTAGCAGACTGTCGTTCGAGTGAACTCATCATTTAGGGCTGAATAGCCCGCGACTTCACGAGGTCGAGACAGGGATAGAGTGCTTACGCAGTATATATATATATATACATATATCAGCATGAAAAGATGAGAATAAATAATATACAAGAACAAACAATAGTTCAGGCTCAAATGACTTTCGCAGACACATACATGAATGCGGCTTCATTTCAATCTATTTTGCAACGCTTGTGAGGCTAAGCTTCTTGTGTTTTCAAGTCATGCAGAAAGTGAACCAAATTTGGACGAAGCTATGCTAGCAGAAGCTTTCCTTGGCCCCCTCAGTTCCCCAGAACTTCTCAGGACAAAAACCTAAATTCTGCAGTCAACAAAGAAAGAGGAATTATTCGCGACCAGACTGAGACCTCGTCTAGATGAAACCTAGAAGGGCCAAGATGTTTGGAATTCTATAGTCCCTAGGGCAGATGCAACACGGAAGCAGGTTTAACCATAGATACGAGGGCGCGAAGGATGTGGAGGACCACAAAGAGGCGTAGGCAGGTCTGGAACCAACGGGAATCCCAACAGATCCAAGAATATCCTGAGACGACCATCATACCTGGAGATGAGGAACACTTTGATTGGCACACCTTGCCGAAAGCCCTGCAGAACGACTATCTACCGAGAACATCTGCAAAAAGGATGGCACTTGCATGAAACTCCCCGCCGCCACCGGCCTTCGTCGCCTGTACACAGATTACTCCAATGCTTAGGGCACCGTTACCTGACCGGAATGCGGCTATCGCGCTCATAGTAGCAATAGACCGGAGCCTTAGAACGTTCAAGGTCAAGGAAGCTCACGAGAAAGTGCAAAGCTAAATTGCAAACTCTCGACTTTGTGGTCGAATAGTCAACAGTAGTTCGAGTATTTCGATTTTTCACCTTCTCTAGTTTCGGTGTGGAGAATGTACTATTGCAATCTGGCGTTCTCCCAATCGACAGTAAGCCCCTTCCTCAACTTCTTTGGTCGCGGGGTTGGAGCTGAACTCTCGGCATCTTGCTTCCTCTTGCAAATACGATACTGCAATGTCGTAATTGATAGCTTTCCGCCTTCTTTACAACCTTGACAAAGACGCAGGGCGACCTCAGGCTCGCGGTTTTGAGCGCCTTGATGGAGGATGACTGTATCCTCTAGCTGAGGCTGCCGCCGGAGCCCAAGATAATGCCCGGCCACGAGCTAGCTAACCAGTGAGGGCTCGGTCACTCTGGAGTGCTACCTGGCTGGCTCAGCACATCATGCTGTTGTCGACAGCGAGGTGACCCTCATTATAAATTGACGGATATGGAATATAGGATCTCAGTGACAGCATACTTCTGGTTAATCGAACAGATGAATTACCTGGAGCCTGAGTCAGTCAATTTCCCATCTATGCTTGCCACAAGAAATGTCCATGTGTGTCTCCTGCATAGCAACAATCTATGTCGCAATTTCTTCTCAGGCCCAATCTTCCTTGAGACTTTTCTTTGGCAACCTGCTAGCTGTGCAATCCACGTGGGCCAAGCTCAGATAGACATTCCATTGCACTGTGCTTCCCAAGCAAATCCCTGTTAGCCAATGTCTTGCTTCAGATGTGGTGCTCCCAATTGGCCTGCAAAAGCAAAAGAAAGCTACAATATTGCGAACAGAGCGATCGTAGACAATCCGGCTCGTCTTATGAGCACGTTGTTGGTCTGATGACGCCATCAAGGTCCCTAAAAGGCAAGTACTTGCAACTGGTTCCATGCAACTTTACAGCCCGAGTAAAGATTGGAGGAATGACGGAATCCGAATGGCGCGACAAATTGAACTCGTGCAAGATTCGAAGCTTAACCAGGTAAAGCCATGTGCAGATCATTGGCCCCGTGAAATTGGCAAACTTTGGGTCCCACACGGCTAAACGAGATTCGGCCCGATAGTCCGGTATCTGTTTGAACACAAGAACTTTGTTCATGCGTGACTGTGTCCCTTTGGATTGTTCTACCAGGGTGCTCTTTCGATACATTCAAGGACAGACTGTTGATACTTTGCTACAGCTCAAACAGGAATGAAGAATACGAAAAACTGAGGCATCTGTGTTGGAAAGAGCGTCATGCAGAATGTTCAGGATTGCTGATCCTAATCCCACTCCTCTATAATGTGGCTTGCAGATCTATGGTCCTAACCAGACTTCTGCGACTCCTGAACCCATCACTTCCGCATACGGATACTTGACGACAATCCGCATACTAAGATCAGGAGAGCTCTCAAGCTCTCTCCTTCCTGATTCCACTAGCTGTTGCTGACTGCAGGATGATGCAGGCTTATCGCAACGTGGGTTATGTGCATACTCATCTCCACCATCGTTGCATTCTCTCGAAAACAGAGCAGCGATCACAGTTTCGTCCGAGTCATCTTGATCAGTTTTGCAAACAGTGCTCGAGCTCGGATATATAAAGGAGCACGATGGAAGCTCCATGAAGGGTACAACATATATCATTTACCTCAACATGCAATGCACAATCAAAAGCTTTGTAGCCCTTCTACTAGCCACCAGCATTGGAGCTTCTCCAATAGAGCATAAGCGTCAGGCACTGAACGACTTGTCACCAGACGTTGCTGCGCTGCTGACCTCCCTCGGCCTTGGAGGTCTGACTCCAGGTGTCAGTGGCACTCTGGAAACTCTAGGCACTGATCTCAAGAAGCGACTTCTACTCAATGACCTATCGCCAGACGTTGCTGCACTGCTCACATCACTCGGTCTCGGAGGTCTGACGCCAGGTGTCAGTGGCACCTTGGAAACTCTAGGCACTGATCTCAAGAAGCGACAGCTACTCAATGACCTATCGCCAGACGTTGCTGCACTGCTCACATCACTCGGTCTCGGAGGTCTGACTCCAGGTGTCAGTGGCACTCTGGAAACTCTAGGCACTGATCTCAAGAAGCGACAGCTACTCAATGACCTATCACCAGACGTTGCTGCACTGCTCACCTCCCTTGGCCTCGGAAGCCTGACTCCAGGTGTCAGTGGCACTCTTGAGACTTTGGGAACTGATGTATGAGTTATAATGACAGATGAAAAAATTATACGACACTCTCCTTCGGGAGACATGAAATTAGAGCTTAAAGTGGAGCACATGTATCAGCAATTATTTTGGATATAAGATACTTATAGAATTGATGTTACGCCTCATATATTCATTGTGATTTGCTCAGGTATGCTTGTGTAATTAGTGATGCTGTATCGGATAGTGTTCAGATTTGGTGACGGCCACGAGATCGATTTGTAGAGGAGGAGCGGGAAGGTGATTCCCCGGACTCTCCCGAAACGCTGAAGAGGTTGGTGCTTGGTACAGAAATACAAGAAATCACCAGAATCATATCCCGTCCAATTGTGGGGAAAGCATTGGAGAAGAGAGAGGAGCCATACCTGGCACGTGGATGACAACGGCCTGGCAACTAAGAACAGCATTGGAAAAGCAAATAGATTACCGGTATTGTATAATTATAGCTGAGAGTACAACTGCGCTTCTCATATTAGGTTTCTAAATTACTTAAGTCTCTAAATTACTAAGAGTTGCCATATAATCTGGCGAGAAAAAGTAGGATAAGGAAGATTTAGTCGAGTGAAAGCTCAAACTGAGATGCCATGACCGGTAGTATGGTCAAATTCGAAGGAGGTCTTCTCGAACGAGCTCAAGGCAGTGTTGAGTGTGGAGGCTTCTGGGAGACTTGTGCCGGTAGATGCCTCAGTTGCTGCTGGAATTTCTTTTGACAAGGGCTGTGCGACATGAAGAGACTCTACCTCACCCTCTTGACTCGCTGAGATGGGTTCTGGGACACCTGTAGCACTAGCGACTTGAGGCGCGACAGAGGTCGGCTGATCAGATGTGTTGGTGCCTAGTAGTTTCTGGAGGCCTCCAAGAACGATGCCTCGAGACGTTTCCGCTTCTTGCTCGGACGTCTGAACCTGATATTGTGCCATCGAGGAGAGTCGGTGGTAGTGCTTCACCTGGAGTTTCAATTCTTCAATCTGATTCTTCATAGCTAGCTTTTCGAGCTCAGCTTCATGGTTCCGATAAGCCTCACTCTCTAGTCTCTTCTCGGCTTCCGCTGCTCGTAATTGGTAAAAGCCAATTTGAGTCGAAATACGCTCGATCATACTGATTTGTGCATTCTGTCTGGCTGCCAGATCAGCTGCTTCTGCCTCGATCGTCACATATCTTTGCAGTGTCGATTCCTTGTCCTTCAAAGTCTGCTCGGTCTGGTCTTGTAGGTACTTGAGGCGCTGCAACTCGTTGTCAAGGGCCTGCTTGTCCGCTTGAATCTGCGACAGGTTGGCTTTCAGGGCAGACTCCGAGTTCAGCATCGATTGTAATCGGTCATTGACATTCGCGAGGGCAGTCTCATCCTTACTTCGAATCTCGTTAATTCTCGTTTCAGTTTCTTTGAGGACCTTGTTGACTGCTGCTGCTGCCTCGACATAAGCGGCATTCTTCTCGGCCGTCAATGTCTTCTTTTGTGTCATGAGCTCGGTTCTCAGCACAGATAGAGCGTGAAGTAGAGTACTGTTGTCGACTGTACCATCTTTCGACCTTGGAGGCATGAATTCCTCCTCCGATAGAGACTGCCTTGGAATTTCCGCGAGTTGAGGAGCGGTTGACCGGTCGTTAGTCTTTCCACCGATACTAATCCTCTTCAGGAAGCTGCGGGAACTCGAGATGGAATTTCGGGAATTCGACTGACGAGATGCACTCTTCTGCATGGGTACAGATCCTGGCAGCTCCGCCCGAAGGTCTGGCATTGGACGCATGAAATTGTAATCCTGACTTGCACCGGGAGACAGTGGTCTGCTGGACTTTTGCACAACTGGTTCAGGAATCGTCCGAGCAGGTAACTCAGCTGAACTTTTGGGTAGTTCTTTGTACATTGAACGTTCCAAGGCCAGGAATCTCTCGAGGTCCGAAGAACTATAATCTGTCTTGTTTTGATCAATCTGTCGCACCTTCCCCTCAAGAGCCGGGACAGGACAAGATAAGAATGTGGTTAGTGGAGGTGAAATTGACAGAGCTTGTTTCTCCTTGGGTGCCACTTTGTTTGTCTTTGTAAAGTACCGCATTATGCTCGAGGTCCGTTTCAATGGCATCTTGTCTTCGGAGCTGAAATGTTTATCCAGCTCTTTGATGTCAGTGGCATTGATGTGAGCTGTAGCATCTTTGTTCTGCTCGACTTTGGAAAATACCCGCTGTAAAGCTTGCTCTGCGTCCGGCCCATTGAGTGTGGCGACGATCTCGCGGCCTAGATCAGTCTTGATGGACCGAATAGATCGGCCTCCAGCAGACATGATTGACATGGCATCATTAGTATCCCCACGTCTGTGAGTGCCACTGATAAGTGAGGGTGTATAGCCGTGACCACGTTGGAATCGATCGTGTGTCAGATGACCGGATTTGAAACCTTTTTTCTCCATCGGGATCCTGATCTGAGATAATTCTGCAATGTAGAGCGCGACATCGTTGTTCGAGGGGTAAGCGATATCGCCTCCGACAATGTAAAGTTTACTGTTGACATGACAAAGCGCATGATTGGCTCGTGGCGGCGGTCTCGAAATGTTCTCCTGTGACTGGGAAAATTTGTGCCAATAAGAGGTAGAAAGGTTGAGAACAACAAAATCGCCCAAGTTGTTGTTCGACGCGTCTGTGCCTCCGTATACGTACATCATTCCCGAAATGACCACCGCACTGTGTAAATGCCGCTTTGCGGGAATGTAGCCGAAGCATTCCATTTCGGTCCAAGTTTCAGCAATTGGATCATACACCCATAAATCATTGAAGGATTGCATTCCATTAGTACCTCCAAAGACGTCTAGATTGATGGTCAGCACAAATGACCCTTGTAGACAAGGAAAGATTCTTACAAAGTCTCCCGAGCCATGTTACTGCTGAGTGCCCAGACCTTGCTTGCGGAGCGTGCTCTTGGGTGGGAATGAGTTCCCAAGCTGCATCGGCAGCGAAAAGCGTATTGATGTCGAATGCCCAGAGATCATTGGCGAATGTCTCTTCTTTAGATGATGGCCTTCCTCCAAAGACAAAGATTTTGGAACCGATCAAGGAGAGACTATGTCCAATTCTAGCAGAAGGCTTGACGCCCTGGATGCGAGCGATTGACCACGCCTTGGTAACTGTGTTGAGCAGATAGAGAGTGGCATCTTCCTTCTTTGCGACATTGAAAGACGATCCGCCAAAGACAATGTACGCATTCCCGACCAGGACCGCGCGAGATCCTGTTCGTGCACTTGGAGCTTCACCCGACAATGGCAGTAGGTGAGCCTGCAAGGACTTTGTATCGATCGTCCAGAGATCACTCATCATCCCTCCACTGGTCTCACCGCCAAAGATCATGATGTCGACTCCCTTTCCGGCCGTCGCATTGTAGCCAAAGCCTCTCCGTGGGAGGAAGTTGTGAGGACCCTGTGGTAGTACCGCGGGTTGCCAGTCGCACTACTCGAGTCAGCCCTTGTGCGCAAGAGGTACAAATGCAAATTCGACATACGAAAGCAAATTCACCATCAGTCTGAAGGAACTTGGGCGACAACGGGTTTGCCGTTGAAGCTTTCGAGCCCTCCGTACTGCTAGCTACAAAGGCCATGTTCCCTGGAGGCCAACAATTGCTTTCAGGAAAGATCTATGAGGGATAGATGAGGTCGTACAAGAACATCTTTTCCCAGATATTGAAGTGCATGCCCTTGTGTGGTTCGCGCTTACAGAATAGCCTTAAAGTGGATGTCTCACCCATCTTCTCGGAAGACGAGAAAAGTGATCAGAGAAGGTCCCACACATCCACTTCGCGTGCGAGTAATTTGATCAAAGCCATCTGAATTCTTAAATGCGCTTATGCACAGCAGCCACCGGCGCTATCGGTGGCTCCGATGAATGGCAACAGCCTTCAACGCCATGGCTTTTGCCGGTAGAACTCACCACGGGCCCGACTTATCCGGCGATTACAGATTTGCACGATACACCTTCTGATACTAGGCTGGACTCTGTAATTGTCTGTTCTATTCATGGCAGAATGTGGTGATACCTCGATTATGCTCACTGTCCCATTTCGAACTCCTGCTAGCATATTGGTGAACCTGAGAGGAGGGTGACAGTAAAGGGGGATTACGTCACTTTCCGTCGTCACGGTCAGGTAGTGCTTATGCCCACGTGCCTTGTAGGCTTCTCTCCTGCCGTTGTTGACAACCCGACAATATTCAATGTGCGGGATCAGAGATCAGCAAACACGCCGGGTTTTATGCTTCGTCAAACTCTCTTCAATTGAATTGCTCTATGAATTGCAACTCCAAAACCAGCTTCAACCGATTGTCTTGTACAAGGACCGTCCCTGCATGTATCTCCACAATGAAGTGGAGACGATCATGGCATAGACATCTGCCACAGGTGTCCAGAAATAGCAGGCTATGAACAACAGACTGTAGCAAGTGACAAACACGACAAGGGTGTTTGCCCAGTATGGGACATCAGCAATGTGTAATTGAATCGTGAGCCAACTTCCCCAGGACCAGAAAATTGCCCCATGAAGCAGATAGATCGAGTATGAATGCGTACCCAAGATCCTCAACCAACGAAGGCTGAAAACTTTCTGTGTGATGCTGCTGTTGTCACATAAGACGAGTAGCGCAGTCCCGATGAAGAAGGCATAGACTTGGGGGTAATTGAAAGGTGGAAATCCATCAAGCTCCGTCTGTACGATTGGCAATCCGGTATCTAGACCTGTCAGTTTCGTGCTTTGGTGTGAGACGTGCCTGCCATACATATATCAGAATGAATTCCGTACTCCAGAGTCGGGAAGTTGATTACATCGACTTGTTGCAAGTATTGCAGAACCATGAAAGACAGAATGGTCGCCCAAACGAAGAACATCAAGACGGATTTCTTCCAAAAACTGTTGAACCAAGTGCGGTATTTGTAAGTACTGTCTAGGTCTCCGATGGCAAGACCTACCCAGAAATATGCCCCCCAATTGAGAGCATACCAGTTTGTCAGAATGCAGATCGTGTAATAAAGGCCTCTCTTCCAAGGGGTCTTCGACTCTCGTATGACTATGACCCCGAGGTAACACAACCAAGAATATTGAATATTCACAGGAATCGTCCACAAGACTCCAGTACAGTAATTATAGATGATTCTGGGCAAAGCGTTGGGAATGATGAACAGGAGAGCCAGTAGCTCGTTGAAGAAGTAGCCAGCATTCTGGAACGGTACAGTATATGGCCATGTCGACCAAGTCACCGAAGCCAAATATCTCAGCCATTTGACACCTCCAACGGAAATGAGAAAGTACTCAAGAGTCACCGCCATAGCTACGGGAATGAACAGCCTCGGAATTCGCCTATAGGTTGATCCTGCAAGCTCTTCTAGGTTGCCATTGCGTAAGTATCTCACACCAATCAATCGAGCTGATAAGATGAAGAAGCATCCTAGAACGATACTAGCATTCAGTACAACTGGAGAGCAGATCTTTCTGAACCATTCCTCATATTTGTAGTGTACCGGGGTCGATGGGTTAATTGCGCCGATGTAAAACGTCAAACAGAAATGAATGAGAGACACTAGTCCACAGACCAAACCTCTGAACCCATCTAGATAATCCATCCGCGGTCGGCTTGGCTGCAGAACAACACGGGCTTCAGGCTTGATCTCCGTCACGATTGTGTTCGGTTTCGACTGATAGACTGCTTTGAGTGTATTGATACTTGTTGTAGTAGCGTTTGCACTGGCCCCAATCTCATACAAAGTGGGTAGAGAAGCGTTGCTCAGGAAGTTCTCTGGATGCTTGCCAAAAGTGTCACTTGACTTGTCTTCAATGCTTAAAGTCGCTTTGTGTGTCTTGTTCAGTTCTGTACGTGGTACCGACCACGGCTCCACATTCCCATGGCTCTTATCCATGATGTAGACATATGCAGGTGGATCAGCTGGTCGACCACCCTTCTTGGCCTTGGCAGCACGAATAACTCTGCCCGTGACTGCATGTAGGATGATAATGAAAAAGAGTATCAGTGGCACGATGGTCGTGAGTACTGCAGCACGCGATGGATCGTACTTTCGAGGACTGAGCTTCCATGGAATCAAGGCCTCTGGTGGGAAAGACGTGCTCAGTCTCAAGGACGTGTCTTCTGTATCACACACGCTATTTCCACTAGCCTTGCATATCTGTTCGAAATTGGGTGCAGTAGTGGTCCCCTATATGATTTAGCCATAAAGGAGACTGCAGCTCCATCTCACTCACATTATAGAATAGTCTGATGTAGGTTATCTTTCCAGTCTCCGTATCGTATTTAGGGGGACCTTGAGCGTCTTCTAAGGTCAGCTATTGGCCAAGCAAGGTAGTGCACGGTCTTACGTTGTGGGTCGCCATCTGCCCAGTGGCGAAAAGTAATTGCTCCAGGGATGGAAGGTAGACTGCTCTTCTCTCCATCTGTCACATTCCACACTGCAGAGGCATTGAGTGATGCCTGCCAGGCTACAGATTTTTTGCTCCAGTCGAATCGATATTGGTTGGGATAGTATGTGAAAGGATTTTGACTGATGTTGGAATGGTAGGGGTTGAGGGTACCTCCTGGAAGGCCGATAGAATCTACTATGAGTCAACAAAGTTTAAGATATTCCCTGCCAAATTCATACATTCGAGGCGTGTGTTGTACGCCATATCCTGGTTGAGGATATCGAGAGTGATCTTCTGAGATATGTTGAAGTTATATTCCATGGTCATCGCCGTTCCACCGACGTTACTACCTGGTGGGACCATCCCAGCGCGAAATGAACCTATGCGAATCAGTCATCTATGAGGCAACAGAAGAAGCTTGCTTGTCTCACCATATTGAATGTCCTTTCGACGTGTCTGAATCTCAGCACCGACCACGATGCGTTGACTTGTCGGCACATCGCAAAGCATGTCCAGCGATTGGCCATCAACCAGTTTCACATTCTTATTGCTTGCGGCTTGTCGATAGGTAGTCGAATAGCCGTCCTCATAAGGATTTACGAAATCTTCAATCTCAAAGTTCTGTGAAAAAGCACTTTGCGGATCTGTCTCGTTGAAGTACACGATAGTAGCATCTGTGTAGAGCCTTCCATCAAGGTCGAGGTAACCACAACGGCATGATTCAGACATTGATGCTTGCTATAACCGCAGTCTCCTTCTGAAGTGCTTTCCGTGGTTAGCGGCCTGAATGAATGGACGTATATGCGAAGGAGTCTCATCAAACTGTTCGTACAACCTGACTTGCAGCCCGAGGAAGATCCGATGATCCCTGGGCCTTGGCAGCCACCAAAGCTCGCGTGCTATTCTTACTCCCAGTGGCTTTGGGCGGATCTACACGTGGAAACTTTAAGCTTCGAATTCCCATTCAGCCATCAGAGCCACCGACTGGAGTGGTCCAGTAAAGGCGTCGGCCACTATGCGGCTCCTGACACGGCTATGCCAAGGGGTCGCAGCGAGGATCTCGAGGAATGGCAGCATCACGGGTTGTGATGTTGCTAGGGATGCAGTGGTCCACTTGCCAGACTTGTTTCTCAGAAAAACCAGATATCCCAATAGCATATTGAGAGTGCTACCAGTAGCAAACGAAGGATGCCTGCACGACTTCTCAATTCCCACGGTCAGCCTGGTGTCGAGAGCCTCGAGCCTCTCACAGAAACGTTCGGAAAACCTCTGTCTTGGAGAGGTCCCAGGAATGCGAGCCTGATCGACTTGGAGAAGCTCGTCGTGACCGAAGTAGATGGCCAAGATCTAAAGGCCTTGACAACGGCACGAGCCCTGGCGATGTTGTCCAAAACGTTTCCTGGGCACTTCGATTGGACTAAGAGTCTGACCACGACCCTTGAGAAATCACATACATCTGCCTCCACAAAGACTTTGTGTTTCGCCATGGTGGTAGAGCGACGAGAATCCTTCTGGCGTGAGGCATCGGGAGTCACGCGTGATTTTGATGAAGTCTTTCACTCGTTAGACAAATGGGACGTCATTGCACCATCAGTCGTCTTGGATAATACGACCATGGAGAAGACTATCGAATTCGACTGGCCAAGATCTGCCTCGAGTGAGGATACACCAGGCAAAGTCATAGTGAAGAGTCCTTGCTGGGAGCATGCATCTGAATGTGTTTCGTGTAAGGGCATTGCGTCAATTGAGTACATTCCTCCCCTCTTCAGTAATCATTTCCTAATTCTCACAGTTCCTGCTTCGTATGTCGTGGAAAAGGAATCTTCAAGCAAGGACAGTGCAACATGTGTTCTTCAAAAGGAAAGTATTACTGCCGGGTGTGCTCAAACACCGGAAAGATATCGTGTCTCCTGTGCGGCTCCAACGATAAACCTGGCCTGATTGAATTATCGGCCATCCTCAGGTAGAGACGCTTGAAGCACTCTAGTCTTCCCTCTGACAGTGTAGGATTCAAAGAAGGACCATCATAACAGATCCGAAGATCTTCGATGCCTCCAGTTTTGGCATGATTGAACGTGAAGCCCGCACAGCTCTAAACAACTTTGATGAAGATTCTTCCATTGTTGCGCTGACTGCCATTATCGCCAAGTGGGACCCACACAATGTGACCGTTGCTGACAACACCGGTCTGGTCGAGCGATATGAGATTCTGGGCACTGAGTGTAAGCACCTAGGCCAGTCTCCTCGACCTTCGGTTGCGAAACGTCCAACATTTTTCTCCAAGAGTATGAATTCGAGCATTGGCCGGCTACGTCTTACAGCCAGTCGGCCCTGATCTGCGACACTGAAAGAGGTGTGCGTTCTGATTCTTGTCGGTATAGATTTCTTAGCCTGGGCATAGATAGTTGCAATGTTAGCACATGGAGGATTCCCCGATATTCTTCCCCGTAGCCTCCGAAGTGGCACTTTGCGCGTGGCTAACTCTTAACATTCTGTTTCGCATGCTTTCCAAGTATGACGATCAAGACGGAGCACTTATCCGGCCTTCCAATAAAGGTTGCACATCTGCTGTGAAGCATAGGCTATATCTCATCTCGTTCTGCGATTGCAAAAGGCTCGTCCACACAATGATGATCAGCTTGTTCTCGAGTGCGATTGTGATATTCACCTTTGGTCAATTCGTCAGCTCTGCTCCTGTTCCTTTGGTCCTGAGCTGTTCGCTCGTCTCTGGAACTGTGCCAATCTCGGCCACAAGCTTGAGCTCGGTACTTTCTGCAGACCAGATCAATGCACTAGGCAGCGCGAATGCCAATACTTTAGGAGGTGAGCTCTGCATGGGACTCTGAACGACCTGATGACTGACACGAAATAGCTGCTGGGGGTGCCGTTTCGAATGTAGTAGCTGCGAGCGGAGGGGCTGCTGCGAATGTCATTGCGGCATTTGGAGGTGCTGTCGCGAATGCACAGAAGAAGAATTGAGTCGATAACTTTCCAGCGCGATGCACAAGAGGAGTCATTATCTTGTCGAAGCTGCATCACCTATGAGCAATGTCCCGGAGATGTATGCTGTCAAATAATTGCATGGAGCTCTTTCAATTTGAGGTTTTCGTCGTATGTATTTCTATAATATTGTAACAACTTTGCTTCTTGTGAATGCGATTTGATTTCGACGACATCTACGCGCACGTGGACCTGTACTTTCGTGCACGGTCCCCCGACAACCCAGTGAACACAAGTACCGGCATGTTCGAACTCTTCCACAAAGATGAAGAGGTCTTGCCCTTGGACAGTCGTTCAGACGTCTGCTGTGACCACCTCCACTTTCTGAGTACTTCGTTCAGTAGGCTACACCGAATTAGCATGACGTGATTGAGCATAGTGGTAAACTTACATTCCACTTCTCATACTTGACCAACCTAGTAAAAACATTAGCGATTGCGCTGCTGTCGTTCGAAGAACTTACTCTCGAGCATGCGCGATGAGTCCCATGACGGACAGGATCATGAAGTAGACTGGCATACTTATTCCATAGATAATAATGACAAAGGGTGATGTAAATTCTGATCGGTTTCGAATCGTCAGAACGGTAATAGCTACCAAAGAAAAGCAATTGAAGATCAAGATCCATGCAGACAGCGGGTACCCGAAGAGAGATTGGTAGACTGCATATAGATGTCTTGGTGGATTCAGAATCAACTTTCCCAGCAAGAGGCATGAGAATTGGGTGAGAACGTAGAAGAATGCTTCCCGAAAGACCAGAAGGAAGAAGAGTCCGAGACGAGATCTCAATTCAACACCAGGCACACCTCTGGCTGCGAGCATCTACAAATATTAGCACCCCCTCGGATAGGACTTTTGTACGACTGACGCAGTGACGCATGGCGACTTGGAACCAGCCTTGAGCCCATCGCATGCGTTGCTTGTAGAAAGCGGCAACAGTAGTTGGAGCCTGCTCGTAGGACACAGTGTTCAGTTCATGCACCATCTTGGCTCCTGATGCAAACGCTCTCAGTGTCGAATCGATATCCTCTGTAAGCATATGCTTATGCATCTTCAGTTGTTTCAGGAGACTGGCTCGCCAATAACCATTAGCACCTCCGAAGAGGCCGAATCCGTGGGATTGTGCTCGACCTGGATGAAAAACAGCATAGATCATGTCAAACTCTGCTGAGATTGCCCTATCAGATGGTCAGTCGCGAATATATCTGATCAGAATAGTCAGACCTTGAAACCCAACTCTCGGAATAATTATAGACCACACATCGGCCTTGCACGATGTCTGTGCCATCACCTCTGCAGAATCGCTCAGCAGCCCATCGAGGACCGTGAGGATGTGCATAGTGATCTGTATCGTAGATTCCGATGAGGTCAGTGTTGCACTCATGCTCGAGGAAGTGATTGAGATTGTCAGCCTTCGAACTCGACTGCTCAACTCGGACTACTTTCACACTATAGACATGAGTTTCAGATCAGTACGAACCAGCAAGAGTCTCATACTTTGGAAATTGCTCGTTGAGCTTGTGAAGTTCAGTCTCCAGTGGCTCTATCGGTCGCGGAGTGTTGTAAACGAGATAGACAGTGTACTTATCAACTGGATAGACGATTTCCCGCACAGCATATCGAACTTGTTGCATGACGATATCCTGCTCATTGGGCAGATATGCCACGATCACCAGACTTAGTGAAGGAAGGAGATGATCTGGAGTTGGAAATTTCCCTTTTGCACTCATCAGTACTAGGGTCAGATTCTTGTGCTGGCGAGCTTACCTGTCTCTGCTAATCTCTTTCGTGCTCGTCTGGCATCTCTTGCAGGTCTGTTCGATGCGCAAGCTTCCGCAGTGACTGCTGCGCTGACAAAGAATGCCAGACTCAGATACGTGTACCAAGCGATCGTAACGACCTTTTCGGGAAGGACCATGTAGGCTGAAATTGAAATGACGAAATATAAAACCACCAGTGTCATTGGTGTCCAGTCATCGATTTTGGCTGAGAGTGCCTTGAGACTCCAGCGCTTTCTCGTTCGAGGCGCCTGTGGTGTAGTATCCTCCTCATCAAAATCTATGCTCTTCTCCGTGATCAGATTCGTCTTCTCCTCCGCTGGACGAACCACCGTTATTTGTGGTTCTCGATTTATCTCGACATCTACGCGATTGAGTATCTGAGCAACCTCTGCCGAATTACGTGAGGATCGATATGTGCTTCCATGATCGCTGTAGCTGGCCTCACTATCGATAGTACTGGCAGGAAGAGGCCACGCAGCCTCTTCAGAGAAATCGTCAGAGTGGTCTACAAAACTACTTGCAGCGGTCGAAGGTAGTGGCCATGATTCATCGTCTTGTGGTGTGGCCTGGTACATCTTCACTACTGATCTGGACAAGGACATTTCGTGCGAAAGATGTCCGCTAGAGCCAGCTGTCTCGAGTTATTCAATAGAGCTTTCACAATCAACCATAGCAGGAAATCTGCAAATGCCTTCTCGTGAAGCATCGTAGTACTCTCTCGGCGTGACCCGAATTTCACCCTGTGCAGATCCACATACCGAGTGGGCGCAAAACTAGGTTGTCAATGTTTAAGTGTGTGGACTGTGCTTTGTGGCAGCACGCCAGTCATGCAGCCCCAAAGCCTCAGAGGCAGAAGATCCCTGCGGGTCCACTCTGACACGCGAGATCTGGCCGTCATTGGCAATTGGCAAAGGACTTGACCGCACCACCTACTGCCAAGGGCAGAGTTACACAGCGCTTGGCCACTACCCCCAATAGATGGAAAAGCAAAATCTGAGACCATCATTGCTCTAGAGTAACCTGTCCAAGAGTCGTTCTATTTCCTTTTTCGATTGAATCACTCTTGGTTGGTCTATCCCGTGAAACGCTCAGGTCCATTTACTAGAATTGAGAAGAAGCAGACACGCCTTCATGGGCTTTTCTACCCAACTGACAAGTGAAACCGAGGATAGTGAAGATCTTTCATGGCCGCTACCTGTTCCAGACAAGTTGGATCAGACCAGTTCGACCAAGAGCTCGCGGCAGAAGCGTAGCTCATTAAGTAGAAAAACGAGGATAACATTAATAGCAGGGACGATCATAATTTTGTTTGCCACCGGGTTAGGACTTGGCCTCGGTCTAGGTTTGAGTAGGAAAACATCCTCAAGCTCGGAATCCGTGACAACGGCGCAGGGGACTACTACGGTATCATCTGGAGAGTCTAATGGACAATCGTCCGACGCAGCTGCCATCTGTGCAGCAAAGAGTGATACTTTCCAGAACACTAAGCCGTGGCGGGGCGTAAATATTGGCAACTGGCTAATCCTCGAACGATGGATAAATCCGAGTTATTATGCATTCTACACGGGGATAAATAAAACAGATGAATGGTCCTTCTGTGAATCGCTTGCAGAAAATTGCGGAACAACCTTGGAAGCTCATTGGAATGATTGGCTATCTGAAGGAGAGATTGGCAATTTGGCAAAGGCAGGTTTTAATCTTCTTCGTGTACCCATAGGATTTTGGGCATTCATGGACCCTTATCCTTGGGAGCAATATTACAGAGGCTCTCAGACCACTCAGCTCACACGACTACTATCTTATGCAAAGACATACAATATGTCGGTCATCCTCGACCTCCACGGTCTCCCGGGAAGTCAAAATGGACTCGAGCACTCTGGGCATCTGGGCCCCATCAACTTCTTTAACAGTACGAATCAAGCAAGGTCTCTGACGCTCATGGATGCAGTGATCACATTCATCCAAAACTCTACCTTCCAAGAACAGATTGTGGCACTTGAGGTTGCAAACGAACCAAACATCTACGATAAAGACGACTTGAAAACTTACAAGACATATCTCACGAGCAGTTACGGCAAAGTACAGGCGCTCAACGAATTGACGGGACGAAATCTGACCATGATGTATCACGATGGTTTCATTGGTGCTTCTCACTTTACGGACACATTCGACTCATGTGCGCCTGTGGTGGTGGACTATCACCAGTACTTCTTCGACAGCGGCGCAACTGCATCCGCGACACAAAATGCCATATGTGCAGTGAACGTGCCAACCTCTGTACGAGCTTTCTATGGAGAGTGGTCATTGTCCTTTGGGTATGGAAACAATTCAATCTCGTGGCTACAGAGTGCATACGAGACACAACTTAAGAAGTACGCCAATACGACTGGATCGGCATTTTGGTCTTTCAAGGTCTACAACGGAGATGGGACACAACAGAATAATGCATGGTCTGCCCAGGGGTTGATTGATGCAGGGGCCATAATAAGGAATTCCACGTGGGCATATCAGCACAGCTTCTGCTAAAAGAAACGAGTTTCTCATCATGGTACCCACCTCGGACCAATACATCCTCATGACGTGCATCGTTGCCAGCCGTGCATTGTTGACTCCCGCAAAATTCCGATCGTGGGAGGGAGAGACTCAGCTCGCTACACCTGCCGTTTGAGAAGACAAAAAAGCTCATCCACTTGGCTGGGCAGTTTGAAAGTTCTTCTCGCTCGTTCTGTTGAGGAAACAGAGCTGGACTTCCTTAATTGCATTTTATCATCCACCACTATCACCCACCTCCGCCGCTAAGGCCACCACTTTTGAGTGCGGACATCGCCGTGCTCATGGTGTTTAAAGCCCCTTGCGAGTGGCGTACATTGCCTGATCGGGCATGATCTTGACGTCTGGTGGCTGAGAGAAAATAACCATATTCCGGAGCATGTCTCATACGATATGATCTTCCCGAAAGTGAAGCTGAAAACGCCGTGTGGATCGATGATAATGCCTCTTTCTTCGCACGATCGGAGCTCATGATGCAATTATGCGAAGCCCGCCGAGCCGTTGTGGGTTGATCTCTCGTCTCTTGAAGTTGGCTTAGGGAAACGCGAAGATACCCTCCCACTTCTCCTGTCAGCCTGCACGTTGACAGAACAGAAGGGTCCGAAGGGTTGTCGGCGTGGCCAGAGACACGAATCGCGCCTGGATAAGGGCCCACACTTGATCCCATGCTCGGTCTGTACGTATCTGAAACGTGTAAGTGAAAGCCATGCCCTTTTTTTAGTATCCCTTCCTTATAATTCTAGTAATGAATATTATTACTGTGATCAACCATGATCAGCAAGCTCACTTCCCACCTCCCACCACATTCAGGACGGCTATGATCAGGTTCGCGGCTGAGTGGGAAGAACGATCAGTTACCAAAACTCATCCTCTCTGACTTATCCACGCACGACTCTTGTTCGAGCTGACTTGACATTGTGCTTTCTCCAGCTCCTAGGAGGTTCTTGGCTCGGGTGAGCCAGCTGGACACGTTTGTTCAGAGAAAGAGCTGGTCAATCCACAACACATTGCGAGTAGTGGTGTCTGCGACTCATGGTACCTGAAGACAGTATCATTCGAATCAGGGCTGTCGAACCTCTTAATCCATCTGTCAGCCCAGTCCCCAGCGAGATAGTTGGGACAGGCAGAGCAACATTGAAGGACGTTGTCACTCTGCAGCTAGAAAGTCGGACAAATGCCTCTCATGTAGCATGGATTGACGGTCTCAAAGGCATCCTTGCAGTGCAGTCATTTCTATGGTTGTATCTCAGGACATTTGCTCCAGCCACTGTGTACTCTGGTGTCTTGAACCCAGAGCCAGGTTGGCAGACAATCTTCCGCAAGCTCTTCTCTCCTCTCCTGTGGGACGGAACGCTTCAGTGGTCGTTTTTCATCATCCTGTCTGGTCGCACGGCAGCGTTGAGCTTCAGTGAGAATGTTATGCGTTGCTTCTTCAAATAACTAACTTTGCACAGTGAATGACAAAACATCCAACACCATAGCCAAGTCCATCTTCCAAAGGCCCTTTCGATTCATCTTGCCTGTTGTCTTAGCGATGTCACTTTCAGCATTGATCAACTATTGTGGAGGTTTCGATCACATCTCTCGATTTGCTGTCGTTGCAAAGAATAACGTCTCTGGCGTGCCATTCAAGTACAAGACTGTCTTAGCATGGCTGAACTCAATGTTCAACCTTTTCTGGTTCAATGATGCGTTACAGGCAGGAGTACTCGCACATCCTGGATCTTCCCTGTGGGTCATCTCTACCACATTTCAAGAAAGTTATACAATTTACATGACGATGCTCTTGTTGCCTTACATGACGAGAATCTGGCGTGTACAGCTTCTCATGCTCTTCGTTCTCGCTGCCTGGTGGGTCAATTCTTGGGCATGGTATTCTGTGACTGGTCTCCTCCTTGCCGATAACGTGCCTACATTGGCTCGATGGGGTCAAACTTCGTGGCATATAGACATTGATAAATCCAAAATCAAGTTCTCCTTGCCTTACTGGTCCGCTCCCGCTGCGCTAGCTTTCATTGGGGCCTTCTTGAAATACTTTTACGCCGGAATTCGACCAGATCTATACACCAACGAGCTGAATGCACATACCTCGACATATCTCGTCGGAGGTACGATCGAAGGATATGTCGACTATTCTCGTCCAGCAATGCGTCTTGACAACTATTTCACCGTCCTCGGCACTCTACTGCTCATTGAAATGACACCTTGGCTGCAGCGTGCCCTTTCCAACAAGTTCCTGAGATATCTTGGACACGTAAGCTTGACTTAAATAGGATGAGTTATGATATACTGATGGATTTAGTTGGCTTTCAGTTCTTTTCTTTTGCAAGGATTAATTTCATACACAATCGGTGTCAGACTGTTTCTGCACCTCGTGGGCACACTTGAATGGAACACGATGTCAGCGGGCATTGTCATACTCGTTGTTGATGGATCATTGACTTGGCTCTTTTCTGACCTCTATGCTCGCTTTGTCGATTCCACAGGACGATGGTTCGCAATGCACATATATGAATGGTATAAGGAATAGAACTTGGCGGCATATATATAGCAATTGCATTCATCTTTCAATGGTCAATCATTTCCTTTGCTGACTTGCTGATGAAAGGGTTGCATTAGATTTCTGAGAATCTGTTGAGTGGAGGCTGTGATTGTGCTAAGGAGCTCCAGTCGTGCAGCCAAAAACGATGGTGGTCTCCGCAATCGAGCCCAGGGTGACTATTGATTTCCATGGAAGTGATGGACTCGCCGACACTTTGTTCATAGGCGTTTATACATGGATTGTTTCTGATCATATCCGCTCCTAGGGCCACCGTGCTCAAAGACGCATGCAGCGTGCTTGTAGGCTGAAGTGTGGAAGATGAATCTGAAGTACCGGATGGCGGGTCATATGTGAAGCGACGGCATGACACAATCCTGGGCGACAACTACGGATTGATGACGACCCTGAACAAAGATCGTAAAGTCTCTGATGATCTGTATCAAACATTTCTTACCTGTTTCCACCGGTGCCGCTTATTACCACTCTCCATGAGAGCATTTGGGTTGAAGATCTTTGAGTGATCACTGCATGCTCAAATTCTTTTGTAGACAAAGTTACCTATGATGCCATACGACTGTCTTGTTCTGCATCTTTCCTGGCATGATTGGGCAATGGTGTCTTCCAGACAGGAATAACATGGTTCATCAAAATATTGCTGTTCATGTGTCCAAGTATCGACTTGTGTCATTGACACAATCGAATTTGCTCCACTCGTCATCGGGAAATGCAGAGTAAAGGAAACACAAAAGAGCTCGATGCTCTCTTGTGAATATATGCCATCAGGTAAAACAAAAGGGCCTCTATCAAATGCATTTAGGCTCATAAAAGAGATGTGATAAACACAGTGAAATGTGAATCCGCGAAGCTGTTACTATGATGTTTGTGTGTGCCAATTTGGCGCTCGACATGTAAGAGAAGATTGGTGCTATCTGCAGCTAAGCCAATTGCTTAGATGGCGACATTAGCGAATTCTTCAATGACAGATTTCGGTTCGACATATGTTCCGATTGGTTTATATTCAATATCGAAACCAAAGGCTTTCGGACCTCCGATTGTGAGCGCCTTTTCTGTGTTTGTCCACAGAGGACTCGCAGCGAGACAAATAACTGTCACGCGAAGTCCGTACCTGAACTCTGGAACACCGAGGTTTGTGCCATTGCCACTATCCAGTACACAGATCAAATCAGGGACACTAGCGATGATTTCTCGTTCGCCAGTGCTCGATTCCCACTCTGCCAAGATGTTCTCGTTCTTGAATGGTATTCGAAGGACACCTCCAGACCGAACAAAGGGAGAAGTCCGAGTATGATCTTGAGTCTCGCTCTCGGCCTCGCTAAGTGGACCTATAGTGATGCTGCCGTAGGTGTGCCCTTTACTCAGATGAGTCTGTAGCTCGATGATGCGACCGCGAAACAGTTTACGAGCACACTTTTGACCACCTACCTCTTCAATGATACGATCCGCAACATTTGCTACATTGGTAGTTTGTTGACATTCTAAGATGACCCGGCCGATGCGCCAAGCTAAACTCAGGGTATTGCGAACACATAGCTTGCGGACGTGTTGACCGAGGGTGGGTTTCGCTGCCAGACCGACTCTGGATCCCATCTCGCTGCATGCTGCTCGCAATGCCACATCAACGTGCTTGTCAGTGGCAGCCTTGGTCATGATCAAATTCTGGCCGTCGCCACTGACTATCGCAGCGGGAACAAGGTGTCCTGGCATATGAACCGAGAGTGTGGTTTGATCTGATTTCGTTAGCAATAGAGTAGTCAAGGCGATCGTTCCTCACAATAGGTTGGGTAAGCGCGACCCATCCAATCTCCATCAATACAAGGTCTATTGAAAAACTTTGAACTGCCAGATATGAGAGGCTGAAGCCCGTTGCTTCCTCCTATCTCCAGACTCATAACAGCTTGAAAGTCTTTGAGGTTCATATAATCGAGCATATCTTGGACAGCTTCGACACCCTCCTCGCCGCCTAATCTTTCGATGGAGACAGCAGGACTACCCATGTAACCACCCCAAAGAACGACATCTTCATCGTGAAGTCTATCTACCTCGATGATCCTGAGAACATGGCCCTCTCGTAACATGTCACGCAAAAGAAGGTAGTCGGTATATGGCGAGCCTCCACCGGCGCATCCCAGGACATAACAGCCAGTTGCAAGAAACTTCAGATCAATCTCGTTGAGTATCCACTCCCTCTGAGCATTGATATTAGGTTTCAGAATCTGAAAGTCTATCTCATCATGATGATAACCTGCGGCTGGACTTTCACTAATTTGTGATGTGAGTCGTTGGGTGGTTTCGTGCTGGTTTACAATTACATGGGCATCCGAGGCCCTCGATTGACTTATGTACCGAGGATCAAGGTCGCCAATGACCTTGACGATCACACGTAACTTATCAGTCATATATTGAATGGGAATTGTTTCTACTTCAGCTGTAGTGATCGATCCTGTCAAAGCTCCTAAAGCAAGACAGTCCTCGGTAGCACGTCCAACACAGAAATCGATAATATCTTGAAGCTTCTGTTTGCCAAGACTCTTGATGGTATCGACAGTGGCCGAAACTTTGGCGACAGCTGCACCAACTGCGTTGGCTACATCATGAAATGGCGGTCTGATGACTATGCTCGCGCCTGGTATCTCTGATGGAGCTATGATAGAACCTCCTCCGACTAGAAGCACTGGAACTGCTTCTGGAGAAGTTTTTATCTTGTCGACAAGGCCAACCAGCATTTTGCGTATTTCCACTTTTGTCATGTTCACGATGTCGCTGGGGATGTCTTTTAGCAGAGAAGCATCGCCCATAGACAGATTGCCATCACGAACCATGATATCACTCAGTGTCAAGGTTTCTCCACCAAAAACTCTTGCCTCTCTTAGGTAGCGGGAGCCGAGAGAGCGTGGTCCAACGATCACGCCACCTTCTTCTCTCCTTACTATGGATCCTCCACCAAGACCTACGCTGAGTAGATGCGGCATGGGGAAGTTGACACGAACGCCCGCGATGTCGGTGTAAGCACTTGCCTGACGAGGTAGACCGGATGCCAGAAGCATTCCAGCATCAGAAGTGGTGCCACCTATGTCGATAACTATGCTTGCAGTAGCTCGCGAAGAACAGTACGCCAGATAGGACGCTCCTCTCATAGAGTTCGTAGCACCAGACGAGAAAGTCTTAATTGGCATGCGCTCAGCGTCCGCAGCACTGATTATAGTGCCATCATTCTGTGTGAGATATAGAGTACAAGAAAGATTCAAGCGTTGCAGAACCTGCTGAAATTCCCTGATTGTCTGCTGTGCATAGCGCAGGATTGTAGCATTCAATATGCTCGCATTCTCCCGCTCGATGAGGCCGACGTTAGATATGTCTCTAGAGCAGACAATCAGCGCATCAGGATACACCTTCTGCATAATATCACGCGCTCTGTATTCTTGTTTGTGAGTTTCGTCCAAGGGACTGTATACTCCAGTGATGACAATCACTTTGACTCCTAGCGCCTTGATCTTTGACGCTTGCGATCGAAGCTCGTCCTCATTTAGCGGAGAAATCTCTGATCCATCAATGTTGCAACCACCAGTACAAAATGCATGATAACCATATGTGATATGTTTGAGTTCTGGTGGAAAGTCACTAAAAGGAGGGATCAGCCTTGTAAAGTTCGAAGATAGCCGTATAACTGCAACAGCGTCCAACTTGCGTGCGTTCCGTTCGATAACTGCATTAATGAAGTGAGTAGTGCCGATGATCAGAGTGCTGATACTGCTTCGGTCTACTTCACATTGTGCTATAACATTTCGAATTGCAGTCTCGATACCATCGGTCACAGTCAAAGTTGTGACTGTCTTATGAACAGCCAGTATACCACGATTTTGCGAATTTTGATGCCCGTCTTCGAGCAAAACAGCATCTGTATTGGTGCCGCCGACATCGACGCCAATTCTATATACTGGTAGCATGGTGCTTTTTACCACTTTGCTTCTCATGGTGGTCGAGCTCTAATCAAGCTAGCTCTAGGGAATGTGGATACTCCGGTCCCTTGATGTTTCACTGCTGAATGTTTCATGCTTGATGTTTCAAGCGATGCAGCTCGAAACTTCGGTGAGAACATCGAGAACGTTGCATTGGCTCTGCCACCAGCCTCCGAAATTGGACTGTGAAATCTGTTCCCAAAAGGTACAAATTTGTGAAGGTCTCTAAGACACGAGTCTGTGAAGAGCCGAATGAGTGCGCGTGTGATTCTCTCCGAAAAAGTCCAAGGTAGACTAAGACCTTTGCCTTTGGTGAGATATCCTAATGCTTGCAATACAAGAAGCAAATCCTTCGCTTCCAGAAACCGAAGGCATCGATCAAGTCGCGCATTATTGGCACATAAATGCAGCTTATTCATGAAGGGACTAAGTGACGTATATTGAGATAGATGTCACACTTTCTCGATTACTTTAGGCCTGATGGTTGATGATACGGGAAGCCACTCCATCATCCTCCAGTGAGGACAATTACCCGTTGTGCTTCGAGCACGAAGTGTGGGCATTCCGCTGTTTTCCCTGGTGGAAGTCTCAGACCTCTTTCGCGTGTATGGCCCTCCTGCGACCCTTAGCCAGACGGTGCATCTCCATTGCAGGACTCGATGATACAGCATTCGCAGAGACTAGCATTTGAACTACTATCTCCCATCAGGTCAAATCAGATGATCATAATATATTTATAATTTTGAAGACGAAAACTCATGCGCCGATCGTCTAATGGTTAAGATTGTCGCCTTCCAAGTGTCAGATCTGGGTTCGATTCCCAGTCGGCGCATTTTATTGTTGGAGTGCATGTCAATCATGTTTCTGGGGCACGTGCTGAGGAAACCCGATAATTGTTCTATATTTGAATGTAGAGACCGTATGTTTGCGCAAACATCACGATATATTGAACATTTTGTGGCTTAAATGTCAAGGAAAATATCGAGAAGACTAACCCTAAGTAGCGAGCGCCGGGTTCATCCAAAACTACCCCGCATTCTACGTCGTGATATTTTAGTAATCAACTTTTACGTTCTCTAACGTGGGACAAAAATATTCAGGTGGGACCCTAAATATTTATTATACTCCATTCTGTATACATCTTCGACTCAACCACGCCTATTTCTTCTGCCCTCATGCCGCGTGATCTATCACAAGCACACGCACAAGCGAGCGCAGCAGATAAGCATCGTGCTGACTGGAATGACAACAAAGACTACAAATTAGCTGAACTACTAGTAGAAGAGAAAAGACGCGGTACTCAGGCCGGCAGCTCTTTCAAGAAGGATGCCTGGCAAAGAATCAAAGATGAATTCAATCGTCACTTTGATGTGTTATACAGCATCGAACAATTTAAGAGTCGGTATGCTCGTCTGAAGAAAGAATACGGAATATATGAGAATATGATGAGAAATTCCAGTGGTTGGGGTTGGAACCATGAATTTAATCGAGTAGAAGCCTCCTCTGATGTCTGGGTACGATACCTTAGCTCGCACCCTGAAGCCAAAAAATTTCAAGTCAAATCGTACAGTGTCAAAAAGCTCGCCGAAGAGCTCTTCAGCGAACAATCTGTCAATGGCCCTACCAGCGAAGTGCCTCAGGTTGATAGTCCCAACTTGAGACGCGGCATTGATGCGGATTCTCCTGCCAATCCGTGTGTAACACCTGGCCATAGAGCGGCCAGTCTCTCGTCGGCAGAAGACTTGCCACCCTCAAGCCATAGCTCAAGTCAAATCAATAGCTCAAACCAGGTTGATAGCTCTGGTCGGATCAACAGCTCGTGTCAAATCAATAGCTCAAGTCAAATCAATAGCTCAAGTCAAATCAATAGCTCAAGTCAAATCAATAGCTCAAGTCAAATCAATAGCTTAAGTCAGAGGAATACTTCAATTCAAGAAATCAGCCCCAGCCAAAGATCCAGCACGAGCGGAGGAGATAGACCCAGACGAGGTGATGGCTCGACACAACAAAATCGTTCAAGCCAAGAAAATCGTCCATATAAAAGAGTCCGTGAACCTTGGAGAAGAGAGGGACGGCCAACCAAGGTTCCTCGGGCCCTCGCAAGATTCCATGCATACGCAAGGGACAGGCGAATCCCTGGCCGCATACTTGCAAAGGCGTATACGATAATTCAAACTTTTCCATACACAGACGCATTTCTGTTGCTTGAGAAGGAACAATACAAGGACTGGCTCACTTATGTTATGGAAACCCACAAACCCTACGAAAAATATGAAGAAAGCTTGATTGATATGGAGCCTGGAACCCCCGCGGAGCTCGAGGTTCCGAGCGAAAGTGATTTAGACCTAGAAAACGGGAGACAAGAGATGCACTTTGATCAGCGGTCGTCCAGCTCAGGCTCACGGTCTGATTCCGAGGACTAACTCCAACCTGCCTCATAACATGATCAGGCTGCTTGGCATGAATCAATAGTGCATATACGGTTGAAGTGCTCAGCGATCACGGGCCCTTCTTCTGGTGCTGTATTGTTCCCACATTGCATACCCTATGGCGTTGCGCAACTTCTCGCCCGCCGCCCTTCTCGTGGCATCAGCAATGCTATTATCATTAACCATTGGAGATTCCTGATCATCATCTAGCTCAGCTGGCCCTTCATTGAAAGGATCATGTTGATCGTGCAGCTTGATGAAATTACTGAGCATTGTTACAGCATATATGTCAGCTACTTGATGGTTGATGGCATAGCTGGAGGCCACTATCAGTGCAGCAAAACGTTTCTTGAGCACACCGATCGTTCTTTTAACAACGTTCCTCAAGGAGGAGTGTCAAAATTGAATAACTCCTGCATCGTTTCTGGTTTTGACTGTGACCTGGTTTGTTCATTCAAGCGGTAGCTAAAACCACGAAAAGGTACTAGGACTGTCTCTGAAAGTGCATAGCCCGCATCTCCGAGGTAGAACTTACCTTGCGGTGCGTGAAAATTGTCCTCTTTTACCGCTGCATCGAGGACTCGGCTGTCGAGTGAAGAGCCTTACCATCCCGCTGGGACATATTGGAACTCTAGCCATGCTCTAGAATTTGACCTGACATGAAACACGGAATACCCGTATTCAGTCTGGTGCCAATGACAATGCGACCATGATGCTGGCTAGCCAATACTTAAGGCCAGGATATAACTAGATTGTCTACTAGCCAGGTTCATGGCTGTTTTCGGACGGGCAAAGGTCCATAAGAATTACCCTGCAGAGAATATACAGAAATCTTGAACCAAACGCGCAAAGGTGAAACTATCCCGATAACCTCAAAACGCGATATTCACAATTTTCGACATGTCAATATTGACCCTAGCCTAAAACCTGACATTTGGAATATCGAGATATTTTTGGAAACATACGGGCCCATAATAATTACAGTATGTGGTTTCATCAGACACCCTAGCCTTTTGCTATGGTACGGAAATACTTCAGTGATCATGTAGCATTACTCGTGGAGAGTATGACCATAGAAGACAAATACTGTCCTCGTGATTCATCGTTGATTTGTGCAACTTGATCACAATCGTGATTGATCATGTCACGACTGGCCCGACTGGTCTTTTGAGGAAATCCTGCGAAGCTTACATTTCCTAGTCACTCCAATCATCCACCTCCTCCTGCTGCTGTTGCTCCTCACGATCCGACTTGACACGCATCCGACTCCTCCGAACATCATCTTCTCCAAGGGCCCCCAATCCGATTGCCAATTTTTCGATATCCTGTAAAGTAGTACTGACCTTCAAGCCAACGAATTGCTCCTTCATATTGCCCTCGTGGTAAACCAGTATTGTAGGTACGACATGGTCCGGATAGTTCTCGATTGCTTGGTCGGACACAATTGCGCATACCTTGATAGAGCCATAACGTTGTGCGAACTCAGCCATGATAGGTTTGAGTCTCTTTGAAGCTGGAAGATAATCCTTATATAAAAGAACAAAAATCCAGTGCTTTTCTGAGGCTTCTGTAACTTCACGCGTATATTCCGATTTCGAGAGTGGGATGAGGCTGCCAAAGACACACCTATGTATGGTCGCCTGCATTTCCTTCATGCGTCGAGCCTTATATTCTTGGATCACAGCATCATCCTCTTCATCCTCCAGTTCATCCAGCTCATCAAGCTCCAGATCGTCGAGTCTCGAGTCGTACTGCAACTGACGAGCCTGAGCTATAAGCTCTTCTCTGTTCTCCTCTGGATCCTTCTCCTTCTCAGGTATGATCTTGTGTGCTCGAAGAATATCATTCCACTCTGTATCCTCCGTTGGATCTACCTCCACATTCATCCCACCTCCCATGCCTGCAAGCATCGATGGATCCATCGCTCGTCTCGTTCCTGGACGCTGCAAAGCCTTGTCTTGGACATGATAAGCAGAAGTGGGTCCCACATCAGATTTCTTACGAGGTCTCCTACGGATGTTCCCCACAAACTCACTTTTCCTATCGCTTCACGTGCTCGTAGATGGGTCTCGAAGGGGAAAGACGAGCCGCCGCAGTTTTGACTCTTAGCGTCCCCATCATTTCATTGCAGATGTGGCCTGTTGTGGGACTCATGTCCTTTGCAGGCCAAGTAGGCTTGAAGTGAGATCTTGCATGGCATGAAAATAGAGGTCATATTGCGAAGAATGTAATCAAGTCTCCAGCGTTGGCAGGTATCGAGAGTTTGCGCGCCTTCCCTCGGTCATTGTCATTTGTTTGTGCACACGATCTATCAGCTTTGCGACATCCTTGATGTTTGCTACACTTCACGTTGGCATCGTTCAATGATACCCTGCAGCTGCGATACACGATGCCGGAACAGTCAGTGAAGGATTTGAGATCACGTTTCGAACAGATACACGTACAGGCCAAACCACTTGGGGCACGAAAGCCTGTGATTGCTCCGAAGCTCGCTTATGAAGGTCCTGCTGCCAGCAAAACAACAAAAGCGGATACCGGTGACGTGCTTGTCGACGGCATACATGAGCATCGCTCCGTGGAAAACCCTCCTTCAGCCGCAGATCCTGACGATCCATTCAGCAGTCCTACGAATTCGCCAACCACGGTTGGTGAATTCCCGCCTACAAGCATCATTCATAGTTCCATGCGTTCACCGGTGCCAAGACATGCCATATCAGTATCGGGTCCTGGCGATCGAGGCCACGATGCCACAAAAGTACTGCCTGGATTCTCGTCCTCGGCAAGTAGCAGAAACAGCCAGGATATGCCCAGACCCGTAGGTATTCGACCCCCTCCTCCACCATCTCCTCGACTCAAGTCCCCCGTGCCAGTACGTCGGTCGGTAGAACTCCCGAGACCCTCAGCGACCATCGCGAAGGGTCTGTTTCTGGAGAAGTCTAATGACAGCCGCGAAGAACGTCTCGACACACATCCGAGCTCAGCTGTAGCTGACCCAAACAGCTCGACACCTGATCATGGGCCAGCAAATTATCATATATCTCGCCCGGCTGCTCAGTCTCGCGGCAATAACAGATTTCTACCTGCTGATAATGAAACACGAAAGTCGAGAACAATGGACACTGAACCATTACACAGCGGATCACCGTCTCAGGATCGACAGCAAGTCTCTGCTTTCACTTTGAAGTCGGCCAAAGTCCTCGCTGTACCGGTCACGACCTCACCTGCTCCAGACTTCCTAAAACCTGCCTTACCTATCCGTCCTTCATCGGCACAACTGCAGCCAAGCGCCGAAATTTTCGCCACTGGTCACAAAAGCGATGAGTGTCCAGAACTTCGTCCTCGTCTGCCACAGCGACCAGAGTCTAATGTTATGCGTTCTCAAGCCCCTCTCAGGGCGACGACAAGTCAAGCACCATGTTTGCCCGCAAGACTTCATGAAGCGACAGTTGGAGATTGTGAGATCAATCGTGTAAGAGGCGGCTTCCCGAGTCCTGGAGACGATGGACATTTAGCAGCCGCAGTTTCGCATCAAAGCGCCCAAGTTGGGCATAAAGGGTCCGGTAAAGAAGAACCTCAGAAGATGGAAGATTCTGATGGTGATGAGGAGTCTACTGATGCAACTGAGCGGGCAAGAAATCTAGATCAACCAGATGCATCCAATGCCAACCGAAAGCCCCCGAGATTTAAGGGTTCTCATTGGGATCTTCTGACTGGCAAAGAAATTCGCAAAGCATCCCTGGTCGGCGATCTGGTCATGATAGCTCATAATGACAAACTTCGACTTCACAATCTGATTAGTGGTGAAGCAATATGGCAGGTCGCACTGGGAGATGCTAAAGTGACTGCAATGGACTTCCGTACTGTAAGCCCCGAGAATATAGCTGATGCCGGGAGATTCTTGTGGGTGGGCTTCAAGGATGGCACATTGCATGAATATGACATTCGCAATCGTGTTGTTGTTGAGCGTTACTTTCATGCACATCCATGCGCTATAACACACATTCTCAGATGTGGCCAGGCAATGTGGACATTGGACGAAGCTGGCAATCTTTATCTGTGGGGTCAGGCTCGTGCTATATCCCTGAAAGGCCGTCCTGCCGCAACATCCATTCGTACTGTGGCTGGCCATAGTGCTGCAGTGGTCGTAAGAGGCTGCCTGTGGCTCGCCGCAGCTCGAACAATTCATGTTTTTGATCCACGTCAATCGAGCGAGTATCGACGTACTGGAGAGAAAGGTCTCGAGCCGACAAGGACGACCGGTAATGTTACAACTGCATGTTTTCTCCCACACACTCCAGATCATGTCTACTTCGGACATGACGATGGTAAGATATCGATATATTCCATATCCAGTCTCAAGTGCATCGAGATCCTGTCTATTTCTCATTACAATGTGTCCAGTCTTTTATCTGTTGGAGATTATCTTTGGACGTCTTTCAAGACAGGCAAAATTTTCATCTACGATGTTCATCGAAAACCCTGGAAGGTTATGAAGGAATGGAGTGCACACAAGAGCCCGATTCAGGAGCTCTCTTTTGATAGGTATAGTCTATGGCTAGGCAAACGCTCGCAAGTGGGCTCAATCGCTGGAGACGGTAGTCTAAAAGTCTGGGACGGGCTGATGATGGAGGATTGGCTCGATGCCCAGATGCAATCCAGATTGCGGGACTTTTCGACCTTTGATACAATCTCAGCTCTGCTCTGTACATGGAACGCCGGAGCTTCAGTTCCTCAAAAGCTCACAAGAGATTACGAAGATTCTGTTTTTATCGGAAACATGATAAAGCAAGCCGACTCACCCGATATCATCGTCTTTGGTTTTCAGGAACTTGTTGATTTGGATGACAAGGGCAAGGCCGGTCGTTCAGTCGCCAAGGGCTTCTTTGGAACTGGCAAGAAGAAAGAGAAGGAGAACGTGGAGAGAACGCCAGCCTTTGCTTATCGCGAATGGCAAAAACATCTCGAGAAACAGATGCAGATCATCTCCCAGGGTCACGAGCATTACGAATTACTGCAAGTTCGTGATCTCATTGGTCTGTTCTCGTGCATTTTTATCAAGCAGAAATTGCACAAAAGAGTTGGTAACATTCAAGCGACAAGTATCAAGACCGGGCTTAAAGGGCGTTATGGTAACAAGGGAGGTATCGTGATCAGATTCACATTGGACGATACATCCATGTGCTTTGTCAATTGCCATCTTGCTGCGGGCCAGAAGCATGTCATGGGACGTAACAACGATGTCTTTGCGATATTGGATCAAGCAGACCTACCCTCTGCAGATGATGTACAGGTCAAGAAGAATGTTTTCGTCTGTGGTGGTGATGGCAGCAAGGTTCTCGACCACGAGATATGTGTGCTCAGTGGCGATCTAAACTATCGAATCAATGGTAATCGCAATCAAATTCTGCGCTTGATCAAGGAGAAAAATATACCGAAGCTCTTGGAGAACGATCAGTTGCTGCTTGAGCTGAGGAAGAATGCGACACATCGTCTGCGATCCTTCCAGGAAAGTCCCATAGTGTTTCCACCAACTTACAAGTTTGACCCGGGTACGGACAACTATGATTCGTCTGAGAAGCTACGAGTTCCAGCATGGTGTGACAGGATTTTCTACCGGGGTCTGGGAGCATCAGCAATTCAAGCGTCCTCCTATCAGTCTCATGTCTGTCGAGTGTCGGATCATAGGCCTGTATCGGCCGTGCTAAGCATGGAAGTGAGTGAAGGATGAGGCACGCAATTTTGGTTCAGACTAACATTTCGCAGGTCAAGACGGTCGATCAGAAACTGAGGACTGCCGTATATGAGAGCGTTGCAAACCTGTGGATTGACCTGGCCCATAAGACCATTGTAGCTCGGAAGCTGGCAGTCCTCATGGAGATAACAGGACGTTCAGAGAGGGAGTGCAAGGAGGCCTTGAGAGGTGCGGCTGGGTTGGACGTTCATCATGCTACTCTAGCACTAATTTCAAACTCTGGACACTGAAGACTGTATGTAGAGCATCTTGGTAGTGTATGAGCTACTGAATACTTGCCCAAAAGCCGAATTACCTGTATGAGCTGTTTCAAGGTTGAAATCGAAAGCAGCATGAGAGCATATGTGCACGTGACTAGCAGATAAGAAAGAGATGAAGGATGATCAGATCTGATAAGCGGCAATCACGGGACATCTCGTGGGATCATTTCCCGGGGAGGACTCTTGTAGGGCGACGACTATTGCTTTTATGCATCAGACTGTTGCAGATACAGTTATTCGTGCATCGGCATACCAGGTTCAGACTATTACCCTTGTAGGATTTCCGTAGGCATTCCCGAACAATCAATTTTGCAGGGTCTGTTCATAGACATAAAGGAGCTGGAGAACACAAGTGCGACGGCTGTCTCGGAATAGTCTACGATCGGTCGCTATTCGAGAGACAAATGGCTAGTACAAATCCGCCTGTTCTCGCCATGAAGCCGACTGTGGCGGCAAATTCTACAGGTTTCTCACTACATACGACAAAAGAATGGGTCTTGCCCCCACGTCCAAAGCCCGGAAGAAAGGCAGACACGGACAATGCGCCAACGAAGCGTAAGGCCCAGAACAGGGAGGCTCAGAGAGCATTCAGAGAACGACGTGCTGCCAGAGTCGGTGAATTGGAACAACAGATTAGAGATATCGAAGCAAATCACCGAGCAGCTCTAGAGGCTCTAGAAGTAGACAATGGTCGGCTCAAGCTCGAGAATATCAAGCTTCGAGAAGCCGCAGACGCCCTGAGCAAGGAATTGAACATCATTCAAAGTCTCGCAAAATTGTCAGGGTCGCCGACGCATAGTATGAACATGCCGAGCATGACAGAAAACAGGCCTCCTCGACCCGATAGCATGACTGTCTGTCAGATGGCCAGTCCTGCTTCGAGTTGCGATGTGGACATGCTGAACGGACATCAGAATCTGACGCCTGCCATCAGTCCACAACGATTCGAGGGATTGTCCAATGCTTATCTCGGACAATCCGTACCACTACGTCCTAGAAGAAAGACTGGGTCCCAGACTCCGGCAGTCAAGAGACAAAAGACGGCAGAGTCACGAGGAAGTGATTTTCACTCTGCAATCGACTACACTTTAGACGCATCAGCTTTCAAACCCCCTGCTGGAGAGTCGTGTGGATTCTGTAACGACGACACACCTTGTCTTTGTGCTGAGGCTGCACACGAGCAAGATCATCGCCAACGTCCAGATCAGGCAAATCAGCACTCGGACCCGGAAAGCACATGCAAGGGTTGCACAACAACTGATCTCGGTTGTTCCTGTCTCGGAGAAAAAGACTTCACCGTGCCAAGGGAGGAAGTCGAGAAAATACCACTCATACAGGAAGAAGATAATGGCTTGTGTACCGGAAATCCTGGATCGTGTCGGCAATGTCAATTGGATCCCATGTCAACCCTGTTTTGTCGTACTCTGGCCAACACAATACCACCTGCCTCACGACCGGCGACTCTAGAAAAACCAATCCTGGCCCACAAGCCGTCCAGCAGTTTCTCGACAAGTTCTGCTCGAGACACGACTCCTCCGCTTGCAGATCGGGCTCAGTATGTTCCGTGTTCGGCTGCATATCAGACACTCTCGAGGCACGAGAACTTTTCCAAATCTAGCCTCAGTACGATCGTACGAGGTCTCGATGTCGACCGAATCACAGGACGTGGTGTCGAGGTCGGAAGTGTGCGAGACGTGCTACGGATCTTGGATCGAGGTCTTGGGCGGGATTTATGATTCGGGTCTTCTACATACCGCACATCGTCAGTGTCGATTCAAGCATCCCTGCTAACCTTTTGAGTCCTTCAGGGCAGATCGTTCCAGTGCGGATACCTGCTTTAGATTGTAGAAGAGACGTGAGAAGGTGTGTAGAGGAAATCCATTTCCATCCCACAAAAAGATGCTCTCAACTGCCGACAAACAAAAGCGGAATTTGATTTTTGCGCATCGGCGAATGCCTAAATTTGCCACCTCCACAAGAGGAAATCACTCCCGTAGCTCCTCACGAAGAAATACTGTTTAATGGCAGATATTCATGTTAAGACACCCTTATCTTCTGCCCTTCAAATTGCCGTAGCGCTCGAGCAGGTGTCGCGAAACGCAGTCGATCCTTTGCTACGCGTTTGCTCATTCAGAGGACGAGCATAGGAAGGATTCTTGGGCTCCGGTGTAGCTGAAGCGGCATGAAGCGAATAGAAAGGTTGCTGTCGAGGCCTGTAGCGAAACCATATCGAACGCGCAATCTACTGACTAGACAAAAGACTGGGGGCTCAGTCTTATTTCATACAGATTCCTCGACCGGACTACTCGATTTCGGACCAGGGGACGTCGAGAATCCGAAAAACTGGAGCAAAGGCCGCAGATGGTACATTACAATTGTATCTGTCTTGTTGGTCGTGAATGCCACTTTCGCATCTTCCAGTCCTTCCGGATGTCTGCCAGACATTGCATCCGACTTGCATGTCTCGGAAGAAGCTGCCGGTCTCGTCATCACCCTCTTCCTGCTCGGATATGTCTTTGGGCCTCTCTTTTGGGCACCGTTGTCTGAATTCTTTGGAAGGCGCTGGATCTTCTACATCTCATTCACGGGCTACCTGGCCTTCAACTTTCTCTGTGCGTTTGCGCCCAACTTTGCTGCTCTGCTGGTCGGTCGCTTCATCACTGGAACCTTTGCCTCCGCCCCACTCTCTAATGCTCCAGGAGTCCTGGCTGATATATGGGGTCCTGTCGAACGAGGCAATGCGATGGCGCTCTTCTCCTGTATGACGTTCGTCGGTCCAGCAGTGGCTCCCGTCATCAGTGGATTTCTCGAGCTGAAGCTGAATTGGAGGTGGAACTTTTATGTTCTATTATGGCTGGCCGGTATCACCGAGGTCCTCATGTTTACCATTCCAGAGACTCTCGCACCCATGGTACTGCAGGCCAAAGCCAAGAGACTGAGAGCCTTGGGCTATGATGTCAAGGCACCCGTAGAGATGACAGATCGATCGTTGCCAGTCATGTTCAAAGTTGCCCTCACTCGACCATGGAAGATTCTCGTCGATCCCATCTCCCTCTTCGTCGCAATCTATCTGAGCGTGGTATATGCTCTGCTCTACATGCTCTTCACAATCTATCCCATCATCTTCCAACAGAAGCGGGGCTGGAACGCCGGTGTCGGTCAATTACCCCTGCTCGGAGTCATCCTGGGTGCCATCTTGGGTGCAAGTCTGATCTTCTGCATCTCTCTCAGGGACGCAAAATTGCTTGCGGCAGGACACAAACAGAGAGCAGAGGACCGCCTGCCAGTGGCCTGCATCGGTGGTGTCTTGTTTGCCGTGTCGATGTTTTGGTTTGCTTGGAGCGGGGAGTACAACAGTGTGCACTGGATCGTACCAACCATTGCAGGAGTCTTTTTATCCTGTGCCATCCTGTTGATCTTTGTAGCTTTTCTCAACTACCTGACGGATACCTATCTCATGTTTGCTGCTTCGGCACTTGCAGCAAACACGGTCTGTCGATCGGCATGTGGTGCTGCCGCTCCACTCTACACACAATACATGTTTGATGCTCTAGGTACATTCTCCCCAATAACAATCATCATAAGAGACAAAGAATTTTGCTGACTCCAAACAGGTGTCGGAGGCGGTGGCTCTCTCATCGGTGGAATCGCAGTCCTACTGGCCCCGATCCCATTCATCTTCTACAAATACGGGCAACCGATTCGCGAGCGGAGTAAATTCGCTCCGACAGACTCTGCACCACCAGAAGGCACGACGAAGGAAGTACCGACAGAACAGCTCATGACGGAGGATGACGAAAGTACCTTGGGTTCAGGAGGACAGATCCAATCTAGACCATATCTCGAGGCAGGCGTCGGTCTCGATCGTGTTGCTCGACCAGACGACCACCGAGATCAAGACGTCGCTCAAGTCAACCAAAGTCATTCAACACTCATCGATGAGAGGCTGGCCAGTGGTTCAGACGATAATGAAATAGCAGAGCCATATTTGCACGGCAGAAAACCAAACATGACACCCGATGTGTAGTATATATGCTTGTACTTTATGTAGCTTTCAAATGAACACAAAATATGCCATGTCCCCTGCGCATCCTAGAATCTCGTATCAATCTCGAAGATGCACTTTTCATTTCATATCACATTCAAACATAGAACATGGATGAAGACGTCTAATCAAGATGTTGGCAGGAAACATGGATCAAGACGTCTAATCAAGATGTTGGCAGGAAAGGTGAAAAAGAAAAACGTGGTCATTATGGGACTCGAACCCACAGCCTCGGCGTTATTAGCACCACGCGCTAACCAATTGCGCCAAACGACCATTGATGAACAGCGCTCTTCATACAACATATATACCTTACACGACTGATTTATGACTCTTCCGACTAGTCAATATCTGTGTCTCTTCGCCCCAACATTACTCAAGCAGGATGGGCCACTTGGTCGTCTTAGCAACATGTTCTCTCAATCAATGGGCGCTGGACTTCGAGGGCAACTGCGAACGAATCATACAATCAATCCGGATAGCGAAAGCTCGTGGTGCGAAGATGCGAGTTGGTCCGGAGCTAGAAATCACCGGGTATGGCTGTTTAGACCACTTTCTGGAAGGCGATACCTATCTTCATTCTTGGCAGATGATGGCAAAGATACTTCAGGATGAGACTTGTCATGGGATACTTCTTGATATCGGTATGCCGGTCATTCATCGAAATATCAAGTACAATTGTCGTGTAATTGCATTGGATGGCAAGATATTGATGATAAAACCGAAGGACTCGCTATGTAATGATGGTAATTACAGGGAAATGCGATACTTCACACCCTGGAACCGACCTTTCCATGTCGAACAATATGTGCTTCCGCGCTTCCTTTCCGCAATCATGCAAGGTCTTACAGAAGTTCCCATAGGCGATGTCATCGTAGCCACTCGCGATACAGTCATTGGTGCAGAGACATGTGAAGAATTGTTCACTCCACAGTCTCCTCACATCAATATGTCCTTGAACGGGGTCGAAATCATGACAAATTCATCTGGCTCTCATCATGAACTGAGAAAGCTCAATGTGCGTGTTGATCTCATGCGCGAAGCACTTCAAAAATGTGGTGGAATCTACATGTACGCAAATCAGCAAGGATGCGATGGAGATAGACTGTATTATGATGGTTGTGCCATGATCGTGTTGAACGGTCGAGTACTCGCGCAAGGCTCTCAATTTTCTCTGAATGACGTAGAAGTGGTCACGGCAACCATCGATTTGGAAGAAGTACGAGCACACCGTGTATCCGCATCTCGAGGAGTGCAGGCTACGAGAGCCCCCCAGTATCAGAGAGTGAAGACGAATTTTTCCCTGTCAGATCCGGACTCTGTTTGGGATCTTTCACTGGTGCCGACACAGCCCATTGAGGTGAGATATCATTCACCTGAACAGGAGATCGCTATGGGTCCTGCCTGCTGGATGTGGGATTACTTGCGACGTTCCAAGCAGGCTGGCTTCTTCATTCCTCTTTCCGGTGGTATAGATTCCTGTGCGACTTCGATGATTGTCTACAGCATGTGTCGCATGGTCTACGAGGCCTTTCATGCTGGCAATGAGCAGGTCATCTCCGATGTCGAGTTCCTGACTCCCAGCGGTTTCGAGTTCGATACTCCTCAGACACTAGCCGACATCATCTTCCATACAACCTTTATGGGCACAGTGAACTCCTCAAGCGAGACTCGCTATCGTGCCAAAGAGCTAGCCAAGGTCATAGGCGCATACCATATTGACATGAATATGGACTCGGTCGTGACCTCTCTAAGGCAGCTATTCACGACAGTGACAGGCTTCACTGCACGATTTCGAAGTGATGGTGGATCGCCACCGGAAAACTTAGCACTTCAGAATATACAAGCCCGATTGAGAATGGTCATTGCATACTTTCTGGCACAATTGCTTCCCTGGACAAGAGACCGATCTGGGTCATTACTGGTTCTTGGCTCTGCCAATGTGGACGAGACATTGAGGGGCTACTTGACCAAGTACGACTGCAGTAGTGCTGACATCAACCCCATCGGTGGAATTTCCAAAACCGATCTGAAATCGTTCATCTTGTATGCCTCGACCGCACCGGAGTTCAAGACTGTGGATGGAGAACGATTCGCACTATTGGAGGATTTTATCACCGCAGTGCCCACGGCGGAACTGGAACCTATAACGAAAGACTATGTACAGTCGGATGAAGCGGATATGGGAATGACTTACCCTGAACTCTCCGTCTTTGGTCGTCTGCGCAAGATCGATCGCTTGGGCCCTTATTCCATGTTCACCAAACTTGTGCACATCTGGTCACATCTCAAGCCCGACCAAGTTGCCACAAAGGTCAAACTTTTCTGGCGCATGTACGGGATCAATAGGCATAAGAGCACCACGTTGACTCCTGCTTATCATGCCGAAGGATATAGTCCTGATGACAATCGCTTCGATCTACGACCATTCTTATACAATTCTTCCTGGTCATGGCCTTTTTCGATGATCGATAAAGCTGCGGATAAGATGCTCAACAAGGACTAGAATTTGGCATTATGTTGTACATAATTCATAATAAATAACTTCCATCTCAGACTTTCCTAAAAAATGGTCACAAATACAGGACTTGTAACCCATTTGAATAAATGCTAGACAAAATCGTGAATGGACGAAGCGCAAACCCAAAAAGAAAAAAGCTGGTCATTATGGGACTCGAACCCACAGCCTCGGCGTTATTAGCACCACGCGCTAACCAATTGCGCCAAACGACCCCAGATATCCTAATTCCAACACAACTGTAAATATACGCATGGCCTGTAAATCCAGTACAGAAATTATAAAACTAACAAGTTACTAGCTAAGTATGTGACGCTGAATGCGCTGGTGTGTTCGCTGCGCACACCGTACGCTGTGCCGAGGTTATGCAACTCAGCTTGCGTCCAGTAAGAAATATACAGAGACCTTGCAACTGCCCAAGACAACTTTCCCCTTGCGACCAAACCACAATGAGACCGCCGGAGCTGATGTTTGGGTCGATCTGTACCATTGGCAACGTGCTAGAAAGGACACTTCAGTAGAGGAGTATATAATACATGATGGACCACCATATGCCAATGGCAACCTCCACATTGGACATGCATTAAACAAGATATTGAAAGACATTATCGTGCGACGAAAGATTCTGGATGGGCGAAAAGTTCGATACGTGCCAGGATGGGATTGTCATGGACTGCCGATCGAGCTGAAGGCACTACAGGCTCATGAAGCAGACAAGTCGATTGAAGATGCCCTGACATCAGGACATAAGAAGTCACCAGCTATAATCCGTGCTATAGCAAGAAGTCTTGCCGAACGAACCATTCGAATACAGTCGGAGCAGTTTCAGAGAATGGCTATCTGTGCGGATTGGAAATCTCCCTATATTACCATGTCGCTAGAATATGAACTTGAACAATTGAAGGTATTCTCTCATATGGTAGACTCTGGACTCGTGTATCGTGCCGAAAAACCGGTCTATTGGTCACCAAGCTCTCGGACGGCACTGGCGGAAGCTGAACTAGAGTACAAGGATGACCATGTCTCGACTTCGGTGTACGTAGCCTATCCTGTATGCTCCAACACAATTTCAGGACTCAATCTTCCGCATGGGAAAAATCTTCATTTATTGATATGGACGACAACTCCATGGACACTGCCTGCCAATCGTGCGATTGCAATAAATGCTGCTCTCGACTATACTGTAATCACTTCGGATTCCCGCCACTACATCGTTGCAGCATCTCTGGTAGACAAGATCTCCAAATTGCTTGGAGGGGACCAAATCAAAACATCTGAGGTCAAGATTGAAGGAAAGGACCTACTTCAATTGCAGTATAAGGATGTCCTAGGTCCTGATATTAGACCTATATTAGCGGCTCCGTATGTCTCTGCCGAATCAGGCACTGGTCTGGTCCATACGGCTCCAGGTCATGGACAGGACGATTACTCATTGTGCAGGAACCTGGAGGTTCCAATCTTGCCATTCTCACCTGTAGATGCAACAGGTTGTTATACAGCATCGGTCAAGATAGATAGCTTAATTGGTTTGGATGTTCAGGGCGCCGGAACAAAGAGAGTGATAGAACTGCTTCGAGAACAAGGCAATCTGGTAGCGCTCGAGAAGTACAAACACAAATATCCTTATGATTGGAGGACAAAGAGACCTGTCCTGGTGCGTTCAACACCCCAATTCTTCGCAGACCTGTCTTCCATAAAGTCGAAATCACTCGACGCAATTGAAGACGTTGCCATGCTTCCATCATCTGGCAGAGCAAAATTACATTCTTATGTCAAAGGACGAGACGAATGGTGCATAAGTCGTCAGCGGAGCTGGGGTGTGCCTATCCCTGCACTCTATAATTCTGCTGGTGATGTGAGATTAAATCAACGGTCTATATCGCACATCTTATCTGTGTTGCAGAAGAAAGGCATGGAAGCTTGGTTCGAGGAAGATACTGACATAGATTCGTGGCAACAGTGGGTTGAACCGTCCATGCTTGACAACCAAGTATGGACTCGAGGCAAGGAGACTCTAGATGTTTGGTTCGATTCCGGTTGTTCGTGGACTACTTTAGCTTCGGAGGGAAATTCTTTGATGAATTCGAAAGCGCCAGTTGCCGATCTATATTTGGAAGGTAGTGACCAGCATCGTGGTTGGTTCCAATCTTCACTGTTAACTTCTGTTGCCACCAGAGGCTATGCTCCATATAAGAACGTCATCACGCACGGCTTTGTGCTTGATGACAAAGGACGTAAGATGTCCAAGAGTATCGGAAATGTTCTAGATCCACTCCTGATCATTGGCGGGCGAGCCAGTAGTATCCCTGTTGCAGTAGATGCGAACGTCACGGATAAGAAGTTGCGAAAGCAGCTCGAACGCGCGGCAAAAGCAGAAGCAACCGAGATCAAGGCTCTGGGGGCAGACACCCTGCGTCTCTGGGTAGCTCAGTCGGACTTCACAAGCGATGTCCATGTATCCACGGCAATCTTGTCGCACGTCTCTGAATCGCTGCGCAAGTACCGTACAACCTTACGATATCTGCTAGGAAATTTGCATGATTTTGACGCAGCTGCAGAGATCGAGCCCAGTGAGCTTCATGCAATAGATCGATATGCTATAGCTCGATCTACTAAATTCCGTTCGGAAAGCGAGTTACATTATGAAAAGTATTCTTTCAAAAAGGTTGTAGCGAGTCTAAATCATTACACAAACGCTCATCTTTCGGCTTTCTACCTGGATACGTTGAAAGATCGCTTATATGCTGATCACAAACATAGTCACTCTCGAAAGTCTGCCCAGACTGCTCTGTACAGAATCTTGAAGGACTACATGTTGGTGCTGGCTCCGATATGCCCGGAAATTGTTCATGAGATGTGGGACCATCTACCTACAAGTATACGTCAGCGTTCAGGAGATAATGTATATGTTTCTCAATGGCACACAGGGTCACTCGCGGATGGAGAACTGAATGCGGACCTGTTACAGCAGTGGAGTGACCTGTTACAGTTGCGTCAAAAGGTCAATAAGGAGCTGGAGTTGGCACGGGCATCGAAGATGATTGGATCCTCGCTTCAGGCATCCTTGACCATTCAGCTGCCAGAAGATTATCTGCTGCCTGTGAGTGAGAAGGACCTGGCCAACATCTTTGTTGTGTCACACACAGAGATCATCAGGAGCTCTGACACTGGACTGCATGTCACCATCAGTCAAGCCACCGGGGAGAAATGCCCAAGATGCTGGATGCAGACTGCCCCTGCATCAGAGGAACTCTGTGAACGCTGCGAGACGGTCATGCAACCGCCGCAGTCTGCCTGAAGAGGTTCTTGTCTAGACACTTTCATAGATGAATGACTTGAGTCACGAGACGATATCACGGGTGGCTGAATCGCGGCCTCTCCGTCCACCCGATTCGTCCGGATGTTCGTGTTTTAAGCGAGGCAAGCAAGCAGGGGTCAGTCTCCCATGTGGCAAGATATTGACTTCTATTATGTTTCTATGCTTATCTGACTATCCCGAGCCGAGCTGTCTGTGCCCTCACTCTGAGTTGGAGCGGGTCTGGGTGCGAGCCATCCTGGTCGGATGCAGTCCTGAGGCTGTATTCAGTCCTCGACAAAGTTCTCGCTGGTTCACTAGACAGTCCGGGCGAGTTGCGGTACACGGAGGTCTATCTTGGAGTATATAGGGATCTGTCGTCATCATCATTCCCTCTATTCTTGGTATCTTTGGGGACAAGCTTTCGAAATTTTCCATCGACATATAGAATGGCACAACGACATCTCTTCTGCACCTGTTTCTGAGTGGTAGACCATACATCATTCGTCCAGGGCAGAGTTCTAGACATGCCCAAACGCACCTTGGCCGAAAATTCATGGTTCCATCAATTGATTCCACGGACAGACGATCCGATGGCATGGGACGTGTACAATACAATCGTTGACACCAATTGGGATGATGCCCCTGGTTTTGGACCTATTGATACATGGCCGCAGTCTCTGAGGACATTGACGGCTCTCACCCTGGCGAATACCTTTCCAGCAGCGCTCTACTGGGGAGAGGATTTCCACATGTTGTACAATGCATGTTATGTGCGCGACATTGCACTTCAGAAGCATCCCAAACTCATGGGTCAAGCCTATCGAGACGGCTGGTCCGAGGTCTGGGAGATGTCTGAGGAACTGCGAAACAATATGTCGGGGGCACTGCGATCAGGAGTGGCCATTCACATAGACAATACACCGTACTTTGTCAACAGAGGCGCCACATTTCAAGAGGAAGCATACTTCTCCTACACACTGGCACCGGTTGTTATTGAGAACGGCAAGATAGGTGGACTTTTCATCGAGGTGCTTGATTCCTCGAGACAGGTCATCGGCGAGAGACGAAACAAGCTGCTGCGTCAAATCGGAGCCATCACCACTGCCTCGAACACAAAAAAGGACTTTTTCAGACTATTGTCTGAAGCCTTCGAGGCTTATGTCTTTGACACTCCCTTGATAGCCATCTACATTCCTGAGAACTGGACTTCAGAAGTTGCCATGACTGAAGACGGGGAATCTATGATCAGCACGGTCTACTCTGCCCGAATTGCCGTCGGTGTGCAGCCTGATGTCGCGGCCATCAAACTCCCTCTTGGTGACGAATGCTCCTCGGATGGTACGCAGCTGCCCTGGCTCGCTCTCCTGCGCAACGCGGTGGAAACACGCTCGACGATCATTGTACCCACAGAGATCTGTAGTCAACTCTCTTTACGGAGAGCTTATGGCGAAGTCTGTAGCGCTGTACGTGTGTCCCCATACTTCATTGGATCTGAAAGTTCATTGCCCCTGGCTATCATCGTCATGGGCAGCAATCCAAGGAGACCAGCAGATGAAGACACTTTTGCATTCATGGACGCAATCTGCCATTCTCTGATTCTCGGCTTGGCTGAGCTAAAGCGTCGTTCGGAGGCCTCAGCTTTCGCCGCGTTGCAGCAAAAAAGACTGGAGGTTGAGTTAGAAAAGCGGACCCGGGAGGTTCTGCGGTCCGAAGAAAGGTTTTCAAAAATGGCTACTGCGTCGCCCTCCGGAATGTTCCAGATCGATGTCAGAACCCACAGAGTGACATACGTGAACGACGCTTGGTACAGGCTCACTGGTAGCGAGTTTGGTACCGATCCAAATAACTGGTTCAACAGTATCCATCCTGATGATGTTGATCAGGCAACACAGGACTGGCAATTCGTCAACAGTGGCAAAGACATCACAAATCATATACATAAGTGGATGAGGAATGGCGAAATCGCCATGCTTGCGGTTTCGACTGTGCATGCCAACGATTGCATCTATGGTGTGCTCACAGACGTCACAGAAGAAATCAAGGCGCGAGAATTCGAAAAACTTAGGGCCGACGAAGCAGAGTAAGTTTTATCCATATCAATCGATTCGTGAGCTTACACATCTCAAGAAAAATCAAACAACAACAAGAGAGCTTTTTCGACTCGACATCTCAGTAAGTACACAATCCTAGTATCTGGCTGTGTTATACCTGTTGACTGATTGTTCCAGTGAGCTGCGAAATCCACTGTCCGCGATCGTGGGCTCATGTGATTATCTCATCGAACAGGCGAATAGACAGAGTAGCCGGCTATGCAATATCGCTGCCACCTTGCCTTCAAGTCAGCGTGCAGAATTATTATCTGTTGCCAAGGATCTTCAGCAGACGGAAGATCTGCAAACCGTCATCTCGTGTTCAAATCACATGAAAAATATTATCGGGGATGTTTTGATGGTCTCTAAACTAGATGGCGGCCACCTTCAACTCAATGAGACCATATGCAAGCCCCTAGATCTTGTGGAAGCTGTATTGAGGATGTTTCGCCGTGAGATGGATGTGAAACAAATAGCTGCTCATTTGACAATAGAGCCTTCCTGGCAGGATGTCGGCATACTCTACGGATATCTGGACTGTGCCAGATTCAGCCAAATCATGATCAATCTCATCAACAAGTGCGTGAGCTGAGCAAATTTACACAACTTCCATACTGATGTTGACAGTGCTATCAAATTCAGTGGCGATAGTCCAAAGAAGCAAATTCATGTCCGCGTAGCAGCGACCCCTTCTGAAGAAGGTTCCGGCATTTTTCCCAAAATTCGTGTCGCAATCTCGGATCGTGGTTGTGGCATGAGTGTGTTGGAGCAGACTCGACTATTCGCAAAGTTTTCTCAAGGTTCGCCCAGAACAGCAGTAAAGTATGGCGGGAGCGGCTTAGGTCTCCATATCTGCCGAAAGCTGGCTCACCTCATGGGTGGTGAGATTACTTGTGAGTCCAAGGAAGGGTATGGATCCACTTTCTACTTCTCCGTCATCTGTAAACCAGAGTCGGACCCTCCAAGTGGTGAGATACCCATACAATTACCATTGGAGACTATGCCGGAGAATTCCGATCTATTGGTAGACTTCAGGCATGTTCAAAAGCAATGTAACCCGAAGCCCGAAATGATGGCGAAGAGTGAATCAACCATAGTGCTGCTTGTGGAAGACAACTTGATCAACCAAAAGATCCTGTCAAAGCAGTTGTCCTCCACAGGTCGCTATACCGTCCTCATTGCAAATCATGGTCTCGAGGCTATTGATATAATAAGAAACGCAAACGACAATGACACTCCCATCGACGTTTGTCTCTGCGATGTACATTTTCCCCCGCCCATAATGGCTTCAAAGCGCTGTGCTAACGACTCAAACAGATTGAGATGCCTGTCTGCGACGGGCTCGAGTGTGTCAGACGAGTCAGGGAGATGGAGTCCACTAGAACTTTGCAGAAACGGTGAGCTAGGCTTTGATTTCAAGATGCAATATGTATACTGATGACCATGTCTAGTCTGCCATTCTTGGCATGCAGTGCAAACGCGAGACCGGAACAGATTGCAGCAATGATTGACGCTGGGTAAGTTTAAAACTCCTTTGTGTCATTGGTCGTTCTACCGGTGCAGGACAAAATTAATGGTCTGAACCACTACTGACAATATCTTTTTTAGCATGGATGCAACACTTTCCAAACCCTTCAGACTACAGCAAGTCGAATCAAAGATTACTGAGCTCCTGGCACTATCTCAGTAATCTTCCTGGTTGTCAGTATTGATGGAAGACTGATGGCATTCCGACACAACGCTGATGTTGTACTTTTTATTGTTCAAATCTGCCTTTTGGAAGAGGGCAATTATGGTGCTCTGTTTGCGTAGCACATTGTATTATGTAGGGACGACAAGACGTGTCTAGCCATTGCGAATTTCTTGTATGATAATGAAGGTCGACATGAACTCGCAAATGCACAGAAGGATATTAGGGACAAAAAGATCATCTACTGCTCATAGAGAGATATGATGGCTTGAAAGATTATGGAGTATTGGGCCTAACTTTGAATCTGAATATATGGAAAAATTTCATAGAGCTCAAAACATGGTATCATGGAAGATTTTATATGAGAATGAGAAGCTTACCTTGGAAACTCTTCTTTGTCGTTTCTTACTGTTCAATCGGCACATTTCCAGACACTTATGGAGCCAGCCAATTCGGGTTGAATGATCCCAGTAAACTTACCATGATTAGACTTTTGTGCCAGTACGTTTGAGCAATAAATCGTGTCGCCTTCCTTGAGAGATGCCAAAGCAAAGCGGGCATCTTGTAGTCGTAATTCGATGGCCAAGTATGCGGTCTCAATGCGAGAGTCGAGATCTCCTAACGAATGAAGAGACTCCAGGTCAACACTGGCTTTCGAAGTATCGTCCGCCACGCAGATGATGTATGGTGAAGTAAGACTGCTTGGCTTTTGCACGAGCTGCCCTCGCAAGTCGAAAAAAAGTCCCTCGGAAACGGAAGAGAGCGAAATTTGTTGTCTTTTCGGGGAAGGTCTCGGCTGCAATTGGTGGCCGATCCGGACCCACCATTTCGACAGGAGATGAGCATGCAATTGTTCTTTGATGGAATATTCCACTGGTATAGCCGAGATGACGGCCTCGGGAGACTGAGACTGATGGGAAAGCTGACACGGAAAGACAGCCCATGAGGAGTCTTCTTGAGACTTGAGATACAACTGCCGAGAGAAGCTCTGAACCTGAAAATTTCTCAACAGCATAACATCTCCATTGCTGACTGTCGGAAGTAAGCGGGGGATTGGCCGGAAAATGGCAACCTGAGTGACTCCGCCGGAAGCCTGTATTAGTGATGCCTTCCAAACGAAATCTGGACCTCTGGTTTTGCTCTGTTCAGGCAGACATGCAATGGCAATGATATCAACCACTTTGCCGAACGATAAGGAATCGATTGCAATGTGGTAAGCTAGCTACTATTCCATTAGTATGAAGCTTTCGTAGTATTCTGCAACCATACCTCTGATTGCAGGTGATCTGAAGGTACCACGATAGCATCTGTTGTACTTGGGACCTCATTTGTGGAAAGCGATTCAGAGTCTGCAATGGATTTGGATGGCTCAAGGGTAGCAGACTCGTCAGCTGCAGCAGCTGTGAGCGTTTCCTGTATGATCGTACTACTCGGCAGTGATTCGTGCTCCGTCGTGGTCGCTTTTGGTGACTCTGCGAGTCTGACTCTTCCTTCAGGCTCCCTCTCGATGTCTGCAACCTCGTCAGTTGTGGGATTGTTTTGTGATACTGCCGCAGGATCCTCCTCCTCAACTTCGGGCTCGTCAACTTCGCTTTCAATGTCAACCTGATCCGAGTGCTCAGCTTCAACCTCGTGAGTATCTTCGACTGTATTCAGATGCTGGCTCTCATCGTAATCCAAGATGTAGCCTCCTTCTTCGTCACTAATGTCGTTCTCTCCATCGGCTTCGTCTTCGTCAACATCCTCGCTCTCATCTTCACTGTCATCCTCCTGATCGTCATTGCCCTCTTCAGAAGAACTAATTTCGATAGGATTTGCTGATGTAGTTACGATCTCTGCATGAGAAATTCTGGGCGAATACATGTACCTGTCAACATGTTGATGTGTTGAAAGGTGTGTCAATTCATCAAAGGATTCGTCATCAAGGTCTTCACCAGATTCGTTTACGTAGTCAGGGAGCACTTCTTGGACAGGAATTTGGCCAGAATTATCTGGCGAATCTTCCTCTGGACGTCTCTCATAATCTTCCGAGAATGCACTCTCCTGGTCGATAGAGTCGTCATCAGATTGATGGTCTCCAACCTGAACAGTCCCTCCCGGTTGTGTGCTTGATAGCAATTCGACCTTTTGTGTGTGTGTTCGAACATCTGTATCGTCTGGCTTGCTTGCAACCTCGCCAAAATCGTCATGATCGCCAGATTCCTCCAGATCGCCTTGGACTTCATCAATATCAAGGATGCGATCGTCTTCAAAACCATCATTAGACACTGAACTTTCTGCATGAGAACGATATTCTTCTGTAACATTTGCATTTTCGGCAAATGTGTGCTCCTCTATGGTTTCGCTGCCTTCTAAAATAACGTCGTCGGGCTCCGCACTATCATGGTTCTGCAGTGAGGCCTTGCTCTCGCCACCTGGTGAAGATGTAACCATGCTGTTTGAATGTGATAACACAGTGTTGACTGCTGTATCTTCTATGTTGTCCAGCCAGGCTTGATGATCAACATTGTCTCCAGCATCGACAAGGCGATTGCCGGATGATGTATCATATTCGACATCGATCAAGGATGACTCCTGACTCTGCGAAGCATGGACATGCTTGGCGAGTCCTTCTGACACGTCAGGAGACGAACGATCTGTTACAGGCAAGTCTTGTGTATGTAGGTCCTGTTTATCCGTCCATATAGCTTCAGTACCGTCGAGTGCTACACAGTTGATATTCTTGCCATCAGGTCCGGTGGGGTTTTGAGACTCTTGATCGAGGTCGATGGCCATCGACAGGTGACCTTCTGGCTCCGCTTGCATTTCGAGTTCAAGGAATTCTTTTGCTTCTGCTGCCGCAGACTCATCGCCGATATTCGATCGTATGCTTGTTTCGATATCTGCTTTATAATGAAAGTCCTCAAACATGCGCAAGGATCCTGCTGATGCGACAGATTCTGATGGATTCAAAGAGTGCTCCAATAGTGATTGCGGCCGCTGTATATCATGACTAACAAGCACAGGACCTCTGCCTGCGGTCTCTTCTATTTCCATATGATCGAGACTCGGAGCTGTTGGCCGGTGATTTTCTTGTTCAGAATGCTTGACTTTATCACGAAATATGTGCTCCTGGACTTCATTCTGCTGCTGCATCATAGATGGTTCCTGGTTGTGGACCTCATCTCCAGCATATGATGAGGCTCCTTGTGCTTGTACGAGCACACTCAGATTGCCACGCTCGCTTTGGTGTGGCAGCGTGTCGGATCGCTCAATCTTCTCGCGAAACAATGTCTCCTGTATCGAGGCTTGCTGATCGAGCATTGATTTCTCCTTGTTCTCTTTTACACTACCATCAACTGAAGCAGCTGCAGGTTCCACCAGGATCGAGGATTTAACAGATTTCACACTTTGGTCGTCATATACATCGCCGTCAAGTGAGTTTCTGATCTTGGACCTGAAGACAGACTCTTGAACTGCCGCTCCACGTTCAGTCATAGATGGAGAGCCACTCCTAAGCCTTGTGCTGCCTGTGGGAGATTGCTCTGATCGTACCTGAGGCTCAGGCTCATGACCGTCTACCGAATTGCCATATGCAGCCGCAGTCGAGCGTGCGAAGGTCACATCGCCCTGGTCTTCGTGGTCTGAGTCGATGCTGCCACGCGATATCGCTGTTGTCGTAGGCATTTCTCGCACATGCTCGGGATGATGATGATTAGTGTCACTCTGAATCTGATTTCGAATGTCTGATCTCCGTATATCGTGATCATCACTAATCTTTCTTCTCAAAATTCCCTCTTGAATTCTGGCTTGTGTTTCCAAAATTGTAGGTTTGGGATCTTCAGCAAGATTGCCAGTACCATCATCCTCGTCTGCAACCATTGAGCTTCCAGCATCACTCTTTGGTGGTGCGGACGCTCGCAGCTTCCGATATAGATCTTCTTGCTCCGAGGCAGACTCCAGGGACATGTACGGAACGTTTCGTGGTGTTGGCGGTGCACTGCCCTGAAAATTTATATTGAAATGCACCTGAGGCCCACTACGCGGAGTACCCTGGTCGAATGATAAATAAGAATGGTCACCTTGAACAGATGACGGTCGAGATCCAGACTCATTCGGGCGAATCTCGTCTTCCTCCTGTTGTTGTATCATCTGAAGGGTGTCTGTACGTGGCGCGGATTCGTCGATCGGCACGCTCGGAGCAGTATCGGTGCTTCTGCTTGGGACTCCTTCAGGTGCTTCACGGTCTGACAAAAGCTTGGAGGGAAGCTCGAAGCGGACAGGAGCAGTGGGTGTTTGAAATTTGAACGCAAAATCGTCCTGGTTGGTAGTCTGGCTGGCAGCGAGCGTCTCTGCTCCACCACGAGAGGCATCCACCTGAGTCGAAGATGGCAAGCTATTCTCGTCGTGAAAGATGGGAGAGATCTTTCCCTTGACCGGAGTACTTTGTGATGATTCGATGAATTTGAAACTGGAAGCATATCGAACTCTTTTGAAATCTTGCGAGGCCTCTGAAAACCAAGAGTCATCTAACGGCGATTCATCCCTGGGGGCTGTCCTTTTCAGATCTGGTGTCATCCAAGTACGACGAAATTTAGCTGGTGTAGCTTCGCTTGTTACTGGCCTCGAATCTAGTATTTGTTCGACATTTCCCATGCGTATATAAGTTGCGCCCAGGAAAGATACATTGTATGCAGAATCCTTCTCGGACCCATTGGAATCATCCAATCGTATGTCTTTTGGGGCAGAATAGACCTCGAGCAAGGCCGAGGAAGAGATATCTTTCATAGCCTGTGCTGCAGCTCCATAGAATGTTAACTTGACCTGACCGTGACTACTTCGGCGCCGAATATCTTCGTCCACTAACTTGATCGATATAGAATGCTGGGAGGCAGAATATGGCCATCTTAGCGAGACTATACCACGAAGAAAGCAGCCATCCTGCAGGGTATCTGGAGAGATCGCGCTGATGTTGACCTGCGATCGAGCTTCCCAAGACATCGAAACGAGCTACAGAGCGATGCCACTTTTGGCGCGTCACTCAGTAGTTGCCACGTCGCTCAGGGAAATAGGGCGAGATGTTGTATGTCCTTTCAGCTATAGATGCATCGATTGTGCTGCAATAAGCTATAGCATCCTAGATTAGCGGAGTGTGCGTGGGGTTTCTGGTTTCCCGACAAATACGATAGAAAAAACCTCCTGTTCTGTCTCCATCATTTCTCAGGGAGAAGGAATATGTTTTAGGGATTGCAATCAAATGTTGTGCGTGCTGCACAGAGATCATCTCTCAAATTATGTAGCAAGGTGGAACGAATTACAAGGAAGTAGTTGATGCATGGTTCTGCCGAACATTGTCCGGTCCAGAGCATGTACCTGAATTGAAATTGTCATCATGATTATGAACCAGGAGGTCTCCGTGCCGTCGAAGATAGCTCATATCATACACAGTGAAGATGTACCGGGACACAAGGGACCTGCAAAACCGATCAATGTCGTGAAGTATAACTCCAATGGCTCCTATTTCATGTCTGCTGGCAATGACAAGAGGGTCAACCTGTTCAATTCGTCCTCGGGAGCACACATTAAGACCTACGAGGCTCACGGCTATGAGATTACAGACCTGGACATTTCTCATGATAATGCCCGGTTCTGCTCTGTGGGCGGTGACAAACCCGTCTTCTTCTGGGACGTGGCTGCAGGAACCACGATTCGGCGCTTTGCTGGTCATACGCAACGCTTGAATTGCGTGAATTTCAATGATGATGCCAGTGTACTCGTCAGTGGCTCTTTCGATGCCACTGTTCGCATCTGGGATACAAAGAGCAACTCTGGTGTGCCTGTCCAGATTTTGGACGAGGCTACAGATAGCGTTACTGCAATCTGTGTAAAAGCACATGAAATCATCACTGGCTCGGTTGATGGCAAGATTAGGACATATGATTTGCGGAAAGGACACTTAACGACAGATGTTGTTGCTCGTGAGTCCTAACCCGATGTCATTTGCTATTCTTGTACTGACTTCGTGCCAGAACCTGTAACTTCAATTCAACAATCTACTGATGGTGAGACATTACTTGTATCAACTCTTGATTCTGTTGTGAGACTGCTGGACAAAGCCAATGGAGGCCTTCTACAGGATTACAGAGGTCATCAGAGCTCCAACTATCGCATTCCATCAGTCTTCAGCACGAACGAGGATAATATTGTGAGTGGTAGCGAAGATGGACGATGCATTATTTTCAATACTGTATCTGGGAAGATCTTGAAAGAGCTTGAGTGTCACTCTGGAAAAGTTGTCAGTGGAATAGCACAGCATCCAAGATCGCTCCAGATGCTCACATGTGGAGGGGATGGTAATATTCATCTATGGACATGATGAGGCTGTATTATAAATATATATATGTGCGTGCATATACAATGATGTACATCGATATAGAGATGTACAAATGCAAGTGAAGGCTGATTATCGGACTGGTGCATTGTTCTCAGATCAATCTCTAAGAGCTTTTCAACTGTCGTCTGACTCTGGTCTCTTTCCAGGATGTATACTCAATTTTCCCTTCAAGCTCACCACGACATTGACCCCATATATGCAATTGTTGCTTGAACCCTTCATTGGGATCGATTATTGGCCTGAATTTCTTTATACGTGCTAGAGCTTCTGAGGAGTGCAGTCGTTCGGACTTCATCATGAAGGCTGCCAGAACGGTGGGTGAACGAGAAACGCCCTGTTCACAATGGATCAGAAGTCTGCCGCCGTCGTCGATGGCGTTGCTCACAAATCTCCAGCAATTTTTGAAATGATCCAACAGATCTTCATCACTTGCATCGGCTACGTCGACGACCTTTCTCTTGATCTTCTCATCCACTTCGAGCTCAGGACAATGACACACGGTCAACATGTGCGTAATGTGTTTTTCAGCCAGCCAATGTCTATCCTGTGCCGATCTCAAGTCTCCAAGGTATACACCAGGCTGGACCTGATCAGCCTTGCGGGGATGAGAGATATTATGCGTTGCAAGGAAGTCTAGCGTCTGCTTTGCAGTCTCTCGGTCCAATTCGCCACTGCGGCGCGAGTCGCCATTATTAGATCCATGTGGACCTATTCCTGGTGACCAATTGTATCTGTGATGCTGCGAAGGAAATTGAAATGTCATTTTCTGAAGATTGTATTGATTCTGTACGCTCCTGTCTTTATCTGTCGCCGATTGGAATGATGGGAAATCTGACAACCTTGTGAATCGAATCAAATCTAAGGGTAAGCTGCTCCAAAATGGTCAACTCGAATCAGAGTGCTGCTGTTGAATATTGTTCTTCTGATCTTGATCAATGACAAGTAGACACAGCTCTGTCTCGTGTCTTTCTTCTTGAGATGTGTCTATTTCGGTGTGGAGAGGCGGGGGGAGGCAATGCTTGTTGATCGATCTCGTGCATTCTCTTCCGAGTGTGCGCGTCCTTTGCTCAGCACAGAAGCTCACACCCCGTCCTCACTTCACCGCCCTCTCGAATCTCTCTCTCTGGGGCCAGAAAAAATGATCAGCCGGTGGCTTAGCGGCTTGCTGCCAGGCTGCTGATCAGAAGGTGAGGTCATGGCAATCAGCCGCAATCTCCAATCAGTGATCGAGAGAGATTTGATCAGTGAAGCAGCCTCGGATCCGGTTCGCGATCAGCGTACACTCGGTATTGGCATTTGGCTGAACATGGGACAGAGGTGGAGAAGGAAGTGATTGACGTACATAATCACTCACCCTGCACAATTTCTGGCCTCGTCTCCATCAAAGGTAGTCAACTGATCTGTTGCAGAGGAACAATGGTGCATCTATCGGGAATACGGGCAACAAATGAAGCAGAAGAGCAGGCAAAGTATGAGCCAGCAGGTGGTCGAGTGTTTTCTTCTACTATTTATGGATCAAAACAAGCTGCTGAGGGTCTTCCTGCTCACTATATGCCAGAGGAAGAAATGCCAGCTGCTATAGCCTATAGACTGATTCACGACGAGCTTGCTCTCGATGGCAACCCATTCCTGAACCTGGCTTCATTTGTGACGACCTGTAGTTCCAACAATTTATCTTCCTGTCTAGGCATTTCTCACGAACGTAGATATGGAACCCGAGGCGGAGAAGCTGATGCACGAAGGCATGGCAACGAACTTTATCGATGCTGGTACATCTACAAATATGCTTCCATTTTCCACGATCTGACGGAACGCAGAGGAATATCCATCGACCACCGAAATCCAGAACAAGTGTGTCGCCATGAGTATGTATGCAACCAAGGTCCAATGAATCACCTCTAATCAACATAGTCGGGAACCTCTTTAATGTTCCCAAGGGAGAAGGGGGACAAGAACCTCTGTACTGTCGTCATCTCATTCTCCCAAGCAAGACTGACTGATTTAGAGGTGTATCTACCGTCGGATCCAGCGAAGCCATGTATATATCCTCAGATAACCCAAGCGCATTTCATTGACTCGATAGTATGCTTGCCGTTCTTGCGATGAAACGACGCTGGCAAAATCAGATGAAGGCGGCAGGGAAGGATATTCATAATCCTGGCCCAAACATTGTAATGGGCGCCAACGTTCAGGGTAAGGAAAGGCTCCACGCATTTGTGTTAGCTCGCTGATCGCAATCAGTCTGCTGGGAGAAGGCAGCTCGATACTTTGAGATTGAGGAAAAGTATGTTTATTGTACGGAGGAACGGTACTGTCTGGATCCCAAGGAGGCTGTCGATCTTGTTGACGAGAACACTATCGGAATTTGTGTCATCCTCGGCTCCACCTACACTGGTGAACAAATTCTGGAAGCCTATTTCTATACTGACTTCACAGGCGAATACGAAGACGTCAAGACCACAGATGCTCTTCTGCAAGCAAAGAATGCTGACAATGGCTGGAATTGTCCAATTCATGTTGATGCAGCCAGTGGAGGTAGTTTCGAGACACTTTTTTGATTTATCCATTAATCAGCTGTAGGCTTTGTAGCACCTTTCGTCAATCCGGAACTTGAATGGGATTTCCGAGTGCCCTCAGTCGTGTCGATCAATACTTCTGGACACAAATACGGTCTCACTTATCCTGGAATTGGCTGGGCTATCTGGCGAAGTCCCGAATTTCTGCCAAAAGAGCTTATCTTCAATATTGTTAGTCTTCATCTTTGTTGCCTACTGGCGCTAAACATTGCAGAACTATCTTGGAGCAGATCAAGCTTCCTTCACGCTGAATTTCAGCAAAGGTGCATCGCAGGTTCTTGCACAGTATTATCAACTGATTCGACTTGGAAAAGCCGGCTACAGGAGTATCATGCAGAACCTTACAAGTGATAGTGTCTATCTGTCTTCGGCTTTAGAAGATACGGGCTCGTGGAAGATCATGTCTGCTCGTGGTAATAACGGTCTACCGCTTGTAGCCTTCAGACTGAAGGAAAAGCGGCATTTTGATGAGTTTGATGTGGCAAGGGAATTGCGCCAGAGACAATGGGTCGTACCGGTATGTGCCTCTCGAAACGCCCCGGCTTTGGACTTCGCTAACATACTGAGGCTTACACCATGGCTCCGAACGCTTCTGATTTACGCATGTTGAGAATTGTTCTAAGAGAGGATTTCACTCGTGGCCGATGTGATCTCTTCCTCCGTGATCTACAAGCCTCATTTGCTCACCTAATGTCGCTTGAGCCCAAAGAGGTTCAAAACGAGAGAGATGCTCACAAGAAGAGGCAAGGCAGCAAACGAGGATCCCAAGGTCAGAGACACGGGCACCATGACAAGCACAGTTTACAAGGCAAACATGGCAAGTCGCATGGAATTTGCTAGGATGCAGTCTATCCTAAGAATGTCGTTAGAGTGCTACATTACAATGTCTCTTGCGTCTTAGTGTATATCAATCACCTCACAGTAGAGCCAGCATGGTGCTTCTCCGGGTGAAAGACCTCTGCATTCCTATGAGCATTATTGAGGGGCCGTGGACCCCACATGTGGATGAAGCCACATACTTCGGAGCATTTACTTTGGGTGGAAAACAACAAACACACGAAAGAGCACCATAACTGATGCATGATCGGTGTTCATATCACGTTGGCAACAGACTGTACGGTATCTTCGTCCGAAGCAGCAAAATCGACCGTGGATGATCTCATCCTGTGGTGTGTTTTGGGCAGGAAATGGCTCGCAAACTTCCAAGATGAACGATGTGATGGCTAGCGAGCATCCATCGAGCTTGTACATCATGCAACTGCAACGAAAGAGCGCTCACTAGCCCATCTGTCCTGTTAAGAGCAACTGCTGTTGGTCGGAGTGAACGAGATGGGATTGAGTCTGGACAAAGAAAAGAGTAATCAGCTGATTATTAACTGATCGCCTAATCGATCTCCTGCCGAAGCCACTGCGGGTCCTTCGGAGTGGCTCAAATGGTCTTGGCTCCGCCTGTTTAGGAAACGCAGCTCCACCTCCTGCCTGAATGACTGTAGTCAATGCTCTACTTGAACACACGTCTCTTTGCTATTGACTTGCGTAGCAATCTGGTTCAGAGCCAGTCTGAGTCAGAGGGAGAAAGAGAGAGATTTGATCGCAAAGAATGAGACGAATATACCGCTGAAAGTCCACAGTCAATGGACACGAGGGGCGCCCATAGATCCACGACGTTACAGGATCTTGCACAGCTTACACGGAGGGCAAAGCATCTCGCTCAGGAACGACATGCACAGGCCGAGAATTTGCGGCGTCTTCGCTGGGGGAATCAGCTTCTCTTGCAGCTCTGTCGAACCATGCGCGATATACATGGTCGGCTTGTGGGGTATGTCAAGGTCGATTCAATTGCAGACAAACGTGCCTTCTGCGATGTCTATAAAGCCATGATGGAGCAGGCCGATGCCATCATGGAGTTTGTCGACTCTGAGGAAAGCCAGATACATACTGGCTTCTTGCACGAACTCGATCCAGAATCTGCTGATGCCATTTTGCAGTTTCTCCAAGTACTTAGAACGGATCATGACTGGATCTCAGGACGCCTTAGTAGGCTGAGTACGAGCGAATTAGATCACTTTATCAGCTTCATCGATTCTGCCAACCGACAGGGAAACCTGTCGAAGGAGTCACGTCGCGACAGGGACTACATCAGCTCTCTTCAACGCTCTTCGCCGCTCAACACATTGCTATTTGGTATTTTTACGAGTCCAGGAGCATCTACGAGCGAGGATGATTTACGACTGCAGATGATCTCCTCCATACTGCAGACACTGATGAAGGAGAACAAGACTTCCACGAAGGGTGAAAAAATTTGCTTGGCAGTCTTTGATACTTGGGCAGCGCTGTACGGCTGGGAACCTTCCAAAGCGTTCGAACTCCTTCTCATGAAGATTCTCCAGAAGGGCACGCAGATCATCGAGAAGACGGAGCTGCGCGATTCACAAAATAGTTTCAATGGTCCAGGCTCACGGCCTCGGTACTACAACCACACTAAGAGAGATGAAGTTGAAGATGAATTTTTCGCGGGATCAGTCAGAGACATATTGAGACTACTGAACGAATCAGATTCTCATGGTTTACCCGCCGGAGTATATTCACTTGCACGACTTATACTATCAGGGGTGGATGAGAGCGAGCGGCGGTACTACGAATCTTACATCCTTGTGAATTGGTTCTTCCGCCACTTCCTAGCTAGAGCCGTGATCAATCCAGAGGTAAGATTATCACAACCTACGAAGCAGTGCTAATGTAGTAGCACAACAGACTGATGAACGACTATTATATTAGCGATGTCAAGCGTCAACGAGTATTGCTTGTACTCCAGCAGCGCTTGCTCTCATATTGTGTTCCCACCCTCAGACAGAGTTCATTTCCTCCAAAGCGATCCCTGATTGATGAGGAAATCGAGACATATGTCTACAGCATTTCATCCTCACTTCAAACCTTCGGTTCTCTCGATCACGATAGGCCGGATCCGATCTATTGCTCGACTGAACATGACTACCCCGTCCTCAGAAATATGCAGAATTATTGTGATGAAACTGAGCCGAGGCTGATTGTCACGTCGCGCGAAATACTTACTCTTTACTCTGCTTTCTTCCCAAATTTTCTCCTTGGTGGCTATGGTACCGAAACGTCACGACTTAGTCGACAGAAGAGTACAAGTTCTGCAGGATCTGCGAGATCTACAATATTCCGGCCAATCAGATCCTCCAAGATCATGTTTGATATTGGCAATAGCTTTTTGGATGAGGACACCTTGAGCGACATTGTGCCTCTAGAAAACGAAGAGATCCATGCTTCTGGTCAGGAGATCGAAGATGATGTTGCAGATGTTAACTTCGATCCAGCTTGGCTTGATAGACTAAGGCTCGTCATGCTCGAAATACAACGAGATCTTGGAGTATCTACATCCTGCGACGTCACTGAGGAACCTTGGGATCAGATTTGTATAGGCCAAGCTGAACTCACCTTGGTTTCCGAGCATGCCGACATCAATCTTGCCAAGGAAGACACCCCGTCTGGGATAGTCTTTGCAGCTATTCAATATCTGGTCAAGAACTTTGAACCAGATATACGCAGACTTGTAGTGTCACACAGCAAGCAGACTTGCTATTTCTCTCCGCAAAGTAGTGCTTATCGGCAGCCATTGGCATCAAATTGTGTCCCTAGCGCAACATCGAGTCACGAAGAGTCTAGCTCTCCTTTGCTACGAATGCTTAGCAAAGTGGCGCGGAAATGCTTTATTCAACGGCAATATCAATCTTCTGAGCTCTTGTATGAAGCGCATGAAATTCTCCAAAAACAGATCAATTCAGTGCAGGCAATCGATGACTTTTCACCTTTGCTATATGAGCTCTGTCGTGAACAAGAAGAATTGATTACGACGGAACAGGACATTTTTATGTTGAGAATTCCGGAAGTTGCACACGCGAAAGATAGCAGAAGTATCATATGTCAGGTCATGGACAATTACATCTATCACTCGAACAAAGCACGTCTAAGAATGTGGTACTTACACGACATCAAGCCCTCCAAGTCATGGTTGCAATCCTGGGAAGTCGTGAAGTGCTTGCACAAAATGTACCTCCTGGAAAGTTTCTCTTCCGAGCGGGACTCCGGTGGATCATCTACTGAAGGCGCCAATCCATACCATTTACCGTCACAAAAGACACTGCTGAGGTCGGAGTCTCGCGAGCGCAGATTGCCACGATTTCCACGGGAACTACGACAACCGCTCCCAGGCGCTAACCTGGTGTCCGGCATCACTGCATTTGATCCGGCGATATTGGATATTTTGTCCGTTCCTCGAGAACAAGGAGGACCAAATAAACTTGCTACGCAACAGACTCAGCAGACTTTACAATGGCTGCAGGAATCCGACGTACATAACTTCTGCCTTGGGGAAGAGCGCATTCATCGACTCTGTTATGAAGTTGACGATCTCGTCCGACGTACACTGAAGACTCCCAGTACAGCAGTGAGCACTATGGACACTGAGGAAGCAGCTTCATCTGCCATCTGGTCGATGGAGCTCTTCAAGTACGAAGCAAGGATCTTCAAAATCGGCAAATTTAAGCGTAGTGTATCTCCACGGGATTTGGCCGTTGCAAGCTCTGATGAACATGTTTTTGGGGGTCTTCTACGAAGAGGTAGTGCTGGAGATCTGTTGAATCTGACCAAAGGTGGGCTGAGAGCACGGGGAAACAGTCTTAGTAGCATTGAGCATCCCCGAGGTCATCTCAAACAACGGGTCAATTCCGCCACAAATGCGAATTTTCCAGGTCTGTCACAGTCTCGAGGAGATTCAGCTATTGTTTCGGATGATCATGCTCCTATCGCGCTGCATCGTCGACCTTCGGCGACTTCATCAGAGGAGCAGAATACTGATGACTCTGGAACCGATGCTCAAGCCATGAAGGACTTTTTACTACAAACACAGATCGGACTCGTGTCTCTCCTGATCAGTGATTTTGCTGAATTGCTTTTCGCCGACGGCAGCGAAGCGGATCACTGGCTGAATGAAGACTTTGCTGAAGTGCCGGTATTCAGCGCACCTTCAACGACTGCAAAAGTTGAGAAGAATGCTTCAGAGCGTGGGCAATTTCCGCTCGAGAATGCTGACATTTCAATCATACTGCCCAAACAGCCGAAACACGGTCCTTTCATGAAGAAACATGGAAGGACCAAGTCTAATATGTCGCACCTTTTCACAGGATCTGGATTGCCTCGAGATAATCTGAAGTCAACTCCAGCTCCCCCGTCGATCGATATGGGATCATCTGCATCATACTCTGGGTTGCCAATGGAAAGGACCAACTCTTCTGGAAGTTACCTTGACATGTCCGGAAGCGCAGATACTGCAACAACTCCTGTAACACCGCTAAAATCGAATCAAATGCGTTCCGGACAGCGTCAACAATTCCCACTCAACCAAGCTTATCGAGAAGTCTTGCTCAGATTGTCGGTACACCCGTCTCCCTATGAGAAGTTACGGGCTCTATATGACTTTGAGTTACTCATCATTGCAAGTCTCACTTCATATTCCACCGAGTATGGAAAAGGACCATCGAGATTGACTTCTTCCATGCCGCAAAGCCCAATGGTTCAAATGAGCAAGTCGAGTCCCTGTGCAGTAACATCCTCACCAGCAAAGGTCAAGCACCAACTTGCAAATGATCTCGATGAAATCGGCATGACACGGCTCGAAAAGGCTACCAATGCCACGAAGCCCACGTTTCGACTCATCCCAAATGATTCATTCTTCTCGGAGGAAAAGTCCTCTCATAAACCGAGCACGGACACGATCGTGGAAGAAATTCAAAAGGTCCTGAAGACGAATGGGTACCGTCCCAGAACACTTTTCCGAGATTTGCAATTCATCGCAGCCTTCATTCCGACCAACATCCTCAACATGACGGATGAAGGCAAGGTCTTCTGGGACTTTAGTCTGGCTGCTCTCGGTGTCAAACGAGATGCTGTTGATCTCATGGTTCAGTGGGCCTCAGCCATTCTCCATACCCATGATGGACAAGGCAGCACCACGGATCCGACCACGATGGATAACCCGTCTGCTTTCCACACAAATGCACATCTCGAAGAGTCCAGCATGTCGGACGCCCTCCGACTCTTCACCATCGCAGCGAAGGAGAGAGACGTGGTTGCCATGCGGCATCTGGCTATATTGCAAGCCGATCGGCCCGAACTACTCACCAAGCTCGCCATTCCGCCCTTCTCTCTACCCTCAGACATCTTTGCCAAGCCACAGACGACCTATATGAGACGTCCCTATACCGCCCCGATGCCCAGTACAGCTCCCGAAAAGATCTCCAGCTTGAGACTGGCGGCATCCGACGCCTGGTTTGAGTTGGCAGCTTCCGCAGGCGATGCAATCGCAAAAGAACGATTGACTGCACGACAAAATAGTACCACGACTCATTAGCATTTATGGCATTGGCATATCATTCTACTTTATATGAAATAAATCGTAATAATCATCAATCTGAGCGCATTCAGCTATAAATAGGAATAAAGTCTTGCTCTGTACCACTTCAAAGTCGTGTTAAAGGAGAATTAAATCGAGACGGTAATCATCATTTCTTGCACTTCATTGGAGGAAAGAACTGGTCAAACTGGTGACTTGCACCCGAAAGAAACACTGACCTTCGTTGTATGGAATGCCTCATTGATGCTCGTGATGGCTGCCCACATGCCTAGTCCAGCAAGGGAAGCACTGGCTAGTCCTAATGTGAGATTGAAAATGTTGATGTACCAAGTTTTTCCCAGGGCACGCCGCCATCGAGACAATTGACGCCAACTATCGACCTGTCGGGCTATTCCCGTGGCAGGATCGAATGGTTCATCCCCAGCAATGGCGTTTTGCTGCAATTCAAAGCCCAGCATCATCAGTGGTGGGAAGGTATAGGTGAACTGGAGAATACAGGTAGCAGCTACCATTGCTGAGATATTGCTATGGCACGTCAACCACTGGCACTGGACAGGACGTCTAGTCCTGACGATCGAGAGCTTACCTGAATTGTGGCACGGCAGATGCGATGACAAAGGCGATTGCCCAGTAAGCAGGTACCATCAACGACCACCATATCCGGCCTGATCTTGTATCGATTTCTGGGCCTCTCAAGAGATCTTTGACTAGTGTGGAGTAGAGAACCTTCAGTCCGACATTGCCGTAGAGGACTGCTGCGAGAAGCGCAGCAATTAATGAGATTATGTTTGTAGCTGTTTGCCATGCATAGAGACTCAAGCCTTGATTACCGGGATTTATGACGTACTGGCCTTGATAGTGGTAGACAAAGATCCCAAATGTCATATAAGCAACAAGGATCAGGATTTGTGCAAACATGAGCTGTTAAAGGTCAGCTGCAAGTACTTCTTGAGGCTCGTGATACGTCATACAGCTTTCCAAAAATCAAAAGGTTGGCGCATCTCAGCCAGGAGCTCGACAAATATCATGGCTCCCCCATAGGAATATCTAATTGCATAATTAGAGGATGTGCAATTTCGTCGTGTAGACATGAGAACTTACACAATTTGCATCACCCCGACAATTTGTTTGCTTATATTTCCGCTGGCGAATACAGTCGTGCTCACCGGGGCGGGACTGGACAGATTGACAACGTCACCCCCATACTGCGCAAATGCGGCCGAGTAATTGGGAAGGGAATGCACAACAACACCCATGGTAATTCCGAGAGTGATGAGGTTTAGCCAGACTGCCACATTAGCGAGCCAGCCAAATCGTTGCAACGACTTGATCTGCCCCACAAGCATGCCTGCAATGGTCCAGATGAGAGTCAAGACAGAGAAACAGACTTTCTGCTTGGCAATCTGTGAAAGTCCTTGAGCATTTGAGAGAATGATCACGCCGACGTTAAACCACAACTGTGAGAATGTCAGCTAGCTTGCAAAACAAGTGCTCTTGCTCGGAATCACCTGTAAGATCTGCAAGATGTTGCAGCCCAGGCGTGGCCACTTGCCATAGATCTTGTGGACGATGTCGCCATAGTTTGAGACTGGATATTGTGGTGAATCAAGCCTAAGGAAGAGACGCCAGAGGATCCAGGCTGAGTAGGCAGCTGCAATGGCTAAGATGACGAATAGGATTGTGCCTGTCCCATAGCCCAGTTGAGAGAAGGCAAAGGGAGTAGAATATGGACCTAGAGGACTCAGTTTGTTGTTTTGTGGAGTCTCTGATCAGTCTCCTCACCAAGAATATCAGTTGTGATCAGAAAGAATGCTGAAGTCCACGTTGCCGTCTTGAGTGCTCTCCTTGCGGTATGGCATTCTGACTCAGATGGTCCGGCGGACTCGGAAAGGGTGAGCCGACACTGATCGGCATGTCTTGCATCTTCACTCTTTTGTGCTGAATACATCGATTTGCGAGTATAAGATACGTCGCGATGCTGGCTTGCATAGAACAAATAGCCTGCCATGCATCCTGGGAGATGAGGTGGAAAGGCGTCATGGCTACGTGGAGATTGAACTTCGGCCTCCGCTATGGTCCCTCGTGTATCATGTCCGGCCTTGAAGACTTTCGATCGGTCTTTGTATTCCTCCAATGCAATCGCTTCAGTCTGATCAGACATGGTCTAATCAGGCCTTATCAGGCCTTATCGCTTGCCAAGATGAGTTGTCCTCGAAAGCAGATTAGGCCCTGATAGGCTCCTAGATAGTTGCCACAAGATGGTGCCAGACACGATTATCGTGAGAAAGAGCCCGCTAAAGGGGATACGGCTCAGGGGACGAGGAGACCCGACCAGGGATGCGTGCTTGACGAGGATAGAGGAAGCCATGAGAGCATCTCGCGAGAAAGAGCTGAGTTGTCATGCATAATCGCTGACATGCCGGCTTGTGCGTGCTGCAGCTGTCGAAAGCGAGTCGAGAGCTGGGTCGATCTCTAGACATTTCCCCATCGGAGATCGCATCGAAAGCGGGTTTCCTCTCTCGCTCGCTTGAAAACGAGCACATCTGCTCGATGTGGCTTGGTGGCTCCGATATGGCTGAAGAGCCTAGCCGCTCTGTGATTCGCTCTGCTTCTGTGTCGGCGTCAGCATCAGCATCAGCATCAACTACTCGAGCGAGCAGCCCTGCTCAGAAAGGTAAAGGAGAGGAGCAACAAGCTGATCCCACCAACTCTGACAACAAATGGACTTCGACTTTCCTGGCCCTCAAGCTCAATTTATTTGTCGAGGGCAAGTGCTGACCAAATCTCAAAAGTAAATCTAGACCTGTCAAATGCGCTTCTTTGACGAATCCTGGTTCGTTGTTCATGTCTACAAAAAGTGCCTCTGGCGTCCTCATCTGTGTCCTGGGCACAATGAGTGATCACGACCCATGACGAGATTGAACACTCTTTGGACGTGATTCGGAGAGTCCGTCGGACGCCCGAGCTCTTTGCAGGCGGCGTCAGGGCACACGACACGTTGCATTCTCATCAGGGCAGAACTTCACCAATCTGTTGGAATATGATCAACACGTGGTCACTGGCTCCACATTTGACTCGACTCTTTTGGGAGAACAAAGGGGAATGCCACTTTAGCCATTTCTCTTTGTCTCTCTCTCTCTCAGAGATATCTTCTTTGTATGTTCAACCGAACAAAGAAAATAGCTCCAGCAGCTATATTTATCTTGGTCTATTTTACTATAATTAATTAGTTAGTCAATGTCATACTTTTCACGTATTACGTTTCAAGTACCACGTATCGCTCGTGTTGTTCATCCCAATCAAGCCCTCCGCAGTCAAGTCGATTTCCACATTCAACAGGTTATGAGCCTGGAAAGCGTTTCAGTCGATCAAACTCGCTCTGCCCAGATTGGGGCAGCAGTTGGAGTCGACTTTCGCAAGTGGGAAATCTACCTTCAACAAGCATCCCTTGTCGCCAAAGTTTACATGATGCCACTTCCCTTCAACATGTCATCACCGATGCAGAAGGTATGCTCACCATTGCTCAGCACAACCTTGATCGAGCTATCAAGCTTGAATCGGATTGGGCTGAAGCAGGGGGCATCCTCAGGGACGGTCTTTCCCAAGCTGTTCTGATGCTTGTCAAAGATTTAAGCCCACGAGCAGGATACCTTAAGCTTTGCGAGCACTATCGCGGCACTGCGACCACGAATCAAAGGGTCGCTGCAAAAGCTCTTGGATTTCTTCAATCAACTTCTCTTCAAGTCACAGCTGGACGGTGTGATGAGATTCATGCCTTGCCAAGACCTTCACGTTTCAAGGAATGACCAAGTAAGCGCCGATGACCTGGTCCCGCTCCTTATGTCTCGTGAAAGCTTCTATGGACAAGAGCATAATGAAAACACGACTATGAGCATCCTTGAAAAATTGTATAAATATTTATGTCACTCCTGCTTGTAGCTAGATAACCCAAACTGCCATCGAAATGCCATCATAAGACTGTCTCTATAGAGCTACTCCTGTCGGACCTCCGCTGACTTGGTCGTCAGCAGATAGCAGCGCGCCGAGCTCGAGAGGTTCAGAGTCGAGAGAAGACAGTCCCTCGAAATTGAACTGTGAGAGATATTCGGACGAGATGCTGAAGCGGTGATCAGAATGTGCTGAGGGATAGAGCACTTGGTGGCCGATCACAGAGGTAGACCGTCTCGACTTTCTGAAGGATAATTTTCGAGCGACATTGCGCGTTGGTGAGGAAGGCACAGACCAGAGGCTCGATGGTGATTTTGGTGAACTCATCGTGCTTGTCGTGTCACTGATGGGCGAGACTCTATCAGTGCTGATTTGTAAGGAGAGGGTCGACTTTCTAGACGTGCTCTTTCGTGGCCCACCAGGGACCGAGGATGGACTGCTGGCTGGTTGTGAAGAGGAACCACAACAGGAGAACTCCATCTCCTTCTTCGATCTCAGACGATCTCCCCACTTGTACAGACTCTGCAAGGCACTATGACGTCTTTTGGAAGCACCGCCAGCAGGGGATAAACATTCTGTCGAATTCGTTTGGCCATCTTCTGTCGTTCTTGATGGAGTTGAAGGAGTACCACGTTGGGAGATGGATGGCTGGCTCGTCTGACTGATGCCCGATTTGCGCACCCTAGAGGCAGTGATTGAGCTCGCTGGAGAGGAGCATAGCTCCGAACCAGAATCAGAGACGAGCGAAGTAGAATTGACCGAGTAGACAGAGCTACTTGAGGACGAGGACGACCCTTGACTGTTAGATCTTGAGACGACAGCCTTGGATGCGCTCTGCTCAGGCGCCAGCGCGGCAGTGGCAAATTCATCGAGAGATAACAATCTCAATTGTGTCAGGTTGGAGGTAGCAGACTTGCTCTTCCGAATGATTGGCTGAGAGGGCGAGTCGGAAGGAGTGGCAGTCAATGCCACCGCTGCAGACTTTTGTTTGTCAAGGTTGCCAGATGGAGTTTGACCAGCTCGGAGGCTGATATTGTGAACGACGGTATCGATGTTGAATGATATCGGTGAACGGTCCGCCAGGGACATGTATAGTGTGATTGAATATTTTCTGAGAAAGCCCGCAATGTTGACTGAAGATTCGACTACCTTTGGTGGTTGAAGCTCAAGGACAGTGATGCAGGATCCGTCTGGATTCTGTCGTGAGATGACGATCGGATCGCGCAAGGGCCGCTCCGTCGATTTGGAGAATTTATGGGAGGATTGCCCGACCTGGACAAGTGCATTGAGAGTTGCTTTGTAGGAGGTGAAGGTGAACGAGGCAGGATGCTGCAGTTGAATGAAGTAGGATGCATTGGTCTCAAGGACAGGACTTGCCGTCACGAGAACCTTCTTTTGACTGGTGACTCGTGCAACGGGCTTCTGTACCGTTCTGGATGGTTCAATGATGACTTCTTGCACAGTCGTCTGTGCGAGGCCGAATGGATTGGAGAGATCATTGATGGTGAGAACGAGGCGGTACTTGATTGCAGCCATGGCACCGTAAGATGCAGTAATGGGACAGTGCGCCGCTATGCCATGAGAGAATGCAGTCTCAATCTGCCCAGAGTGACCCATGAGTGATGGGCAATACTGTTTCGTATAAATCTTCCTATCGGTATGGGACTGAATGCCAGACTTGGACGGAATACTGGTATGCAGAGAGCCCATCAACGTCAAGTTCGCAGTGAACTGCGAGATACGGCGATCTTGCGGAAGCACAAACAGGAACCGGCCTGTCATGTTCGAACCTTGCTGGAGGACATTGCTATCGAGGAGTAGACTGAGATCTTGAATCGACATGTGTAAAAGTCAGATGTATATATGAAAGAAGGAGAGTGAGAGAGCTTGAATTGAGCCCCAAACAGAAACTTGAAAAAGAAAGACCGCCTAAAGCGTAGGCTACTGTGAGAGACTCCTCGAGGGTGTCAAAGAATGTGAGGTCCGTGAAACGGAAGGTGTGAGGGTAACCTTTGCTGGTGACTGGAGAACAGATCCTGAGGTGCTACGAAAACATCTGTGTGGAGCAGTAACCATTGTGCTTATATGGATCCGCAGGGATGGTGAATTCCCCTCCTCCTTTCCGGCTTTCTCTATCCAAAAGCCTCCCATGGGTCGATCTTTTCCAACGGTCTTCGCGTATGATCCGGTTTATCTGCGACGCCACTATGCACGTTTCACGAATCAACGCTCTCCATCTACTCAAATCCACCACTTCGCTCCGGGCGGCAACGCCATTGGCCGTTCATCGCAAATTGCGCATCACGGGCCAATGAGAATCAGGAAGCGCCCTTGACGCCCTTGACGGCATCGCGTGCCCTACTTTAAAATTGCGTCGTTGCTATAGATATGCCCGTCTTGGTGGAGTTGGTCCCTCCAGAAGCTAGCGGATCCCCTCCCTGTCGATCCCATAGCCCCGTTCGGCCCAGACACAAGCCTCGCGAAAGGACTATTCTGGCAGCGCGTGGTATCCGCCCAAGCCTTCCAATACGGAAAGCCCTGCCCTTGAGTGACTGGCTGCCATGATCGGTCTGTCGATATCAACTCGAGATGGAACAGAATCCGGTGGAGAAGGCTCCCAGGCATCATAAACAGAGACTCGGGCGGATGGAGAGTTCTGACCCTTGGAAGGAATGGATACTCGATCCTGCTCTAGAGGACGGCCTCTTCATTCATCCCGCACTTGTGTCTGCCTTGCCCTTGACTGGTAATGTCCTCTATGTACATGAGGAATAGCAATAAGTGGATCAGAAAAGGCAGGCAGTCGTTCCTCGAAGGAAGTCAGTGATGGCTCATCACAACACGGGGTGTAGGGTGTGCCCGTCAAATTTTTAAGACACGAAGACCCTTGCCAAGTTTCTGCCGGCCAGGGATTTAGGTGGGTGATCTGCCCGACCAAAGATCGACTGAGCTAAGCTTGTTGTCAAGAGAGGTCTTTTTGCTGGATGGAATCGCCAGACACGTCATTCATTTGGTGGATCATTTTTCAGTGTGGAGGGCTGCCAAGGGTTCTGCCGTTCAAGTCTCCCGGGCCAGAATACAAGCAGGACCTTGATGTGCACGGTGTCGAAGCAGTGGCTATTTGCGTGAACGGCAAATGTTAAGTTGATGTCTTGAAAGTCAATTTATCCTCATCGGGCTGTTCGAGGAACTGAGCATGGGAGTGGATGTGTCTGGCGCCAATCATTCAGCCTCCACGGGTACTCGGCCCAGCCGGCTCAAGTTCGCAGTAACTTTCTTTGGAGTTTCCTCTTCAATTCTGACCCTGTGTCCTCCCGAACTAGAAGACACTCTTGGTGGTCGGATCTATGCCCTCACGTGGGTACTCTGTACGCGGTAAACAAGCGCTTTGTACGAGTCGTGATCTATTTGGACGCACAGTCCTGTTATTTTACTCATCGTTCCACCGCGAATGTTAATTACGTCCTCTTGTACACTTTAGTACACTGGATAGATGATGCATAATACAAATATGTCCTGGAGATCTCGTAGAGTGACGGTGCATCACGCATGACAATGCAACAATTCAGCCTCTCAAGATTGGGGTGTTTTTGCATGTGCACATTGCATCCCACGAGGTCGTAGGCCGGAGAGTATAAAGAAGTTAGACGTAGACACGTGCATTTGGGAGATGCAAGATTCTCCTCGGAAAGAGATTTGACTAAAGTGAAGCTGATATGAATCACGTGATTATTCCAAATATAGCGCAGGACATATGCAATGACGCCGCGCCTCTTCTCCTTGGTAACGCTCGCACAGGCTGATCAATTTTGTTTATTCTCAGTTCTGCTGCTGCGCTTCGAACATTTTCACTCACCAACCAATCCTCTGCTCAAGACTCTATACCTTGCTAGCAACTCACTCTTCTTGTCTACACTCCATCAGAGAGCATCTACATTCGTTACACGCCTAATCAACATGCTATTCATTCAATTCCTCGCGTGCGCCATGGGAGCTGCCGCTTTGTCGGTCACCGCACCTGCACAAGGATCATCGATCCCTCAGTCCGGAAATCTGGACATCACTGTAAGCAATCGAGGTTTTGCTTTCATTGGTTTTGCATCGACTGACCGTATAATTAGTGGGCAGCCGTCTCGACTGATACACAATCGTTCAACATACAGTTGGCTCTGTCGACAGACTCTGGCAATGCTCAAACTCTCACAAGCAATGTCTCACCATCGACTAATGGTTACTCTACTCCTGCCTCGGCATTCTCGCCAGGTAACTACACCGTCAACCTAGTCGGTAACACAGCAACCTCTTCTGGAGTCCTTGCGCAGTCTAGATGGTTCTTGATCACTGCCGCCGCAGTTTCGTCCTCTGCCAGTGCGACCAGCGCCGCAGCTGCATCCACACTCCCAGCTACAGGTGAGTTGTTCTCTCTCACACACTGTCCTACTGTTGACTGATGATCTAGCTGCATCTTCCATTGCCGCACGAGCCTCTGGTGCAAGCACTGCAGTCGGAAGCGCCTCTGCTCAGGTATCAGGAGCGTCTGCATCAGGTTCTGCCGCTGCCGCAACTAGCGCTGCAGCCATGTAAGTATCTTTTGTGCCAGCAAGACATCCTTGTGCTAACACTGTCTAGTGCAACTGCCTCGAAATCTTCTGCTGACAAGGTTGCTGGATCCATTGCTGGCTTTGTGATTGCCGCATTTGCAGCTTTTCTCGTCTAGAGATTGATATAGCAGCAGATGTACTGTAAAAGAATGACAAGCTTGATCACGACCGGGAGACGTCCTTTGTGTGTGTGTGTTTGCGTGATTCTCGTCCTGCGAGGCAGTTCTGAGCACGCGCCTCTGGAATTCCCGTGGTTCTGGAGGTTTCCCGTGATTCGTGTCGCTCATCCTCTTTTGGCTCTCCACGCGTACTGAATCACTCGACAGGAGGCATCACCATCATGCCCGACCAGACTCCATCTGGTGCTTATTGTCAATCTCAGAGCTTGCTCCAATAGATCAGACTCGACACCTTTCTTCATCCGTCCTTCTCTTGCCCAAGTGAACAGTCAGATTCCCAGGTGCTGCAAGGGGCCAGAGAAGTTGCAACGACTCACTCTCAGATTCTGCCCTTGGCAATTGACCTAGCTTGAAGAGAAGCTCCTTTCGCCTGAATACGACATGTCTTACGATAGAGCATTGTCTGTGTTCAGCCCAGATGGACGGTTGCTACAGGTGGAGTATGGTAACGAGGCAGTGAAGCGTGGTACGACAGCTGTCGGTATTCGTGCCAAAGACTGCTGCATTCTCGCTGTGGAAAAGAAGTCCCTCCTGAAACTTCAGGACAATAGAGCGACACAGAAGATTTGTCAGGTGGACGATCATATCACTCTTGCATTTGCTGGCCTGAATGCCGATGCCCGAATATTGGTGGACAAGGCTCGTGTGGAGGCACAGAGTCATCGTTTGACCTTGGAGGATCCTGTGACGGTCGACTACATCACTCGTTATGTTGCCGGTGTGCAGCAAAAGTATACACAATCTGGCGGTGTCCGTCCATTCGGAATTGCGACTTTGATCGTGGGTTTCGACCCGCATGATGATATCCCTCGGTTGTTCATGACCGAGCCTGCTGGAATCTATTCAGCTTGGTATGTATTGGCGCGAGGACGAGCGTTGCTGCTTGCTAACTGACTCTCTAGGAAGGCCAATGCTATCGGCAAGTCATCGAAAACCGTCCGTGAATTCCTCGAGCGAAATTACGGTGCCGATATGAGCCAAGAGGATGCCATAAAATTGTCCGTCAAGGCACTCTTGGAGGTTGTCCAGACGGGTTCAAAGAATATTGAAATTGCTGTCATCTGCAAAGGTCAGAGACCTCGCACACTTGCACTTGAAGATGTCGACGCAATCGTCAAGGGGATCAACGATGAGAAGGAAACAGAGGCACAACGAAAGAAGGATCGTGCTGCTGGCCGAACAGGCCAAGTCTCACAAGAGGGGACAGAAACCAGGATGGAGACAGATGCAGCGACCTGAGCTTGGCTTGTGCTGCCAGAGCAACGCTCTTGATGTAGTAATCAAAGTCTACCCAACTTGTCCCTCATGCCTGCTGTGTAATCTATTCTGCAAGTCCTCGTAGGCCAAGCCTCCATCGTGTTTGTAATCTCCCCCATATGTCTGCCAGATGAGTACTGTAGTCTTCGGGTGTGGCCAAACTTACCTTCATGACTGTTTGTGATGGGCTCAATGATGTCTTCAGTTTTGCGGGCACTTTGAATCGAGCCAAACTGTACCCGCATGGTGAAAGTGAACAAAGATTCACACGGCGCACCGCCTAGACCAGTTCTCCAAAAAGGTATCTCTTGGCAAGGTCTCACTTCAGTCAGCGAGCCTCATCGTCGTCTGAGAGTCTACCTGGTGTGCTCCACGTTGGGACTAGTCTTGTGCATAAAGCACCTCAGCAACCGAGAAGCTTGATTTTTTCACTTATAACAGGAGCCATCTTCTCTCTCGAAATTCAAGCAGACGTCCGGTCTGCACGGGACAATTCAATCACAGCTTACTTCGTCATCAAAGGGACAAATTCGGCAATTTTGTCAAGACGAACCGTCTTTTGAGGACGTATTGCAAACATCTAGTCAAATCATAGCGTTCAAGGATACGCTACGACATCTTACCGCTGATCTAGTTTGTGCTTTTTACTCTGCAGTGTCAGTAGGCGTCACTGTATAGGGTGACCGGGTGGATGTCGTCACCTCGACGACATAATGACGACCACCGACTTCCTGTAAAGTCAGATCGAGATGCAATTCGACCTCGACTTCGTTCGCCGCAACAACGATCAAATCGGCTGCATGGCGACCGCGATCGTGTGAATGACCAGAGTGAATCAAGCACGACACAGACCCGACAACACATCGATCGGAATGCTCAAACGAAGCGGAGGAATCGATCAGGCTCTCGGGAGCCATACAGGAGAGATTCTGGATCTCTTCTTCCTGGAAACGAGCGTAGAGTTGGAGATCGACAAGGTGAGACAAGCAGATCGAGTCGGCAAGAGACACCACCTCGAAAACGACAATCTTCCGCGTGCGAAGACGACGTTTCTAGACATGGCAATTTTAGGAGGACGATGCGAGAACCATTCTCGGGGACAGATAGAGATGACAAACGATATCCGTCTGGCCAATCTACCTACACTACGAGAAATTCGAGACATCCAGAAGTCGCAGAGCACGACGAAAGGTCCCGAAATGGTGACAATTACCGGAGGTCCACTGACAATCGTGCCTCGGACAATCGTAGGAGAAGAAGTCGAAGTCGTGAGTCTGAAGCGAAATCTTCTCGATACTCGACTCGCGATTTGATAGATCGAGGATATGATGCCCCTCGTCGTGACACACATACAAGAGATCCTGATCGTCAGCATAATACCAACAAGGCACTCATGTCGGATGATTCTCGCAGGTCAGCGCAGAGGGAATTGGCAGTGGATGGTCGTGAGGATCGCACAAGTTACAGATCATCTCATCATCGCAGTAGGTCTCCCATAGTGAGAACAAGTACATATCGTTCGAGCAATGAGCCAGATCATTCAAGGAGTTCCTGGGCACGAAGTCCTTCTCGTGAACGAAATTACGCTTCACACGAGCACAACTCCAGGCTCACACAAGGTAGTAGCTATGCCAGCAGAGGATACAGCAATGGTACCACCAAGCATCGACCTCGATCGCCAGATTACTCACCACGAGAGCAGAGATTGAAAGAAAGGCGCCGGTCCAGTCGGGACACCGATCGTTTCGCAAGCCCACCTCCGCGAAGAGCTCGTAATGGACGTAGCCGTAGCCGGACTCCGTCGCCAGACTCTTGGAGATTTGCTGGAGAGAGATATAGATCGAAGCAGGATACCATTAACTTGTCCGCAAAACAAAGCTCAACGCGGCAACCACTTTATAGAGCGTCAGACAATGCCCCGACTTCTCGTGGTAGAGCGCGTTCACGATCCCTATCCCGAGACCGCGAGCGACGGCGGCATATCTCACGATCATCTCGTTCTCATGAACGGATTCCTCGTTCTGCAGCAGGTACCCGCCTCCAGGAACGTTCATCTGGTGGAGACACACGATCCCATGACACAGAGATCCAAACTAATGAGGAACTTGATCCCTCTCCTAATGTACATCGTAAATACTCAAGAGATTCTCAACCTGGCGGAGTGGCCCCAGACAGGAGACGAGAAGAAGCCGTGCAGAGACGTCCAACGAGTCCTAACGACAGACATGGCCATTCAGTCGACACACTAGAGAACGCCAGTCGAAGCGCCGATACATCTGTTGCAAAGGAAACCCGCATCGGCCAAGAGACGTCGTCGTCTACGAAGACATCAAACCCGGATGACTCATCTTCCGGCATCAGGTATGGTCGTGGTGAGCAACGATCTACACTGGGAGATCGTGCTTCGTATAGATCCACAAGTCCCATCGGTTTCAAGCTTGCAGCTCGTTCTGCGATCGTCAGGAAACCATCAGCGATTCTCATGGACGCCGAATCCCTCGAAACTCCTAGCAGCAGGGGTTCGACTTCCAAAAGACTTCATACGGATGAACGTTCGGCATCACCATCGAAACGTCCCAAGGTGCTACAGAAAAGCAATGAAACAAGGCAATCGAATGGTTCTTCACATTCCTCCAAAAAGATGTTCGAGCAAACAAGTCAAGCTGCCGCAGAAACGAGTGAAAAGAGTGTCAAACTTGGACCTAAAGTCGGTGATGCGGCATCGCTCACACCCGGCAAATTCCCTGCTGATGGCTCAATTTACGAACGTATAGGTCAAGTCGGGGAGGGTACATATGGTAAAGTATACAAGGCGCGACATCGCCAGACCGATGAACTTGTAGCACTCAAGAGAATCCGGATGGAACAGGAACGGGATGGATTTCCCATCACCTCGATGCGAGAAATCAAACTTTTGCAACGCCTGAAGCACCCGGGTATCGTTACTTTGTTGGAGATGATGATTGAGCGTAGCTCGGTCTACATGGTGTTTGAGTACATGGACCACGACTTGACTGGCGTTCTCGCAAACCCAAACATCACATTTGAAAATGCTCACATCAAGGATCTCGCTGCCCAATTATTTGAGGGGCTGGCCTACTTGCACCATCGTGGTGTCCTACATCGCGACATCAAGGGTTCCAACATTCTTCTGAACAATGCCGGGCAGCTGAAACTTGCAGACTTTGGATTGGCACGATACTACCAGAAATCACAGACCAATGCCGACTACACGAATCGCGTCATCACATTATGGTTCAGACCACCGGAACTCTTGCTCGGTGCCACCGCCTATGATGCTGCAGTAGACATCTGGTCAGCTGGCTGCATTCTGATTGAACTCTTCACGAAAGCAACAATCTTCCCTGGCCGAGACGAGATTCATCAACTCGAGACCATCTACCAAGTCTTGGGCACCCCGACTCCCGAAGACTGGCCGGGAATCGCTCAACTGCCTTGGTTCGAATTGATCAAGTTTAAGCACTTTGAGTCAAAATTTGAGGAATCCTATCGAGACCTCCTCACCGCGGCTGCTCTCGACTTGGGCAAACAGATTTTGAGATTGGATCCACTGAAACGACCGCTGGCCACTGAAATCCTGCAACATGAATTCTTCACGACGGAAGAGCCAAAGGCTGTCCGTCGAGCACTCTACGACATCAGTGAGAGTCACGAGTGGGACACGAAGCAGCGTCGAAGGGATGAACGAGTCAAGAAATTGAGGGATGAAAAGGAAAAGGGAAATGCAGAAGTTGCAGGGGTGAAGCAGTAGATGAGGGGCTCTTGTAAGGGAGTTACAAATCTTGGGGTGAAAAACACGTCTTACCCTCGATTGACTGCAGCGTAGTATAAAGTCTCATACACATATACTATTGCAAGCTCTATGCAGATGTAGATGACATTCTATGTGAAAATTTTGAATTGAATCAGACAAACCCGTCTCCATCGAATCCACTGAAATTTGACAACAAGAGTGCTTTATGATAGGCAGTCTTGTGGATATTGTTCCCCCAGTTCCAAGCACTCGTGAGGCGTCCATCGATACAGGAGCCTGCGTCAAAGGAATTGTCGGCGCCCGAGCCATCGAACGCATGACGGTAAAAGTCTCCGAGAAACAGGATGGTGAGTTGCTCGAGGCCACCAAAGGCTTCGTCGATATAGCGATTCACAAAGGGGTCCCTGACGAGTCCCGGGAAATTGGCGAGGGTGGTGGCGATTGGGTTCAGGATCCGGGGGACCTGGAGGTACTTGTCGATAAAGACGAGGGCGTTGGGGACATTGTGGTCGCCCAAGTGGATGGCCGAGCTGCCGACCCAGCCGCCGCAAATCTTTTGTGCTTGGGCGAGGAGCGTGTGCATCTTGCGGGAGATGGAGGGGCATTGCTGGACTCGATTGAGGCCCTGGCCGGTGTCCATCAGCCGATACCGGATCTTGCGGGAGAGTAGATCGGCATCGACGAGGGTATAGAGTTCATACATGTTTTCCATGATGAGTGTCCATAGAGTCAGGGACTGGTTGACGTAGAGAAACTGTTTCTGGTGGTTGTGGGAGAGTCGGGCGCCCCTGAGACCGGCGGAGATGGCGAGTGAGGGATCCGGCGTCTCTGGGGAGAAATGGGCAAAGAGTAACTGTCGAATCTTCTGCACTGGGTCCCTGTTGGCTCTGAGGAAGGCATTGTTGTCTCCGATGGAATAGAGAGACTGTCGGATGTCTTCCTTCTGTAGGGTCGCAGAGACGTGCTTCTTGCAGATCAACTCGATCGACCGCTCCTTCGTCTTGATCTCAGACTGGATGGAGGAGCGGGACTTGCCTTCTGGTAAGATCTCCTTTGTCGCCGCCAACAACAGTTCATCTTCCAGGATGGCCAGGCCGTCGCGAGACTCCAGGAAGGAATAGACTGTCAGGATTGGTTTGTAGAGATCGAAGCTCAGCGTCTCGCTGACTTCCGGGATCAATGAATCCTGAATCATGTACATCATCTTGCCTATCAACCGTTAGCCCCCATTGATCTTAAATCAGAATGTGGCATACCATAGGTGGACCGCATCCGATCCGGATTCTGAATCTTGTATCGGCGACCAATCTCGAAGAGAGACCTGTAGAATTCAGCATTTGCGGCATAGTCACGATCGTCGATGAGAGCCTGTCCGGCCTTGAAGTCCTGAGCGACCATGAGTCCACTCAGGATGGCACAGATCTCCTTCAGTTGTCCCACTATCCGACGTGCCTTTGAGACGTAGGTGATGACATCAATCTTGTCCGTGTACTCAGACACATTCAACGCAGCTTCCAACAGCCGGTGGAGTTTACGTTCCTCAGTCGTCAACCTCAGGGGAATATATTTACTTCGATGTCTGATGATTTCGACCTGCTCGGCATCAATGTTGCGCACCTGAAGCTCAAAGCCATCGTCCTCGTCCTCCTGCTTTCCCGCGTCGTCCTTGTCGTCAGCCGTTCGTGAGTCTTCTGGTTCCACCGACATTTCGACATCCCGTCCGGTATCGCCATCCGCAGCGTTCAGGAGACTCAGAGAATGAAACTTCCGTTTGCCAGTCTATAGAAAGAGATCAGTCGAGCCCTTGTGAACCCAAGTCGGAAGGGACGTACTCTATGGATCACTGTCGAACACACTTTGCAGAAATCTTCCTCGCACGCAGCACAATGCAATTCGGCCTCTTGGTCGCCACACTCGACACAATAACCAGGTTCAATCTCTTCGGCATTGAGCGAGACTGCTGTTCCCTCTACGGCATCGTCTTCCAGTTGAATCTCATGCCCAACTTGCGAACTCAAGATGTCGTTCAGATTCATCCGACCTGCACGGAGAGATTCCTTCCGCTTTTCCCTTGCTCTCTCTCACACACCCACTTTTTCTATTCGTCGTCGGCTGTCTTGTCTGCGTGACAAGATGTCTATCAATATATGTGAGACGTCCTGCTGGTACTGTTTGTCATTATTCGACTCGACCCGATTGACGTGCGCATCTGGAAAAAGAATTTCTGGCATGTCGTGTTGCGCGCGCCGTGGAGCCAAGAAACAAAACTCTACGATGAAAATGACGCAGCACAACAACTGACATTTACTTAGATTGGATAGGTTTATGAATAGAATGATAGATCTATGTTGACCGAGTGTTAGTCTATATGAATGCTAGGCCAGTCGCTAAATACCATGATGTGTCTATTCTGTCTTTTCATACTTTTGCCCAGAATCGTCTATCGATCCAGAGTCTGAGTGCCGCATACCAGGCTGCGCTCAGCAAGACACAACCTCCACTGAAGAAGAGCGTGCCGTAATATGATGTCCTCGTGCTGCCGATCCAGATGGCAGCGACTGGTGCACCGAGTAATGCTCCACCACCGCCAAAGGCACTCACAACTCCGAACTTTGTCGCCAAATTATGCTGACCGAGGACCTGGGCAGAGATTGCGGGCATGAGCGAGATGAGTCCCCCAAAGAACCAGCCATAGAGGATGGCAAACATGATGAGGCCAGCATTTGTCGTGATGTTGCTCCACAGAGCGACCTGTAGTAAACCAGAGACAATCACCGAGAGGATGAAGAGATTCAGACGACCATATCTGTCGGCGAGCACACCCATGACGACCCGTCCTACGATAGAGGAGGCATTGAGCATGGCCAGTAGATAGAACGACAAGTGGTCGGAAGTGCCAATCGTTCGGGCAAACGTGCCAATGAAGAACATTGGCGACAGCATGCCGATGGACAGAATGAAGTAGCCAAAGGCGATATACCATAGTTTCAGATCCCGATAAATGTCTCCATACGTCTCTTTTGCCGTAGGAAGATCAGTCGCAGGCACGTCTGACAGTTCAGATTTTTGGGGAGTCTGCTTTTCCTTGCGGACGTCTCTTTCCTTGAGGAAACAGCATCCAAAGAGAATCTGCACGAGACTGATAAACATGACGACCCGGACCGTCCATCCAAATCCAACCCGGGGTAAAAGCTTCGCGAGGGCAATAGGCCAGACGACTCCTCCGAGACCGGAAGAAGTATAGAGAGCACCATAGGCAGTCGCCTTCTTCTTATGGAACCACTGTCCAGGCACGGCAACGGCAGCGATATAGAGTGTTCCCGCCCCGAGACCGAACGCGAGTCCTTGTGCGAGATATAATTGCCAGACAGCCGTGCAGAAGCTGGTCGCCAGTAAGGCAACCACTTCCAACACGGCACCCACGACCATGACCTTTCGTAAGCCATACTTCTCCATCAACACACCCACCAACATGCCCGTGCCCTCAATCATGGCAGCCTGCAGCGAGCCAATCAGACTGATCACGGACGGAGAGGTATCGGGATATTCAGTCTCATAGTACGTCTGAAAGATACCCCATGCGTTTGAGAGTCCCCAACCATTGAAGAAGATTGCGGCACCTGCAGTCACCACCACCCACCCATAACCCCCTTCAGGATAGTCGCATTCATCTTCCGCAGCTGATGGTGACACAATCTCCTTCGTGTCTCTCGTCGCCTGCCCTTTCGTCATTGCATTCGCAGCGGTCTCTTCCATATCAGATGCAGTTAACTCTCGAGCAAGACACTGTCACTATCTTTGATCGTCCTGGAGTAGTAGAAGGATGTGCTTCAACCGCCCAGTGTTATTGTCACTCGTGCAAAAATGAGAGATGGAAGTATAAGAGTCGGGGGCTTTGTGAAGGCTTATGACTCAAAGAGAAAATCTCGAGTGTCGGCTTACTGCGGGGGGGGGATTGGGACGGATCTCGCCGAAAGTGCGCATTCACGCGGGCACCAACGCAGGGACTTGCATCAAGACACATACACGGCCGCGCACACTGGGATAACCATAGCCTCGTGTTCTATCTACATACAGGAGACTATCGGCAGCAGCAGCCACGGGATGACAAGCAGCATCTAGTAAATTGAAACTTTGTCTCGAGGAGAGTTCATCAGTCGCTCAGCTCCCGGAAGGTCTCATTGATTTCCTTCAGCAGAGCTTCGTAGCGCTGAGCAAGAGCCTCCTCTCCGTCCTCTGGCTTCTCAAACTTCATGCCGGACAACTTGTGGAAGACGGTCGAGGTCGAGTCTCGGACTTTGGCCCAGGTCATGCCGCCATTCTCGACAGCTTGCTTAGCCAGATTGTAGTATGTCACGAACCCTTTCATCATGTATTCAGTCTTGTAGAGTGGGCAGAACCTGTCCCAGTCGGAATAACCGTTCTGTTGAAGGAAGTCGTCCTTGACCAATCCAGCAACATCCAAGGTGACCTTGTCAGGTTCAGACAGCGCTGATTTACCGACGAGTTGGATGATGTCCAACATGGATTCCTCCGATTGCAAGATTGCCTTGATCTGGTTCCTCAAAGCTGGGAATTCCGGATGGTTTTTCTCATACCAAGGTGCCAGTGCATTCGTGTAGTTCGAGTAGGACAACGAAGTGTTGATCGAAGGGAAATGCTTCCTCTGAGCCAGTTTCTTATCGAGACCCCAGAAGACTTGCACAATTCCGAGTGTGGATGAGGTGACTGGATCGGAGAAATCTCCTCCAGGAGGAGACACAGCACCAACAATCGAGACTGTTCCTTCTCTCTTTGGGTTTCCCAGCACTGTGGCCTTTCCAGCTCGCTCGTAGAAGGACGCAAGTTTCGCGCCAAGATACGCCGGATATCCTGAATCTGCCGGCATCTCTGCCAATCGTCCTGAAATCTCACGCAGTGCCTCTGCCCAACGTGATGTGGAATCTGCCATCATGGCCACATCCATGCCTTGATCTCGGAAGTACTCTGAAAGTGTGATACCAGTATAGATAGAAGCTTCTCTGGCTGCTACAGGCATATTAGATGTGTTGGCCACGAGACAGGTTCTCTTCATGATCGGTTCCTGCCTGCCCTCTCGCTCGATCGAAAGTTCTGGGAAGTCCATCAAGACTTCAGCCATCTCGTTTCCTCGCTCACCACAACCGACGTATATAATGATGTCGGAATTGGAGTACTTTGACAACGATTGTGAGATGACAGTCTTGCCACAGCCGAAAGCACCTGGAATTGCAGTCGTTCCTCCTTGGACACAAGGTACAAGGGCATCCAACACTCTCTGTCCGGTCAAAAGTGGGTTGTTGGCTGCAAGTTTTTCCGTGACTGGTCGAGGCACTCTCACAGGCCACTGTTGCAACATTGTCAGCTTTGATGTCTTTCCCTCAAACTCGATCTCCACAAGAGTGTCCTCCAAGTCGTACGAGCCTTTCTCGGCAATGTGAGTGATCGTTCCTCGCTGTCGTGGTGGGCAGAGAATCCGATGATTGTGTACGAGAGAGTTTTCAAAGACATCTCCGAGGATGTCTCCACCAGAGATGTGGTCGCCGACTTTATGCGAACCAGGCTGGAAGTCCCACTTCTTCTTTCGATCTAAGGCAGGGGTTGCGATACCTCGAGGAATGTAGATTGACTGAGAGATATCCTTGATTGCTCGTAGAGGACGTTGAATGCCATCATAGATATTCTCCATAAGACCTGGACCGAGCTCCACTGACAGCGGACGGCCTGATCGGATGACAGGGTCTCCCACAGTCACTCCAGCAGTCTCTTCATATACCTGAATCGTGGCCTTATCCTTCTCAATTCGAATCACCTCGCCAACCAATTCCTGATGCCCAACTCGCACCAACTCATACATGGCACATCCCAACAGGTCTGCTGCAACGACGACAGGACCAGAGATGGAGTAGACATAGCCTAGCGACAGATGAGCAAGACCATCCCAGCTGAGGAGAATTCCAAGATGTGCACGACTTACCGAACTCTGATTCTCGCCCTTCATCTCTCAACTGCTTGATGATCTTCTGAGCGTTATCGAGACCACCTGCCATGACTGCGGACGCTGCTGCTAGATGCTTCAAGGACTGACAAGTGGACAGATAAAGAGAGCGACGTAACGGTTGGCTGGGGCTATCAGCGGTCTGCCTCAACTCTACCCGTCAGCTCGGCTAGCAGAATTGGCAGAGTGAGCGAGAAGCAGCCGCTCGTGCTCTCTCCTGCCTTCAAGAGAATGAAGAACAGCTCTGCCTCATCACGGAAAGCAAGCGCTAGACATAAGACTGTAATCGCATATGCTTACAGGGTCCTTGTTCAGAGGCAGTGCCAGGGTTTTGGAGGGGTTCTTGTAGAAGAGAACTTTTTCAGAATCAGGGCTAAGGAATTTGAATGTGGGAGTGACAATGAATGGGATGTAAGTGACCGTAGTATAGACAATATTTATCGTACAAATTATTTACCATGAGAGAACAGGCGCTAAGAAATGAGACAACCAGGACAGTGAATGATCCGAAGAGATAGTTTAGTCTTGCAGCTTGAGCTTTTGCTTTCCCGTGATGCCTTGAAGTGCTAGACGAGGCACATCCAGAATGGCGAACGTGAAGAGATCAAACATAGGCAGACCTATCTTCATTCCAACCAGGACCATGGCAATGCCTGATGCCAAGTTGTCTCTCTTGCCACTTTCCTTCTTCTTCCACAGATTCACAAAGTTCTTTGAGAAGTATATCTTTTGCGAGTATCGTTCGAAATAGCCAGCTTCTACCGAAAGCCGTTCGGGATCATAGTACCGGGTAGCGCCAGCAGTCCTTGTCTGTGTCAACGACTCCTGACGGGTATTGTCCAAGGGGTCGTCTGATGGAACCAGTCCATTAGAATTGTGAATTGCCTCAGGTGCTGAACGGGTTCTGTCGATTGTGTGGCTATTTGTAGTCATGTCTACAGAATGGCCCACAGCATCTGATGTCCCATCAGCTTCCATCTGTCGCTGATAGTCAGACAGTAAGACTGGCAGATAGTCCCTTAGAGCTTGTTGATCGATTCCCCTGGACTTGAAGCAGATTTCGATGCCGCTGTCGAGATCCTCTTGACGGCGCAATGCAGCAGGCCCAGTCCTGATGCGCTGCGAGCGAGGTCGGTTGACAGCTTCGTTGAGCTGCTCATATATCTGAGGGAGAATCTTCTTTATACGTTCACATTGTATTTCTGCTCTCTTGGCTTGCGCCAAGTCTCGTTTGAGCTTTTTCTCGTGAACCTTAACCGCGCTTCGTACCAGTTGCTCGTCGTGCGGCACAGATGCGTACTCAGGCTGAGCACTGTAGATTGGCAGTTCTTCATGAGTAAGATCTCCATGAGAACTGTTCTGTGGAGATACGCTGCGCACCGGTGGCGGCCGACCATTTGAAACCATATACTGAGCTCTCGCTGACAGCAACATAGTCTTCGACACGATTCCTCTACGTTTAGAGCTTGTTGAACAAAAGAGCTTCGCGATAGTGATGGATGGGGATCAAGTCTTGGCAAAGAAGGGAGGCCCAAGCAGAGATACAAGCTTAGAATCACTGCCACCCACAAAGAGAGGCACACAAGAGAGCTCCCGTGAATGAGGAGTTTGGCACGTTGTGGAGGGACTCTTCTGGCCACGATCACTCTGTAGAACAGTGTCCACTGATGCGAACTGCCCCGTTGAGGCACACTGCAAGTAGACTGTCGACTGCGTGGAATGCTCACCAGTGCCGCAAGGGTGGTACTCGGTCTGTTGCGTCGAGATGAGACCTCGATAGACGGGGCCGCTACAAGTTCTGAGCAACTGTCTGCCGGTATGGTCTTGCGAGATCCTCACGGAAGACCTGTAGTCGATTATTTCGAGTCCCTGGCTGAGGCATCTGGGCTTCCAGCGGAGCTTGTCCTACAGATCTTGGATCTAGCAGAGTTATGGTTCTCTGCTGGCTTTAGTGACTGCACAGAGGTTCCCTTTTGTGTGCATAGCCGTCGCCAGATCGCCTGTTCGACTGCAGCTCTTACGGAAGCTGGTGCCAAGTCGTTGCGTCGCATCATATTCAATATAGAAGCCAAGGATCAGGGTTGGAGCAGTAGTGGCCGGCAATTCCGTGGCACTTATGATGCATCTTGGACCTGGTTCGAAGCTCTTGTGGTCAACAAACAGCCGGCAGGAGACATTTTGGACGATGACCAGCATCCACGCACGGAGCTTCAGAGAAACAGACATGCAGGAAAGCAGTACGAAACATATCGCATCGTCCTGGAACATTCTGTTCCCATCTTCAGGGAGATCACTGATCGCTCAGAGATTTGTCTCCTTGCATGTGCTCGTTTCAATGGATGGGCAAATCATGTCAAGCATGCCTCGATAGAAATGCAGTTTGCCAGTACTTTTGACGACCAAGAAAACAGCAACCACTTATTTTATAGAACGTGAATCAGGACAAGCTCGACTCAGACAACAGTGAACTGAGATGTGGAGATTGAACCGAAGGTCACTACTGACACTCCAGACACTTCATGTCCTTATTCCGTGGCCGACCAAGGATCCCTGTTGACCATACTCTTTACAGTGATGAACGGTTCAAGTACTCCGTACCTGATACAAACATCCTCTGTTCCTGAAAACGAAATGACAACAAACAAACACAAAGACTCAAGCTGGCGGTGCAATAGCTGGCTGGATTCAGAAATCGCCCCCACACGCCCAGGCGAATGATGTCATCGACCCACTGATTGTGCATCGTGGCGCTCATATCAACGGGCGCTGGACGAATGAAAAGCCAGAGCCACACAGCACATCTCGTGGCTCACTATACCACCAGTCAGCAGGGTCATTAGTACTAGAGATTCGACTGGTCTAGTAGCATAACGAATGGCAACTGGATACCGTTTTTGTACAATTTTAGATTCAAGTAAGCAATACGATTGACAGAAATTGCGAGCAATCCAAGAACAGTCTAGCGTGTAAGATTTACCGGAGGATGATTACTGTCTCATGCTCTCGAGGTGATCATGTGACGGCAGATCGATGATCAGCAACTATCTGCTGACCAAGTTCTGAACGGTTCTGGACTCTCTCCGCAAAACGCTATCTACTCCACCCAACTGCTCAAAGTCCAGAGACACCTCGACCATCAATCTCTCCCTCTGCTCTTCAACAAGAATTTGAACTCAATCTAGGCCAGCAAGTATATCAAAATTGCCATGTCGAGCCCAACACAGACAAACACTCCAGCCAGCTCAGGTCGACGAACGTCCTTCGGCGCCGGTAACGTATGACCTTCTCATTTCCAAGACCCATGTCTTCCATGCTGACGTCTCCCTTAGGACGGTATCGGAGGAGGATATTACAAGAACTTGGAGAAGAAGAGAAGAGGCAGTCAGTCTCAGCAGGATGCCACAAAGGACATGCTGAGAAAGGACACCATTGGTGACGCCTTTAGCTCTCTCTTCCGATGATCAGCAGCGGCAACAGTAGCAGTGCTCTCTAGTCTCGCTCGACTTGGACCGACCTGGTGGAGCCAAGAATCTGTAACGACATTGTAACGACAATGACAGTGCCAGGCTGTCCTTTCATGATCATGGTGCATGTTCTAGCGCATAGTTGCGGCCCTATTTGGTATGATGATATTATAAGTATGACTACATGAAAGCCCTTCAATCTCACATGTGTGTTGTCTAGAATTTTGGAAAGGATGTGATTGTGCTTTCGTGAGCATGTTTTTCACAAGATGCCCTGGGCAACTAGATCATTGTAGACCTTTTCACTCATGACGTTGCCACTCTCATCCTCCATCTCGACATTCTCGTCTCTCAACTTTTCTTCCTTCCGTCGAGCCGTCTCGAGTCTCTCGTGGAGATTGACAGCATCGGCAATCACTGTGATTTGATCAAAGAGTTTGTTGTTTGTAGAGATGCCGAGACAGCGCAGCCCATGAATGTGTCGTGACTCGAGAAAGTGTCGGTCGAATGCCTTGCGACCCATGTAGATGAAATTTCCGCAGATTTCACAAGGGTATTCGACGCCGAGACCGTGTAGCCGCCACAACCAGAAGGGAATGGGTTTGCCATCCCAACCGAGTGGTAGTTTCAGGGGATTGTAGATCTTGTCTCCCTCCTCCCCATCGTCTTCCGCATCTTCACCATTGGCATTGCTGCCATCCTTGGTACCGTTGCTCATGGGCAAGAGCGCGAGACTTTGGCCTGCAGACTGCTCAGCCTGCCATTCTTTGTCCGTCAGGGTCTGTTTGCGAGCCACATTTGCCTTTGTCGCTGATTTGATGTTGCTGAATTTCTTGCTCAGCTCTGTTATCAGGTGTTCCAGTCTCGATAATTCCTTCTTGGAATTGGGGGCGACCTTGACCCTCTCTTTCGTAGGATCCTGACTGCCGGGTGCTGTTGCTTGCGTGCCGGTTGATTCACTTTCGAGCCTTGCTAGTCCAGCCTTGTGCTTCTTTGAGTTCAAGTGTCCATCATACACAGTCTGCTTCGAATACTGTTTCTGGCAAATCTCGCACCATATACCCTCATTCTCAGCACCGTTCGCACCACCATTCGCCGTCGACTCTGTCCAAGTCTTGTCAAATTCAGTGTCCAATTGTTCGAATACAGCAGCATGATCGTCGAGCGGTGTGGTTCTTTTGTAGAAGGATTGCAAATAATTAGACAGATCAGTCAGATAATCTGCATATTTTGGATCTTGTTTCACGTATTCTGGGAAAGCTGTATTGTTGAAAATGTCAAATATGTCGAGATAGCGCAGATATGAGATCGTTCTATTTCGCTTCAGATTGACAAACTCTGAATGTAACGAAGTCAGATCGAAGAATCGACCATAACCTTCCTCACCACTGAAGAGTCTCGCTATCCGGTCTTCTGAGTCCACTGGGTTGTTCGGATCGGGTAATCTGATCTCGTACTCCATAGCCAGATCCTCAACGACATTGTCAGGGTATCGCTTGTGAAACTCTTTTGTTGCAGCAAGTTGACTGTAGAAGGTCTCGAGACCACCAGCTGCACTGAGCATCGCTATTTCTTTTGCTCTATAGCCTTCTGAATCTGCATACATTTCCTTCAGTGTATGGGATCTGAGCTGGATCTTCTCCGTGAACTCTGCAATCTCATGGTCGAGCTGCAACCGATCACGAATCGTGCGTGGATGTGCCAGTATTCGCTCTGTGACAGCCTGCTCCAGTCTCTCGATATCCTCGTGAGCATGCCGCTGTCGCTCGAGTATAGACTCCATGGCCGAGTTTGGCTGAGCAGTGCCCCAAAGCTATCTGCCAACCGTCGCTGGATGTAGTCCTTTTTACAGTATCACTCGACAGTAAGTTCTATCCTCTGTAGCCACAGATAAGACACAATCGGCCTCGTTATGCTTGCTTAGATTATTGTTCTTGCAAAGTACAACGCTCGATACTAGAGTAGATACATCGTAAAATATGCTTGTGTGCCCTGCCCTCCTGCCGTTTCAGGCAAAAGTCCCCAAATGCTGGAAGTCCCGCCTCTGCTCCCTCCCACGTCCTTCTTCCCCAGACACTCGATTGAGGTCGACACAACGGCTGCTTCTTCCAGCCTTTGTCTTCAGTATCAGCTCCTTTCGTGCCCTTTGTAGAGGATGCATAGCTCCCGGAGAGTCCTTCGACAGGCCACAAGATGCAGGCAGTCCTTTGTACAGAGGGCGGCACTCCCCTCGACATGTCTCGCCACGAGATTGTACGCCAGTAGTGCATCGTCTGCGCGTGAACAGGACGATACTCACGCTACGACTCAGACATCTTCAGATCCTTCGGATGGAAGCAAGAGCAACAAGGAGATCAAGTTCACACGGGACTCCTATCCCGAAGTACAGCGCAGCGAGAAGTACAAGGTCTTGGACGATGCAGACCTCGAACATTTCCGCTCGATCCTGCCTTCGAACGCAGTCCTGACAGAGGAAGATGCAGAGGCTTTCAACATCGACTGGATGAGAAAATTCAGAGGTCAAAGTCAAGTCGTCCTCAAGCCAAAGACGACGGAACAGGTGAGCCAGATCCTGAAATACTGTAACGACAAGACATTAGCTGTCGTGCCTCAGTCAGGCAATACCGGTCTTGTGGGTGGCTCAACGCCAGTATTCGACGAAGTCATCTTGAGCATGACAAGCATGAACCAGATCCTCTCCTTTGACAAAGTCAGTGGTACACTGGTGGCAGAAGCCGGTTGCATTCTGGAGAGTGTCGACAATTATCTTGCAGAACGTAGCCATATATTTCCCCTAGATCTCGGAGCGAAGGGGTCCTGTCTAATCGGTGGTACGGCCGCTACGGCTGCCGGAGGTCTCAGGTTGCTAAGGTATGGTTCATTGCATGGCAACATTCTAGGCTTAGAGGTGGTTCTACCTGATGGAACCGTGCTCGACAATCTGTCCACGTTACGAAAGGACAACACAGGCTTCGATCTGAAGCAGCTCTTCATTGGCAGCGAGGGAACGATAGGTGTCATCACTAAGATGTCAATCTTGTGTCCTCAGCGATCTTCTGCCGTCAATGTTGCCTTTTTTGGCTTGAAGAATTACGACAACATTCTCAAGGCGTTCGTCAAGGCCAAGGAGCATCTTTCAGAGATCCTGTCGGCCTTTGAGTTCATGGACGGTGGCACTCAGGAATTTGTCAAGCGTCACTCTGATCTGAAGAGACCGATCGAGGGTGACTATCCGTTCTATGTCTTGGTAGAGACTTCCGGCTCGAACAAGGAACACGATGAGGAAAAGCTCAATGGCTTTTTCGAAGACTTGCTAGAAAGCGAGATTGTCGCCGACGGTGCTGTGGCACAGGACACGACTCAACAGAGGGCCCTGTGGTCCCTGAGGGAGGGCATCACGGAATGTCTCGGTAAGGAGGGCGGTACGTACAAGTATGACATGTCTGCGCCTCTTCCCGTACTCTATGATCTCGTAAATGTCACGCGGAAGCGTCTCGATGAGGCCGGACTTCTTGGCGAGGGAAAACCGGTCGTCGACGTCGTGGGGTACGGACATCTCGGAGACGGTAATATCCATCTCAATGTGCCCGTTCGATCCTATGACAAGCGTGTGGAGAAGTGCATCGAGCCCTTTGTCTACGAGTGGATCTCGAGTCACAAGGGTTCCATCTCTGCAGAGCATGGCCTGGGTCTGTCGAAGGGAAAGTACATTGGCTACAGCAAAGGACCCGAGTTGGTCAATGTCATGAAGAAGGTCAAGGACATGTTTGACCCCAAGGGAATCCTGAGTCCCTACAAATACCTGCCTCCAGCCGAGACATCGTAGCACTATCTATGTAGTCTGATCTGAATTGTACCATCCATCCTTCTCTTGCCCTTCCTTGGAGATGGGCACACAGGAGCTCTGTGATTGGCTCTAGCGTGAAGGAAATGAAGAAGGGCTTCATCTGATCGTATCATTCGTAACTCTGGGTGCATTGACGTCGGATCTGCCGTAAAGGGAAAGTCACGAATTTCCCCAATTTCTGCCAACTACAAATTCCCGCCTACTAAGGGGACCGGCCTTCTTCTTCTGAAGGCTTACGTCTCCCTCTGCTGACCTTTCTTTGCCCAAATGTCCATATCGGATGAGTGCGAGCAGAGGGGAGTCAATGAACATTGACCTGAGTGCATGAGCGCGAAGGCGCAGAGCAGGGAAACGAGAAGCAGAAGCAAGTATAAATCTTGCATCTGCTTCTGACATGAAGCGCTGAGGCCTACGCGCTGTGCGCTGACGATTGAGAGCACCGCTGCCTCCTGCAACGACTTGCCTTGACTGTCGCATCTTCTCGACGATCGAGCACCGAAAACGGGGGCCCCGGGAAGCAAGGCAGGAGATGCCGCCCAAGCGTGCATGGGTCACGTGTTCTAGGTGATCAACGGACCCTAAAGAACCCAGGACTATACGAAGAACACGATGCAGGCTCGATCTGATGAGGGAATCAAGAGAAGCCGCGGGGGAATTCACTGACTCACTCGAACTCACTCGCTCATTCACTCCTCCACGCACGCACGCACGCACGCACACGCAATCCCACAACCTCCTCCCCCAAACACACACACACACACACAACACACACACTCTCACCACTTGCTTCTTCATTCGATGCTCCCTCAGTCTGGCCATGAGAATCATTTCTCAAAGCATCAGAGAGAGTAGTTGAAGGTATTTTGAGACACACTGGCCTGCTGGTCCCTCGGTCTGCCACGAGTCTCACCCGTTCTCGTGGGAGGCCAAAGTCGCGACTCGTCGATCAGCACCCGGCTCGCATCTCCCTCGTCAGGTGCTCGAAATGGCGACGAAAGAACCACTGCGGCGTTGTGTGAGATGCAAGACGAAGAAGAAGGGCTGCTCGAGAGGCTCTCCTTGTGAGAGGTGCGCATTGGCGGGTCTGACTGCTGAGGAGTGTATCTATCTCGAGAGTGACTCGACATATCGCAACATCAAGCCAAAACGCAAGGAACCCTCGATACATGCAAATAAATCGACTACGACCACGACGATTGCTATCCCGAGTACAAAGTTGAACAAGTCCTTCCCCAATGGCGGTCCAGAGTCTCGCGCCATTGTGCGGTGCAGCAGATGTATACGAACCGCTCGTGGTTGCTCACACGAGAGACCCTGTCAACCGTGTCGGGAAGGCGGTCTTTCAGAGTGGGAGTGTCGTTACACTTCCGCATCCTCCTTCAAGGTCCGCGGGCCTGGTGCTCGCGATCTCCGTCGAGTTCGTTCCCTGGAGAAGATTGGGGCAGTCTTGGCTCTCGTTCCAACATCGGGAGAGGAGACGGCAACCAGCATGATCGAACGAGTCCTCAAGAAGGAGCGTTCTCATTCAACCAATTCTGCGCCCACGAGGGGAGCACAGCTCATCATTGATCAAATTCCTAGAGATTACCGCACCCCTTCGCCCCCGACAAACATATCTCCAATCTCCGAACCGGCAAACTGGCGAGAGAGGACGACCTTCAGCTCTCCGACACAGCACGACGGAGACGTGGGAGACAATACGACACCGCGCAAGAGTGAGAGCCTCGCTGTGCCGATACCGGGAGTCAAGCAGAGATTCGTTGTCATCGACAGCGATGCCACGACAATGTCCAGGACAAATAGTGCCACAGGACTACCTGCAGGTTCTGTCGAGCCACCTCCCATGATGACTCTCATTCATTCTGTCTCTCAGCAGTCGCACGCCAATACGCTCCCGGAATCGTCTCCGGCCATCTACACGGATGATTATCAGTCGTCTCCCTCTCCCTACAACAGCCCCCAGTTCCAGAGTTCGCCACCGGTCCACATGCAGTCTGGTACCGCGATACAGAGAAACACGACGACGACGACCTTCCAGCATGAATCGCCCATGTTTCCTCCACAGACACCCTATCGTCCGCCCGCCGGATACGCGGTCCACAGTCAGTCGCGTCACTTTGCCGTGCCGCAGACACATAACGGCTTTTACCTCTCCCAGTCTCCCCAGAACACTCCGCAGCAGCAGTTTCAGCACCTCGTCCCTTTTGCCCAGAGTCCCCCGTACGGTCAGCAATATCTCGCACAGTATCCCCATCCACAGCAACAGTCTTATGCTCAGCAGCATACGCCGCGGCCGCGAGCCGTGCCTTCTCCGAGCCCTCGTTTCGCGAGTCCTGGCCCATACACGATTCCCCCACGACAACATTCCTACCAGGGCAATGTTACTGCTGCTGCTGCTGGCAGTGATGTCCGACAACAGGCATACACGCAGGCCGTGCCCATACGGATCTCTCATCCGTCGCAGAACAGATCGTACACGACATTCAGTGCATCTCCGCTCGAGCATGATTCCTCAGCCATGCTGGTGGAGGAAGAGGGTGGAGATCATCGAGGAGAGAATAAATCGTCTGCCTTGCACAACATCCCTGCCCCTTCTTTCGAGCAACAGATTGACTATCATCCGTTTGAGCAAGACCCGAGGTGGCACGAGTCGGAGCTCGATGTCTTTGGACAGACCGACACAGAGGACGGATCGTAAGAGGAGGGCCGTCTCATTTTTTCTTCTTTGTTGGAAAGCACGCTGATTATGACATTGCAAGACCTTTTGCTTGGAATTTTTCGTGTTTAGCATAGGGCAGAGGCTAGATTTTCCGTTTTTCGTTACATATTTCATTTCGATTGGCCGTGTCAGTGCTCTTCTTTCCAGATCTCGTGTGAGTCTTCATTTTTTAATTGTCGTATCGTTGAAAGTTTGCTTGTGGTGCAGAATGTCAACCTTGATTTCTCCACAATTGACACTTTCTTTTTCAATCATCATTCTCTCTTTCCTCCAGCCTTCTACTCTGGCACCTACAAATGGCGACAGGATCAACCGGTCCTCTCAAGACGAAAGGATGAAGGGGAAGGAGGTATAGACACATTCGCTTCTATTCTCGCTGGACAAGGATTGGGAAAAGGGAAAATGAGTAAATCGGGCAAGGCCCACTTGAATGCCGTCTACAGGGACCCACTGCCACTCGACAACGTGATTCCTCTGCCGCCGCTGCAGTTTTTCAATCCGGTCGCGTTGGCGAGGTACTGTTATTGGTATTGGCGAGGACTCTCGTTGGAGCCTGCTCGATCCAGGCTGACGGGTCGCTTCGACGTCGAGACAAAGAGTGTCTGGGTCCTTCAGCAGCAGCCCCATCAGGTTCTTTCCTCTGGAGAACAAGCTACTGAGAGCAATGAGAGACTGGACTCGGCGGAACGGTTGTGGCGAGCTGGGTTCTTTGGCAAAGGTCAGTTCTCCCGCTCAGAGCCGAGTTGGCATGTGAGGAATCAGAGGACACTGGGGCTCATCGGACGTGACGAAGGGCTGACTGCCGAGGAAATCACTGCCCGCCGGAGAACCGCGAGGGCTCGGATGAAGCGTGAGCGGGCAGACAGGGAACGGGAGAGGTTGAGGGAGACCTTGTTGGCAGAAGGCAAGACGTTCGAGGTGTCATCTGCTGCTGCTGCTGCTGCTGTCGAGGAAATGTCGAGTCTCGACAAAGGCTCGAGTCACTCTCTAGGAGCGGACGGTCATGGAGAGGAAGGAGAGGAAGGGCAAGGAGTTGAACAAGAGGAGGAGGAGAGGACTGGGATACCAAACCTCGAGTCTCTGCAATTGACACTCTACGAAGCCGTCTTTCTCGCACTCCCACTCGATTGCCTAGACATCACCAGTCCCCGAACCAAGCCATCGATCCACCAGAATGAGAATGATGCTGCTGCTACCATCGTTTCCAATGACCAGACGCTCTCGAAACGCGACATCTTGAGGACTGCACTGTCGTGTTTCGAGTGGGCAGACTCGACGAGGTCTCCATTCTCGATACAGTACGCAGTCTATCATCACTACCGAACCCTCGGCTGGACCGTGAAACCGGGCATCAAGTTTGGTGTCGACTGGTTGCTCTACCGACGTGGACCGGTCTTTAGTCATGCGGAATTCAGCATCGTCGTCCTTGCCTGCCCCACGATGGCTGCCGATCATGGGCCCGCGAGGGAAAGCACAATCGATGGTCCTGTCGAGGCAAGGGCAATGCAGAGACTGGCTGGGGAGCAAGAAGGCAAGAAACCATGGTGGTGGCTACACATGGTCTCGCGAGTCAATGGTCAGGTGAAGAAGACTGTCATCTTGACCTATGTCTCCTTTCAGGTCTCTCACATCCCAGAGGACATGGAGCTCTCTGATCTCCTCAAGCTCTACAAAATCAGAGAAGTCAGCGTTCGACGATGGGTTCCAAGTCGACATCGAGATTGACAATGGCTAAATACACAACATGGCGAGTTGAAGAATATGATGATATTAAATGGATAATAGTACTTCGTTACGCGTCCATGGAAGTAATCCATGCAGATGGGCCAGCCACCAATCGAGAGAATATTGCAGTTCAGCGAGTCGAGGGAGCAAGAGTGGCCTCTCGTTGTCTACGGAGCAGATTTAATTCGCGGCCTGATTCCACACCCAGGGAGCACGACTTTTTGTCGAGTCGGTAGTCAACGCCGTCCGCCCTGATGGTCAGGGTTCGACTTGCTTTGCCCAGAGGGCATCCTTTCCTGGATGAGGAGGAGTGATAGATAGATGTCGTAATACGTCCTCGCGTGTGGAACAACATGTCGAGCTGCGATTCGTGGCAATGCGCACTGTTATTATAGCAGCAGCAGTGACTGAGATCCTCGCCTTGTCGGTCGAGGGACTGAAGTAGGCAGGCAGAGTAAGTGTGTAATGGATTGCTTGCTTAATTGATTGCAACGCAGCAATGATTTATGTGATGCTTTGAAATCGGCTCCTCGGTCGGAAATGGCATGTGAAGGAAGGATGAGCAAGCATGTGCCATCCATTTCTCGAGTTTAACCCCAGCCTCGAGCCGCTGGAGGGTGAATTTCCTTGTGCTGCTTCTTCTCACTGTGAGAATGCCATGACGCAAGGATGCGGCTGGCCTCTTCTGAGAGCGAGAAGGGGTTGTCCCTTCTTGACGAAATTCAATCATGGGTCCATCTATTTGTGATATAGACAGACCCTTGAGTGCGTCAGAGAGACTACCCCTGAGTGCGTCAGCCTCTCCCCTGCCCTTCATAGTTCTGGGATCATCTCAAAAGTCCTTTGCCAAGAGACTCTACATGCTGACAGACATCCGCACCTTCCACCTTGCTGACGCAGACTCGCCTGTTTCCGACCTTGCAGGGAACGAGATCGAATGCGCAGGGGCACTCGACGGGTTCTGCAACACAGTCGAGTGTCTCTGGACAGAGGTACCTGCCAGAGGTGCACTGGCTGTCGAGCACCTGGTCCCTGTACCAATCGGCTCCCCTCGAGGGTGCTCGCTGTTGCTGCTGCTGCTGCTGATGGTGATGACCAAACATGTTGTCAAAGAATTGGAATTGAGCAGCAACCAGGGGCAAAAGAAGCAGAGTGCATGCCTTGAACATCCTTGCGTGTGACTGAGCCGTGCAGATACGTGAGACAGAAGAAGGCACTCTTCTAAAGGCAGATCCAGCGATCCATACAGGATGGAATAGACGCACTCCCAGAGTCGCCAGACACGTCGCCAGTTTCTTCTCTGATCATGCGGAGCTCTCGAGAGTTCTCGCTGTCGCCGCCCGCCGCTTCTCAGGCATCGATCGATGAGCAGAACCCGAATCCGCCGAGCTACGTAAGGGCTACCAAGCTGCGGTTTCGCCCTGGCAGAGCAAGCTTAATTCCGAGCCAACTCTCTGGCCACCATTCTCCTTGACCAGTGTCTCGTGGCTGTGTAGATACCATTGTCCTTGTCAGCAGAAGCTTTGAGAATTAGCATCTGTGCGACTTGGTATGGAGTTTCCAGCGATGGTATGTGGTGTCCATACTCATCCTTGGCGCTTGTGCTGATGTGTGCCTCTATAGTCTCACGATCTCATGTCACTCGACACGGGCAGAACGGGAGGAGACCGCAGTCCGTTGATTGAAACGGATGAGATCATGACGGGTGACGATGAAATGTCGATACTGGACGAGAAGATTGTGGGAGCCGACGATGGTATGTCAAGGGACATTGCAAACCGGTGAGGTTTGGCTGAGAGCTCTAGTCGATAGCATCATGGAAAAGCATATGCCTGTTCTCCCGGATCTCGAGGTCACGGAGATTGGGCACCACGAGTGGCATATTCAAGATTGGCGCGCCTTAGAGCGCAAGACGTATAGCGAGTCCTGGCTCCTGGGTGGTTTCAGATGGTATGTACAGCCAGAATTCGTTCGTCTATGGATCAGGGCTGACCTGATAAAGGCGAATACTCCTCTTCCCACAGGGTAACACCCAGCCGGATTCATGCGCTGCATATCTCGAGTGTCTACCGGAAAATTACGATGAGAATCTCGCTCCTGAAGATCAGCCTGAGTGGTCTGCCTGTGCACAGTTTATGATTGTGATGTGGAACAAGAATGATCCGACAATCTATCATGATCATGGTATGACGGATATATGGTATCGCAAAGACCATACGCTGACATGATCCAGTGGCATCGCACAGGTTTACCAATGACGAATCAGACTGGGGTTTCTCGAGACTTTACGACATACGAAAATTGGGATACAACCACATGGACAAGAACCGTCCAATCCTCGAGAGCGGAGAGACCATGATCAGTTGTTATATTCGCTTGATCAAAGATCCCACAGGTGTCTTATGGCACAATTTCAACAAGTACGAAGACTTATCTTTCCGGGTACAGCCTCGAGACTGACCATGCTAGTTATGACTCGAAAAAGGCCACTGGCTATGTGGGTCTAAAAAATCAGGGCGCCACATGTTACATGAATTCTCTTTTACAGTCGCTATACTTTACATCTTATTTCCGAAAGGCCGTGTATCAGATTCCTACAGAGAATGACGAGCCAGGCAACAGTATCGCCCTGTCACTGCAGAGAATCTTCTATCAGATGGACAAGGCCTCTGATCCCGCTTCGACACTCGAGCTGACACAATCTTTTGGTTGGAGCTCTCTCGATGCTTTCATGCAACATGATGTCCAGGAATTCAACCGTGTTTTGCAGGACAACTTGGAAGGTAAAATGAAAAAGACTCAAGCGGAGAATGCCCTGAGTCGATTGTTCGTCGGAAAGATGAAGAGCTATATCAAGTGCGTCAATGTTGACTACGAATCCGCCAGAGAAGAAGAATTTTGGGATATCCAACTCAACGTCAAGGGGATGAAGAACTTGAGAGACTCCTTCAGAGACTATGTCCAGGTCGAGACGCTCGACGGGGACAACAAGTACTTCGCTGAAGGTTTTGGTTTACAAGATGCCAAGAAGGGTGTCATCTTCCAAGAATTTCCACCTGTATTGCACCTGCAGCTGAAGAGATTCGAGTACGATATGGAACGCGATGCCATGGTCAAGATCAACGACCGACATGAGTTCCCGCTCGAAATTGACCTAGAGGAATTTCTGGATGAGACTGCTAATCACTCTGAGAATTGGAATTACAAGCTGCACGGTGTCCTAGTGCATTCGGGGGATCTTCATGGTGGACACTACTATGCTCTGCTCAAACCAGAAAAGGATGGAAACTGGTTCAGGTTCGATGACGATCGTGTGACCCCCGCGCTCACTCGTGAAGTCTTAGATGAGAACTTTGGAGGCTTGATCACACCAAGCGGCGTTCGAAATCCGAACGTTCGGCAGAATCAGATGAAGAGGTTCATGAATGCTTACATGCTTGTCTACGTTCGAGAAACTCGGATAGACGAAATATTGATGCCAGTGACTGAATCGGATATTCCCATCCATGTCTCTAAGCGAATCGAAGCTGAATTGGAAGAGGAGGCCAGGAAGAAGAAGGAGAGAGAAGAGGCACATTTATTCCTCCATATAAAGACAATCACTCGAGAAGACTTTGCCGCACACGATGGTTTCGATATGGCTGATTTGACTTCTTCAGAATTGCAGACCCGGAAAGTTCTCAAGGACATGACCTATGGCGAATTCAAGCAGATCGTAGCGAAAGAGCAGGGTGTCGATATATCGCAAATCCGTCATTGGATAATGGTTCATCGACAAAATAAGACTGTACGGCCGGACGCACCCCTCGCGGCTTCATACGATACGCGCACTCTCGCAGATGTGCGTGATGAGTTTGCTATAAGAAGGACGGAACTACTGTTCTACCTGGAGATTGTCGACAGAGATCGAGTACAAGAAGTCTCACTTGTAGACGGTCATCCAGACAGTCCAAAGTTCATGCTATTCATTAAATATTTCGATGTAGATGCTCAGACATTATCTGGACTTGGCACGATGTATCTGGAGAAACACGATAAGATTGAACACCTTGCCGAAATACTGGCGAAACGATTACACATCGATGGCGGAGCAGTCAAATTGTTTGAAGAAATCAAGCCCGGCATGATTGAGCCTTTGAGGTTCAAGACTACCTTTTCTCAAGCAGAGATTGTAGATGGAGACATAGTCTGTGTTCAACGCACCGTCACAGAACTCGAGCGATCATCCCTGACACAGCTTGGTAAATTCGCTCATGCTGATCATTACTACGACTTCTGTCATAATAAAGTGACTGTCAAAATCATTCCTCGTTTCATTGATGCAGATATCAACAGCAATTTCAATCTGGTGCTGAGCAGAAAGATGCAGTACGAGGCAATCGCAAACAAGATTGCAGATGTGCTAAAGGTACAAGCATCTCACCTGCGACTGTCAACCGTCAACTCTGTCACACAGCAACCAAAGCAGACCATAAAACCCACAGCTACCCTCACCTTACAATCAATATTACAGCCGGCATATCTTCAATCGCAAGCCAATGCACTTGCATACGAAGTTCTAGAGACGACGCTCCGGGAATTGGAGCTGAAGAAGCTCCTAAAGATATATTACCTGCCAGAGGGTCTGACAAAGGAAGTTCCAGTAGAGCTCCTGGTCGCAAAGAATGGCAACATCGAGGACGCCATCAACCTCCTCGCAGCCAAACTACAATTATCTGCAAATGTCACACCAAACATTCGTATATACGAGGCTCATTCGAACAAATACTACAAGGAATACGAGCCCACCCATCCGGTCTCTGGCATTCAGGACTACATGATTCTGTATGCCGAGTTGGTCACTGACATCGATGCCCGAGAATCCGAAACAGATCGTGAGATTCCAGTCATGCATTTCCAGAAAGAGCCTTCACGATCTCACGGTATACCTTTCAAATTCATCCTCAAGGAAGGTGAGTACTGGTCACAGTGCAAGAAGCGTCTTCAGGCAAAGACGCAGTATAAAGACGAAGACTTCAAGAAAATCAAGGGCTGCATGATTCAGGCATCCATGTATTCCCGACCCGTCTACTTCTCAGACGAAGATGTTCCGTATGACCTGATCAAGGGAAATGAGGACATGCTCGGCATCGACCACATGGACAAGACTGTCAAGCCTGCTCGATATGGTGAGAGGGCCATCAAGATTAGTGGTTGATCAAATTGGATTCCAAACGAGACTAGAATTGGCAACTTGTTGGCAGACTTGCCCCCCTTTCTTTTGATTTGACCCGATAAATAGCATAGGAAGCTTCGATACTTATATAACATTTGACATGTTTTTCCCCCAAACAGGTTCTTTCCACAAATGCCAACTTGTGTCGTGTATGCTATATGGTCCTGATATGGCATGGCGCACACTGTAGATATGCGCGCGCAAAATGCAGCCCAGATCGGCAAAAGCATGGAATTGAAGTTGAGGATAGGCATATGTGTGCTACGGCCCGATCCAGGTCACGTAGTGATGTATGGTGGGAACCAATCTTTGTTCATGCTGCCATAGGCTGGACACTTTTCACTTCCATACCTCGTCTGACCTGACTTTTGCTGAGATACATGCCTTCCTCATCAATCCGCGCTTGCAATGCTTCGGGATATATATCGTCTAAGCAGAAGCGTCCCAGTTTACCGTCCCTAAAGTCTTGAATGAAGACTTTGGCGGCACCATCAAGGTCAACATGACCGCCTCTCTTTAGTTTACCAGTTCGCTTACCGATCGCTTCAAGGAGTGTGTGGATCTCGTTCGTGGCATCTGTATCATAATGGTCTTGTTGGAAATTTGGCCTTCTTAGGTTGAGCTCGAAGAGTAGATAATCTGCTAATGTGATCGGGTCAATGATTGAATCTTTTATGCAATTCAAGAGACCGAGCTTAAGCATGGTTATGCTATTTGGAACGAAAGGAACCATGATTCCGGGAGTATCAACGAGATAGGCGACCGGGTCTTCCAGAACCTTAAATATCGAATTTGTGGACCTTGTGATTCCTGGCTGTGCGCCTGTCTTGGCAGCCTTGCCTTTGCCCAACGAGACATGGCGGAGACTGTTCAAAATTGTGGATTTCCCAACATTCGGCATACCTATAACAAGAATCCTGACGCCCTGTACACTGAGTGCATGCGACGCTATTTTCGTTTTGATTGTATTGAGTAGGTTCGAGACTGAAAAGTTCTGCTTTGCATTTTGAAATAGAATAGTATTCGGATCATCCCAGGCTTTGACTATTTTCTTTTCTTCACGAGTCAAATCGGCCAGATCAATTTTATTGTGAACTATAATCTTTGGTTTCTGAGCCAAAAGGGACGTAAATTGAGGGTTCCTAGACGACAAAGGAATTCTCGCATCTCTGATGCCATTAGTTTCGCAAACAGTTCGGAGAATTTCTGGTTTACCTGATCTCAATCAGAAGATCTGTGGTGCTCAAGAGCTGCTGTATCTCTCGAAGGGCAGCGTTCATATGTCCTGGATACCATGTCGTCTTTACTATGTCTGGGAACGTCTTCCTGGGTACGAACATGCCTAGTGCTGTATCGTCAAGCCTCACTTTGATGACAATCTCTCGTGCAATCTGTCATGCCAAGCATGAGGAGCGACTCGGTAGCCATCCAGAATTACAGTACAAAGTACACGAAGGAATCAGACAGGATAGACTCTTTCAAGCATCTCTATGCTAGTGCACAAGCCCGGCTCAGATTCTCGAGCGTGAGTCAGTAGAGAGGAACGATATCACCAAGTGAACTCTCCTGCACATGTCAAAAAGATTGAAATATCCTGATGATCAGTGGCGCACGGGTGGGAGAGCCGCTTTCTTTGTCTCCCTCGATCAGCTGAATCTTCGTGAATTTGGGCTGATCGTCTTGGGAGAAAGACTCAAGACCCCTCCGCTCTGCTCCGCTACCCACTCCACAGTCAAACTGCGTACTCCCAGTCAGATCAAGGAAGCGAGATTCTGGTAGAGAGCGATCACTCGATTGATCACAAGTCAGGCTTTCATATCATCTTGCTGATCATCAGCGTCATTCGACACTCAGTTCTGGACTTGGACTTCTCCTTATTCGATCCCCTACATGAATACTCCTTACTCGATGGCACTGGGCTGGGGCTCGCTCCTGCTCGCCGGAGGAGTCTCGTACTATTATGCCAAGAAGGATATCAACAACAGGAGAGATGCTGAGCATCAGAAGCGGCTGTCTCACACATCGGGGGTTGCACGTAAGCAGCAGATATCTGGCTCAGGAAAGCTTTGCTAATTAGACTACAGTCGCGAGGCGCCATCTCGACTCCACGTCCAAGAACGATCCATCTCTGCAGCCCGATGCCATGGGCGATCAGACGATGCCAGGCCAAACGGCTCCCAAGTATCGCCTTGCCACGGGCAATGCTACAGAAGGAAGGGATCGTGGTGACCGCTTGTAGATAATTCCACCCTATTGAAACTCCTCTCAACCTGAATGTATCCTTCTTATAGTGTTTGAGAGCTACCTGAGCAGATCTTGCCAGTTGGACTGCTCAGTCTTGGTTGTTGCGTCGCATAGAAAGTTCGATCTTTTAGAATTGCGAGCAATTTCTGGAATGTTCCGACGAAATGAAATTTGGCTAAAATTACGCCTCAACGTTGCCGCGGCCACGAATCTCCAGGATTTCTGGCGAACCTCGACGCTATTGATAAAGGATCAGGATAGAAGCCCAAGCAGTATTCTGGCAGACAGCAAGCACAATGCTACAGACACAAATCCTTCGCGATGGCTGCCGTAATCTTGTGGGTCGTCAGGGTCGCTCGATCAGAAATATCGGTTCAGCAAAACTTGTAAATGCCTCGATCATACGAAATTATAGCCTCACAACGGATCGTACGGCCCGAGATCCAATTTCATCTTTGTCCAATCGAATATCCAACCATCAGACACGGAGCTATGCGACGCCGAGACAGCCTGGTGGCACACACAGAATGAACATGGCACCAGACAAGGAGCCCGGGTCTGCTCTGAAAGAGTACGGTATCGATCTCACAGAGCGGGCCCGGCAGGGAAAGCTCGATCCCGTCATCGGTCGTGACTCCGAGATCAGAAGGACAATACAGATACTATCCAGACGGACGAAAAACAACCCTGCTCTGATCGGCTCTGCGGGTGTTGGCAAGACCAGTATCATGGAAGGCTTGGCACAGCGGATCGTGCTAAACAAGGATATCCCAGAATCATTGAAGGGTAAATCAGTCATCTCACTAGATCTTGGCCTCCTGATGGCAGGAGCCAAATATCGTGGCGACTTCGAGGAGCGCCTCAAGGCAGTATTAAAAGATGTGGAGGATGCACATGGATCAGTCATACTCTTTGTGGATGAATTACATATTCTACTTGGACTGGGCAAAGCAGAGGGCTCTATTGATGCCTCGAATCTTCTCAAACCTGCTCTCGCTCGTGGTGAGTTGCAATTGGCAGGTGCGACCACGACAGAGGAGTATAGGCAATACATAGAGAAAGATGCCGCCCTCTCGAGACGATTCCAGCCGGTACAGATACCAGAGCCGAACGTTGCAGACACCATCTCTATCCTTCGAGGACTGAAGGAGAAGTACGAAGTTCATCACGGTGTCACCATCCATGATTCAGCACTCGTCACAGCTGCCGTTTATTCTAATCGTTACATTGCAGATCGTTTCCTGCCAGATAAAGCGATCGATCTCGTCGACGAAGCATGTTCTGCGTTGCGTCTCCAACAAGAGAGTAAGCCGGAACAGATTCAAGATCTCGAGCGCTCCATCATGACGATACAGATCGAACTTGGATCGCTCAAAAAGGAAACAGATCAGCTGTCTGTCGATCGTCGAACAGCCCTCGAAGAGACTCTGAAACAGAAACAAGAAGAAGTCAGCACACTCAATGCGACATGGGATCGAGAGCGCGAAGCACTTCAAGAAAAGGCCAAGATGAAGATGGAGTTGGAACAAGCCCGACTTGAACTCGAGCAGGCGCAACTTGCAGGTGATTTCGGCAAAGCTGGAGAGTTGCAGTACTCCATCATCCCCCATTTGCAGGAAAAAGTCGCCGAGACAGGAGCAGATTCAGGCTTGCTGAACGACAGCGTTGGTGCAGATGAGATTGCTGCTGTTGTATCCAAGACGACAGGGGTGCCAGTGACATCACTCATGAAGGGTGAAAAGGAGAAACTCATCCATATGGAGGACAAGATCAAGGAACGCATCGTGGGACAGGATCAAGCCGTCAAGGCGATCTGCGATGCCATCCGATTGTCGAGAGCTGGACTACAAGATGAGAACCGGCCACTCGCGTCTTTCCTCTTCTGTGGTGGCACGGGAACAGGAAAGACACTCCTCTCAAAGACCGTTGCTGAGTTCCTCTTTGATAGTGAACGGGCATTGATCAAATTCGACATGTCTGAATTCCAGGAGAAACACACATTATCACGACTCATCGGTGCTCCACCAGGCTATGTCGGTTTCGACAGTAAAGGTGGAGGTGGCGAGCTGACTGAAGCCGTCCGGAGACGACCTTATGCCGTTCTCCTGTTTGACGAATTGGAGAAGGCTCATCCCGACATCTCATTGCTCTTGCTACAAGTCCTGGACGAAGGATTCCTCACAGACTCACAAGGTCGCAAAGTCGACTTTCGAAACACGTTGATTGTAGCAACCACAAACCTTGGCTCAGACCTCATCGGTACTTCCGACTTGCAATCAGATGGTTCGCTATCAGAAGCCACGAGAGGCGGAGTCATGACCATCATCAAACAATTCTTCAAACCGGAATGGCTCAACCGATTATCGGAAATCTTACTCTTCAACCCACTCTCCGAGTCCTCGTTCATGGACATTGTGGAGATGAGACTCAAGGAGCTCAGTGCTAGAGTGAAAGATCGTCGCATCACAATCGATGTGTCTGAGGACGCAAAGAAATGGTTGTCCAAACATGGATATTCCAGGGCTTATGGTGCTCGTCCACTCAATCGACTGATTGAGAAGAGAATACTCACGCCAATGTCACAGAGCATGATTCGCGGTGAATTCGGTGACGGGGATACTGTTCTCGTCAAGGTTGAGAATGATGAATTGACGGTCGTCCCACAAAAAGCACATGAATCTGGAATCTTGTAGTTTCCTTCACTGTAAATGTTTTACGTATTTAAAAATTTAGCGATAGCAATGACACACACACTCAACTCGGTGCGCTTCAAGTCGTTGGACTTTGACTTCAGCTGAACTGTGACGAGAAACTTGTGCCCTCGTATCGATGTCCCTACCATCTCTTCGTGAACATCTATATTGATGGCGATGCGCCAAATTGGCAGGCCTTGAAAATTCATCGGTGATCCAAGACGTTGCATGGTTGAACTGTTGGCATTGAAGAATTTTGTCTCATGTCTGATTTTGAGCCATAGCCTGAGTTGCTGAAATCCCTCAAGCCAGCAAGGCAGCGATCCGAATAGCATAGGTCCAGCCTTACAATTGTGTGGCATATATGAGCCATTCTCTAGGAAAATCTCGAGCGCCCGAGGTAGTTTCTTGTAATCAGTGATTCGGCAATCATAGAGTGCTTTTGGATGAATCAAAGAATTCGTCGGTTCGATACTTTTCATATGCAGGACGTTTCAGGGAACGTTGAGCCACCCGAATATCTTCCTTGATGTCTGCCACGAGTGAATCGAGGTCGGTATAATTATACTCAGGCCGAATGAAACCGATCACGATACACTTCAAATTCTTACCATAAAAGTCTTTGCTGAATTTATGGATGACATGGACCTCTGCTGAGCGGACAGTGTTGTTGTAGAATGGGTTCCAGCCGACTGACATGACCATGTCATAGACTGTATTGTCACCTGATATAGTCGCCAAGCCATAGTAGATTCCGGATTCAGCGTGCTCGATGAGATCTGGTATAGCAGATTCTGCGACATTCGCAGTCGGAATGCCCAATTCCCCTATCATGTCTCAGCAAAGCATTGAAACTTGTGTCTTTGATAGTCACCTACCTGAGCCTCTACCGAAACCTTTCACGACTTCGCCCTCGAAACATATGGGGAAGGGTGCCAGGGGACCGCTCTCGGGGTCTACCACCTCTGGTCTCGTCTCTGGTCGGACAATGGCAACCGGCGCAGCTGGAGCAGAGTCGTCCGTCATACTACGCAAAAGCTTGCCTGGGCGATATAACTCTGCTTACACTTGTATATATCGATTCGAGGAAGCTCTTGTCAGTCTTCACTCTGTCATCCTCTGCAAGCCCCACTCTGCTTATATAGGTGAGGAGCTCAGAAGCATGTGATTTTCATGGGGTCGATAAAATTCACAACCAAAGACTTGCTTCTTTCTCGATACAATACAGTTCTTGATTCGATCTGTCGCTCTTGGATGATCAAGGCCCAATGGCTCTCATCCTCGAGCTGGCTATGCCAATCTTGCAGGTCCAAGGTCTTCTCCATGAATCACAGACGCTCTGCAAGCACAGCAATCGGCTCAAAGCCAGCGAATCAACGATTGTCCAGGGATGTAGCTAAGAACAATCTGAAACCTTCAAGGAATGGACCCAGATCTTTCTCGCCCACAAAGGGGCCTCTTAGGCGGCCTGTCGGCAAAAGAGAAGCTCGACCTTCACAAGGTCGGATGTCGAAAACCGGAATTTCGGTTCTCTCAGATGTACCCATTCACGAGAGAGCAGCTAGTAAGAGCCGTGTGAGAGGTACAGTTGGATTCGAGAATCTCCGTGTCTTACCAGCGATTTCGAATGCGATCGCATCCGGGGCCCTTCGCGGTCTAGAGTATATTACACCGACTGCGATACAAGCTCTTGCTATTCCTGCGATATTGAAGAATGAGCGGCGTCCCGAATTAGGATCCTACCTTGTTGCGGCAGAGACCGGTTCGGGAAAGACGTTAGCCTATTTGACACCCATACTCCAAGCTCTCAAGAATGAAGAACTTGAAGGTCAGATCGAGCGTCAGGTTGGACACCCCAGATGTGTCATCTTGCTTCCAAGCACAGAGCTGGTCAAACAAGTGGGTGCACTGGTCAAGACGCTTTCGTATGGCGTAAAACTGTCCTCGGCGAAACTTATGCCAGTGTACAAATTTCGACGGTCCAAGAATCAAGTATTGAAGGGGCCACTCGACATTCTGGTCACCCTGCCTCATCAATTGAGTGCCCTAGTCGAGGAAGGCCTTCTCCATCTTGACAAGACGAGACATCTCGTGATTGATGAAGCAGACACACTATTAGAGTCATCCTTCCGTGACACTGTCTCTCCCCTGATCGAAAAGTCCTCGAACCTCCGCAATCTGATATTTTGCACAGCTACCATTCCAAGGTCTGTGGACTCATCTCTGCGCAAAAACTACCCAGATCTCATCCGGCTGGTAAGCCCCAAGGTTCACTCTATCCCAAGAAGGATAATCACGAAATTCGTGGATGTCGACAAGGACTACAATGGCAACAAGAACATCGCTGCGCATCAGATCCTTCGAGATCTTCGCGATGATCCTAGTGAGCCAGGAAAGGGTAAGCGGGTGATTCTCTTTGTCAATAAACGCGAATCAATCGCCGAAGTCACAGAATACCTTCAGTCAAAAGACATCGATGCACTGCCATTCTCGCGCGACGATGAAAACAGAGCTGGAAACCTCAGCCATTTCCTGGCCCCCAGAGACCGAATCGAAGAAGACCGAGTCGACGAAGACCGAGTGGAAGAACCTTCTACAGAGGGACTGAAGGTTCTCATCACCACGGATCTGGCGTCGCGCGGAGTAGACACGACACCGGTGAAAAATGTCATCATATACGATACGCCGCATAGCACGATTGACTTGTTGCATCGAATTGGCAGGACTGGCAGAGCTGGTCGTCGAGGAACGGCCTATATCCTTCTTGGAAATAAGAGGGGTGAGGCATGGATCAGGGATGTGAAGCACCTTTCAGTCTCTGGTCAGCCTCTCATTTGAGCAGACCATCTTGATCAAGGACACTAATGACTCTCCATTCATCATCAATACAATTGATAACACCACGCCCATGCCGTGCTCTTGATTGAAGCAATTGGACTTGACAAGGACGAAAAGCAGACCCCAGGATTCAGTTGGCGTCCTGAGCCTCTGGCACTTTTACAGAATCGTCGACTTACTACCTGGGGAAGATTAACGTGATTTTGAGCTTGATTTCTTGCAGGTCCAGTGCCTGCAAGCATTCATTGCCCCCTTTTGGTGGGAAACCCATCGTGAAGACGGGCAAACACCTGAAATTCGACATAATGCCTCCTTGACCCCCAATCACTGCCACAGGGATCTTGCCTGACGACGTTTGAGCTTGTGTAGATGAAGCTTTTGTTCATCTCCTGCTCTTCTGCACGATCTGCACAAATTTCATCACTCTGATGCTATGAAGGTTTATTCAGATTGAAATGCCCATGTCCGATGCTCCGGGCGTAGTGTTCTACAACGAAGTCAATCTCTCTATAGTTTTTGAAATGCACAAAGTGTGATGGATGTCACATGGTGAATCTTGATTCTGAACATGTGTCCAAGCCAATTCTCATTTCCGCTGCCACTTCCGGGCTCGAACTTGCCAAGATGAGCTCATAGAGAGAATTCCCCCAGTATCTTGCACGTCTCGGCCGGTCACATATCAAGACGATAGCCAAGTGCATCAGCCAGGATTCAAAGCACAAGAAAGAAAAAGACATGTCTCGGCTCATTCGGATCGGGTGCGTGATTGCCAAAGAGACGATACGAAGAACCATACTGACACGTTAGATATGTGTAAGCTCTCTCTCCTCCTGTCACCATGGGGAAACGTGGAGACAAAGATGACTGACTGAAGAGACAGTCCCGAGCATTTCCTGACACCAGTCTTGTTGGCTTCGAAACATGGCTTCTTCCAAAAGAACTCCTGTGAGGTGGAATTGATCCCTCAGCCGTCCGGCACGGGCCAGATGATTTCGTCCTATAGGGAAGGGAAAATTGACCTCGCCATCGGTCTGACGGAGGGTTGGGTGAACGGTCTGGCGGCCAACCCGACACTCTACAAGGTTGTGGGCACCTACGTGTCGAGTCCGCTCTGTTGGGCCATCAGCACAGGCACGAATTCCACCTACCGATCGGCAACAGATTTGCGGCAGAAACCAATCGGCGTATCGAGGATCGGTAGCGGATCCTATGTCATGTCATTCGTGCTCGCCGACCAGCTCGGCTGGCTCGACGAGGAGTCCGACAGGGATCCCTTCAATTTCGTCAAACTCGACACCTTCAAAGGTCTACGGGACGGCGTGAACGATGGCACGGCAGCCGCTTTCATGTGGGAACGCTTCACGAGCAAGAAATACCATGATTCAGGGGAAATCAGACAGATTGGTGAGATCAATACACCCTGGCCATCCTGGCTCATCACCGCCTCTCCCGGCCTCTCCTCCGACCTACTCGGCAAGCTACTGACCTGCATCGACCAGGGAATCGAGTACTACCACCGTCACCACGACGAAGCCATCGAGACCATCCACACCACACTCGATTACTCCCGCGAGGATGCAGAGGAATGGAGCAAGACGGTCACTTATCCAGCGACCGTCCACCGTGTCGACCCGGACATGATCTCCTCCACCATCGCCACGTTGCGGAAAGCAGGCCTCATGACGGAAAACAGAGACATTCAAGCTCGAGACATGATTTTGTAAAAACTGACCTTTATTCTACTATTTTTCTCAAGCAACCTTGACAATGCTCACATCTGCCGTGAATCGTGCTACATAAAGTGTTGGTATAAGCGGGGGCGCAATCGAGTGGAAGCATCCCTCGATTGTGCGAAACAAGCCGACCTCGTCTTTTGGTTGGAAAAACGATTGCTTTCGGCACACTTTCATGGTCCTCTGGTCATGGCATATGACACCAGGGACTTTGGTAAAGGTGCCTCTCCGCGCCGTTGTAGACATGGAGCTCAGAGACCAAGAACGGTAGAGCCCATTCAGTCCATTTCGAAAGACTCTAGATATCGAGATTCTTTTGACTGCCGATGAAGAGACATGAAGGAAAGCAAGTGGTGAAGAATCGTCAAATCAACCTCGCCGTCCTCCTTTCGTTCAAGTCTGCTCAACGGCTGTTGCAAAACATCTTTCATGACACTCTGTAGCCCGGCGATGATCATCAAATGTAGTATCCGTCCATGTGCTATGTTTGATAGAATGAGTGCGTCGAAAAATGTCGCACCCATGCGCAAATGCACGCGAATTTACCGAAATTGATCGATTTGGGTCGTCGACCATTTCTCACGGGTTCGAGCACAGATGGAGAACAGGCTCATTCTCCTGGTATCGATTACGAACAAGGGAACAAGTATCACTCTTTATACATAGAGCAACTCGTGTTCAATATACTGGCATCGTACCAACTTTGAGAAGGCCAGAGGTCAAGCAAAGAAGAAGCATTACAACTATCTACGTCGTCCAGTGCTGCCACCACCTGTGGAGGATATCAGCATTTCCAATTCAGCATCGGCAGCCTTGATGCTGGTATGCGTAATCTCAAGATCTTTGTTGAGCCGGTCTCGCTCCGCAATCAATCGTTGCTCCCAGGCACGGAAACGTGCTTCTTCGACTTTGACCTGTTCTGTAAACTTGCGTCTCAGCTCCTCTTCTTCCATACGGAATTTCGGGTTCTCGAGCTTTCGCGCTTTGGCCTCGCCAAACTTGCGCGTCTCCATTTGACTGGATCTGTATGCTTCGTAATGTATTTGCTCGGTCGTGGAGACGAGATCGAGCATGTGAGTACGAATGAGAAGACTTCTCAACTTCTTGAAGTCGCAGTGATCGTCATTCTCGACTTCAACCACTCCCCAATTATATCGACGCCCTTTGACTATCTGTCCTGTACTTGTTTGTACATCCTTGTCACTCCCAATCACAGCGAAAGGCATCGCTTCCATCAGAACCTTTGCATGGTCGGCTGCAGGTGGGTCATCTTCATCTACAGGTGGGGTGAATATCTGGATGCCCTGTGCTTCTATACATGCCCGCACACGCTGTTTGAATTTCTGAAGATCACTCGGCGTAAGAGTGTCAGCTTTGGCGATGACTGGTATCAAGTTGACACGCGACCCGAGCTTTTTCATGCATTCTATATCAAGAGGCTTGAGTGTATGACCAGTTGGTCGTAAAAAGTACAGGCAGGCATGCACTCTCATATCTATTTTGTTGGCTCGCACGGGTTGTTGCTCTTGACGCATGAACGATTCGTGCTGATCATCCAGGAATTCGACGATTGGTTGCCATGAATCGCGATTGTTAACATAATCCCCAAATCCGGGAGTATCGATCACATTCAAGTTGACTTTGAAGAATTTCTCTTCCAGTTCTGCTTTTGTTATCTCAATCTCCACAGTCTTGTCCGATGACCTCATATGTCGGCGTCTATGATCCTGATACGACTTGATTGTCGTGCTGAATAGTGTATTGAGCCAGGTAGTCTTGCCAAGACCGCTCTCTCCTAGCAATATTAGCGTGAGCCTGGGCTTTCATGCATGCTATCTTACCTGCCAACATGATCGTCAAGGTCGCGCCTTTCATTGACACGATCTTGTGTCTCTGATTTGGCAATGACGCGAGACCAATGTTGGGAGCATTGCCCACCTCAGGCGCACCCATGACTCCTTCTTTTACGAGACGTGCCCCCTTATCTGACCCACTCAGATCGAGGATTGTGAATCGAGCAGCCGTACGTCGCCAAGAACAAACACCAGGAGACTGTAAGGACGTATAGAGGAGAAGGATCGTCAAGAAGACTCGCAACCACAGATGAGGATGGGAGAGGAAGCTGAGTGGAGAAGCAAGAGAGAGAGAGCAAGCAATCACTGATCAGCTGAGTGACCCGCGCAAGGCTCGCGATCAGGCAGAAGCAGTTCAGCTTCCATCCACATTTTGGCTCCTCACACTCTGGCGGAATTGGATTTCTTGGAAGCAAGTGAAAAAGGATTGTCAATCGATACTCACGGCTGGGACCTGCCAGAGTGTTTCGTCGTCATGGATCAGAGCGGTTCGTCTCCATATCGACCATATTATACTCCGACGACATCCTCCTACCTACCAGGTACAGGCGCTGTGGCCAACTCGACACCCTCGGATGCCACATATGACTTCATCGACAACACAGGAATTCCAAGCAAGGAGGTCCTGATCGCTGTCTTACAGGCGCAGCTCATCGAGTATATTGGCATATGTATCGCTCAACCTTTTGAGAATGCAAAGATTCTCCTTCAATGCCAGATGATACCCAAAGGACTTAAAAATCAATCACCTTCGACAGCTACAGATGATGATGACGCAGAGGAGGAAGAGGAAGAACCAGACTATTTCTCGGAACAACCGCTGGAGGCCGTGCCAGAGCGTAGGACGACTGATAGAAAGGGTTACGTGATTCAGAACTCGGCCGATGACGTTACCCGACCTCCATGGCAAATCGGTCCTAAAGTGCCCCCTACTTTGGGAAATGTTTTGGATTCTGTATGGACCTCGGAAGGTCTCAGCGGTTCGTTCAAGGCCACAAATCTATCCTTCTGCTACAATTTTCTACGGGAGGTCTTGGAGGGTCAGATCAGCGGACTTCTCAGCGTGCTTGTCGGTATCCCAGATCCAATTCTGGTCCTCGACTCTGGAGATTCAATGTCTTTAGTTGTAAGTGTGGCATCAGCTTCAATCGCAGCTCTAGTTCTGGCACCCTTGGACATTGCGAGAACCAAGATCATCCTCACACCAGTCTCTGAACCGCGAGGCATCATTCATACTCTGAGGAGTCTACCATCTGCTTTGTGTCCCAAGAGTCTGATCATCCCAACCTTACTCGAACGCATCATCCCAACAATTCTCCAGGATTCACTTCAAACTCTTTTCGATCCAGTCTCCAGTCTCATCCAACTCTTCGTCCGATTACCTCTCGAGACCATCTTGCATCGTGCCCAGGCATCATACTCACCGCCCAAAAAGAGTATTGTGCAGCTCGGAGCCTATACCGGCATCTTTGGCACACCTTGGTGGATTTCACGTCAAGAAGGCGATGGCGCCTTCGGTCTGTACCGTGGTTGGAAGGCTGGTGTCTGGGGTGTCGTTGGAGTCTGGACGCTTGGACTCTTGGCAGCCGGTCAAGAGCGTCGTACGGGAACTGAGTTCTGAGCAATCACTCTCTAGTGATGGAACCAATTTGTTTCTCTTATTCTACGGTGGCAATCTAGCGCAATGTACATGTAGTAATATCCTCACGGCTCCTCCTCGTGTCACAAGGCTCACATGCGTGAGCTACCTGTTTATTTGTCCCGTCATACCTTTGTATCCCCATGATCCCAACTGTATATATATATTCCGAGGGTCTCACCAACGATTGACCCAATGTCATCCTAAATCTTCCTCATATTCAAAGATGGAGTCGACACCGTACGCAGCGACACCGTGAACCATCGACCCGAGAACGAGTCCTGCCGCGACTTGACTCCAGATTGTGGGAAACCGGGTGAACAAGGCGAGATAGGCAAAGATTTGATAGTGATGGAGATGCAGGATCAATTTCTTCCGGATCTTGACAGGTCCAGCACGCCGGAGCGGTACCGGAGGAATATCATGCAGTCTATCGAGTTCGTCTTCGTCATGCATACCTGGCTGTGTCGCAACGCGAGCACCTACACGATTGCTCCGTCCTTGCTCATCGTCGTCGTCGTCGTCCTGTTGGTCTTCAGCCTCGTGGTCATCCTCGCCGATATCGTGCAAGATGGCCCCCCTCTCATCGTCTGCCTGCCCTTCCATCTCGAAATCGTCTGGGTCTGCCGACCCCCTCTGCCTCTCCAGCGCAGCGAGGGAGAGGACCAACATGGCACCAAACAAGGGAACCAAGAGAAACGTGCCACAGTACCCTGCCACGGCGACCTTGGGGCCCCATCGTCCAATGGCATAATCGACATGGAGATAGGCAAATCCGAGACCGACCAGGAGAGCGAGCGTGACCACCATCCACATCTTCCAATTCCAATGCCGGAAGCGATCGAGACTCGTCTGGACTGCACCCCACTCACTCAATCCCCCGAATCCAATCACGACCACGACAGTCACGAGCGGAATGACAAAGGAGCGAAAGGACTCTTCATAGCCGCCCAAGTAATAGAGACTCGTCACCAAGAGACTCGACGAGACGAGCTCATTCGCATGCTGAACGGCATTCTTGCGTCGACAATCTCGCCAGCGGAGAAGATGAGCCAGGAGCGTGTAGATTGCATAGGGGAGATATAGTGTAGCAAGCAAAAATAACGTTAGCATCTCATCGTTTTACTTTTTGCTTTTTGGCCCTCTATCTGTTCCTGACCCAGTCAGTCACTCTATCTTGCTGTATCCTGCAAAGCTGCTGCTGAGCTCACTCAGGCTTTTGAGTTCAGTGTCTGACAATGCAGAGGGTGAGTGCTGCCTGCCATGGCATGCATTGTGGGGATAAAGTCATTCTGACAACTTCAACAAGATTGACCAATCAAAATCCTGATGTTCATTCCCCAAGGTCACACAAGAATAGTCGATACACTACAATAAATCTGTCAAGTCGACTGAAGCGAGGGGAAAACTTGCACTAAGTCTTGTTCTTCAGGTCTATGTCTACACGCCCGAGTGACGAGCAGGAATTCTTCAAGATTAAGATTGATGGCTCCCATACCCGGAACGAATCATCGCGTTCGCTATGCTATGCTTTATATGCCTCTATGCCCACTCACGGCAAATCAATCGAATCCACTGAATTCGACATCACTTCCCTCCATATCCCCCGATTCCGTGATTGCGGAATGCATGACCCGATCATCCACCTGTGTCTTTGCTTGCCGGTTTCTCTGGGAGAGGATATAGTCTAAGGCATATTTGTTGCCATCAGAAACCTCGATGAGATCCTTCTCGATCCGATTCAGAGACTTTTGTATGGCACGAAGTTCTGCATTATATTCATGTGTTCGCGACTTGATATAGGTTCCGTGTGCCGTCATCAACTCCTTGATCCACAGCAGATGAAATTCAATGTGGGGACTCTCGTCATCGACGGTACCGATGAAGCGCATCAATTTAGCAAGATAGACCTTTGGCAGATCTCTTGCCACCAGACCGATATCCGCAGGCGGAATCGCCTCAAAGACAGTATGAATGAGATAATTCTCGTTCAATCTGAATGCCATGACTAGAGCCTTCAGGAATTCCTTCTGCGCAAGGACTTCCCTCGTGGTGGCAGGCGTGACCTCCATGTCCAGATCGAAAGGGTCAAATGACAGGCCCTGATCCAGCGAATAGATCAAGAGTCCTTCCGTGGAAGCAGCAACAAACGATCTGCCAGTCGGTGAAAACTTGATGGCCTTTGTACTGATCTCAGGTCGAAGCTTGCGAACAGACTTGTCACCGCGACTGGCACCTGGCAAGACCTCTGCACGTCGCTCCTCGTCATCTGACAAGTCCGCTCTTTGATCGATCAATTCCATTGGTCCAGCTACAGTTAGGTTCTTGGAATTGAGCTTCTCCTGTGTACCGACCAAGCTCAAATTCTGCGAAATCTGGAACTTTTTGAGCAATGAAGAGGTTGCAATATCATAGATGCAGATGTATTTGCTGTTGCCACTGGCCAACACGGCAGAACCATCGGCGGTGTAACAAACACTCTTGAAATTCCTGCTGTTCATGTTGTTTGCTGCTGTCATTCTATCATCCGGCCGTCGACCACCAGAAATATCCCGCCGACCATCGATGACGGTACTTTGTTGAGCCTCAGCGACGTCCCAGAAGGACAACTGTCCGTCGAGCGTAGCGACACAAAGTTCCAGACCGTCTGGTCTGAAAGCTACAGTCTGAATTTCCGTAGAGAGGTTGAGTGGTTCAACTGTGACCTTTCTGCTAAACACATTCCAAATTCTCACAGTCTTGTCCCAAGAACCGGAAGCTAAAACACCACCTTCGCCGGCGAAATGTAGAGAAGAGACAGGTCCTTCATGAGCGGAGAGTGTGTCAATAAGTTGTCCAGTCTGTACCGACCACATATAGATATCATAGGAGTCTGTCGAGCCAGCACAGACAATCTCGCCTGACGGATCTACGGCTAAACAGCTGAACTGCACACGCTCCGCAGCCGTGAAGGTGCGGAAATTTCGATATCGAACCAAATCCCAGGCTCTAATAGAGCCGTCCAGAGAGGAAGAGAACAGAACGTTGCCTTTCTTGGCAAAATGAATATCTGTGATGGCGGATGTGTGGTCCGTGAAGGTCACCAGGCAGAATCCTGATCGAATATCCCAGACTTTGATTTTGCCATCCTCTGAAGCTGTCACGACACGCTGGCCGTCTGGAGAATAAGTCACACAATTCATAGCATCAAAATGACCCTGTTGCTTCAGAATGTATGACTCAGATTGCCACTCCCACACCAGGAGTTGTCCAAGCTTTGAGGCTCCGAAAGCAAGCCACTCTCCAGTCTTGTTGATAGTGACATAGTCTATCGCATTCTGCGAGATGGAGAGACTATGTATCATTGAGAAGCCTTGTTGCGTCAAATCATAGATCCCAAAGATACCGTTTGAGAAGCCCACGACCAGTATGTCACTTGCAGCGTGGTAGGTTGAACAAGTAGTCTTTGCAGGACTTTGATTGAAGTATTGTCGATCGATTATGATCCATCTGTGATTTCGCTCGACATCGGCTTTGTCGTCCACGAGGGAAGACGTATCATCAGAGTCTGGTCTGGATTCTCCAGCTCGGTACAGGGGTTGATATGACCAGCGAAACAAAGCCCCATCTTTGGACACGGTATATATAGTTTCTTGGTCTTGTGAGAAATATGCATTTATGACGGCATCTCGGTGGCCATTCAGGCTAGTCGCTGTAAAGCCTTCCTCCGGATTCAAGCTGAATATTCTGGCACTGAGATCTTTTGAGGCTGTGAGGAAGAATCTCGAGTCTTTTGACCACGTTATACTCGTCACAGAGTCATAATGGCCTGTGTAGACACGGTGTCGAATGAATGGAGCAAAATCTCGGTCTTCAGCATATGCTGGTGTACGCCACGCCTGAACATACTTGTTGACAGCAACCACGAAATGCTTGCCATCCGGCGCAAATTGAATCTCGCGCACTGGTTCCTTAAAATTGAAATGATGAAGCACCGTTCTTCGGACATAGTTCACGAGAACGGCATGGCCATCTTCGTCGATGGCAATAAGAAGGGTCGATTGAGGCGAAAGGGCAATTCTAGCAATATTCTTCCTCGTCTCGAAAGGAAAGGTGAAAGTGGTTCCATTGACAAGGTCGAAATGAGTCACTCTGTTGCCGACAGGCGTAAGAAGCGAATTTCCATCAGGAGTGAAGACGAGATTGCCGCGCGAATATACTGTCCCCAAGAGGTTCGAGAACCTGAAATCGCTTTTCATGCAAAACTCGCACCAGCCTGAGACAGATCAAAGCAGATGCTCAGGCACTCGTGTCACGGCAATGTCGCCGGCCGAATCTGCAACCAGAGAAGGATCGGTACAAACGCAGAATTGATGGGCTGAAGCGATGAAGTTATAGTGTGCTCTGTCAGATGTGTAAATCTTGTGTACCTGAAATTTAGTTCATGGCACCCCGCAGCCACCTCAGAGTTTGACCGCCCACATCATCTAGCAACAGTGCCGAGACGCATCGGGAGCATAGAGGATGGAAATACCACGTATATTCGTTCCAAAGCTATTTCTACACTACTGAAGCACACTAGGAGACCCAAACATAAATTGAATGAAATAATAACCTGTGATCGCCGACGCACGCGATCGCTACATTTGCCATGTTAGATCTTGCGTAGCCATGTTTCGACAGTTCCGAGCACGGCTACAGCCAATCCTCAATCTGATTGTTCGTCCTTCTCTTCTTCCAGCGGGACCTCACGATCAGTGCCTACGAAGACATTGAAAAGTTGGCTCGCAAGTAATTGCTCTACATCACAATCAGGTGTCCCGTCCAGGGGCACTTGTTTGTTCTTCTCTGTCGTCTCTGTCTCACCATTGCTGTATGTTTTTTGGACAACCAGTCGGTTTCTAATTGTGCCGGACACAGCATCCCGAACAGATTGGCTTGCAATGTTCACCTTTCGGAGGATTCGTGGTTCGGTCTTCTCAGGCACCAGCTGATCATCTGACCCGTCCGAGTGTGTGTTTGGCGACCTGGCAGGTGAGGACATAGGCATTTCTGGCTGCGCATCGAAGGGTACTCCGCGACGCTGCTGAGCTTCGGCAGCATTCTGCAGCGACGTGCGTCTCTTGTTATATATCGCAGCCTGTCTAGCCATTGCATCATCTATGTGGTCTCGTGCCGGCGAATTCTTCACTTCTTCATTGTTTCGATAGATAGGCTTGCCATTGAGTAGATGACCGTAGTAGTCTCCGAATAAGAAACGTTTGGAGAAGAAGTGATCCATCGCGTCCTGATTCAGGACAGCTACTTCCCAGCCGGGATAACACATGTCGAGAAGGGTTGAACCATCAGGGAGATTCAGGATCATCTTCCTTTGACCGGCGTTCGGTGTATAGAACCCAATAAGAGGATCTCCGCGCTGCCACTTCCGCGTAATACTGTAGAACTTGTTTCTGACGGGCGCTCGTCTTTCAATCGAGAAAGGCAGTTGTCCTGTTGTGTTTGAGAATGGCAAGCCAACATAATCTTTCGTAATTTGGGCGATCTTTTTGCTCAGGCGCAAAACGTACTTTGTCAGATCAAATTCGTCATCGTCTCTTATAGGCATAATCACAATGCACTTCGATATCCTTCAATGCTTGTTCTAGATTGCGCCACTTGGGAGTACCTTTACAAGGCTCGCAAACACATCAACTGTCCTGGACTGTCTTCTCAGCAAGTCCGGGTATATGACCACGAGTGAGAAATTCTGTGAGAAGTTCCCAGTCTAGGAGCTGTCATGACATCTGAGGAGGCAATACAGTTCAGACCGGGAGGCAGCCAGGTAGACAGGCAAGCGATCGATCGATCTCGACGATCGAATCTCTCAAGCAAGCAATGGACGATCAGCCACTGAAAGACAGGCCCGTGCCTCGCTCTGGCTGAACTCGCCCAGATGTTGGCCAGCGTCCACTCGAGTAGCGATCAGGCAGCGTGGGAAATTTTTCATACCTTGTGGGCTGATCGGTACTCTTCAACATTCACATTTCTCTCTCAGGACCACATATGCCATGTTCCTGCGTAAGAAGAGCACTTCCACGGACGAATTGGTTCATGGCAGCATATCGACATATCATCCTACGAGCTGTTTACGACAGTCATGGTTGTGTGGATACACGATTTGACTGAAGTAGACGAGTCGAGTATGCTTTCAATGAACATGCTCACCGACAGTGGTTGAGGGAGACGATCGTCACGATCACTAGACCTTTAGACCTATTCAGTGTAGAGCAGAACGAAGTTTAATTCTCTCATAAGAGCTGACTCGATTTACGTCCGTAATCGTTCCAGTGTCAGAGAGAGGCGACACCCTTTATCTTGTTTTACAACATGTTCATGACAATCATAGTTGTGGAATCTGCTTCAGAACGATGCTAGATCCATGCTCTTTCAAAGTCTGTTTTAATTCATCTAGTATCGTACTTATGTGTAGATTTATCTAGACTTGTCAGGGGCTACTTCATTGGATCCATTGACCTCGCCATCGTCCTCCAGATCCTCCTCATGACTGCTCTTGGGTGTCTTGTGTTGGCCGTCTGCCCTCTCTTCCCGGCGCAAGACCTCGCTTGCGTCAGATGCATCATTAGGAATATACTTGTCCTCTCCTTCGTCCCAGATGACATTCTGCCAAAGTTGTCAATTGGTATGCTGTGAATATGGTACAATATCTTACATATTCTTCTGCAACGAGCCGTATCTCTTTGCGCAGATCTTTCCCTTGATCTATCAGGTCTCGCCATTTCAGAATGTCAAAGCCTTTCTGTCGGTATAGACGTTGCTGTCGGACTGTGGCAGCGGTGTGTAGAACACTACTATATGACACGTCTCGATTGTGGTACAGGAACCAACACTTCAGTGTTAGTCTTAAGCAGCTGAAGCGAGCATGAGATAAATACATAACCCACGATGATGGCACTCAGACTGGCAAGATAGGTCAGAGGCTCCATCACATCCCAGCCGAGAGAAGTGTAGAAAGTCAGATGGCAGACAACGACCCAGTACACAACTAAGCCCCCCATTCCTGCTAGAGCATAAGTCTGTGCAGTCTTTTTGGCCAAGTGATCACACTCAGTCTTGACCTTGTACTGTTCCTGTACTAAACCATTAGCAACGATCGCATTCCTAAATTTACAGGGGAACGTGCACTTTTGAGTCAACCTTCCAAGCTGTGCTCGAAGGAAGTACGTCCGATCTTCGAAGCTCGGGACATTGATCGTTATCGTAGTCTTGTTCTCAGAACGATAGATATCAACACAAAATCGACGAGTCGCTGCTGCTTCCCGTATAAAATCCGAAATCTGGATGCTCGTACTCCACCGAGCGTGTCTGTGAATGTCCATGAATTCGATCTTGGCCTTCCGATCGGCATCGGGCAATTCGTTCCTTATCAGTGTCTCTAAGTATGAGAGTGGTTGCTGTGTATGCAAGAGGAATGCCACAACATCCGTCTTATTCGGCATGGGCATGACGAGCTTGAGAGCATTGGCTGTGGTGAAGGAGAAATGTCCATGCAGGGTTTGCATGTCGTTCTCTGTAAGCCTTTCTTCTTTCAAGTGTGCTTCAACCTCTCTTCCAGGGGATGCAGTCCGTAGTGAGCTATACTGTCTCCTGGTAGAAATCGTCATAGGATACGATACTGCTCCGCATCCAAAAAGGCTCGTCACACGAACGATATGGGGGCATTGTTGACCAAACTTTGGCCTCAGCGTTGTAGACAGACGTGAACGCAGAAGTAGAGATCCAGTGATCAAATTCACCATGATTGTTTGCTTCGCGAGATCGTGTAGACCCGCCAACGCCGCGTGTTGTGTAGACCGGTCACAAAGACCGAATTTGCAGAAAAAGCCTGAAGGCTAAAGGGAGGGATCCTTGGCCCATGAGCGGCGTCCCAGACAAATCAAGTCGTTTCGGTAGGCCTTGGACAGCCAAATAGTCTCCGAAGTGCTGAAAAAGAACCAAAGCCGCTACCGTCAAAGGCCACGGTACGGGCAAGTAAGGTGTTTCCAGTGATGGTGTGGAGTACGTCGGTTCATTGCAGCGTCCCCACAGTCCTCATGCGTGCGACCTTCGCCTTCGAGGATAATAACACCGAGCGAATGTGCAGCTTGCCTTACGCCGCTTCCACTCGACAGCAGTAATTAGTTGATAGTGTTGTGGCTTCCTAATACTACGCTGGCTGCTCGTTAGAGACAGAGTATCTTAAAGAATAGCAGATATCTAGCACAAATCTGAGCTCAGACGTGCTGTGAGGTGCGCGACCACGAGCGAAATTAGAGAGAGTCCATAGCGTGTCTACCAGGCGTCTGAAGCATCGATCCGAAGGTGCTTTGCACTGGCGTGGGCGAAGCTGGCCAAGGTGTTCGCTGCACCATCATAGTAAAATATGGAAGATTCAGTGCCTTCCACGATTCCAGAATCTTTTGACTCAATAGCAAAAGCCATCGACAAGGAATCGGAGTCAAAGGCATTTTCAAGTCAGGAGGATCTCTTGCACGATAATTCGAGTTCCATCGCAACATCAAAAGTCAAAAGAGTTGGCACACATGAAGAATATATCATTCCTGTCAGATTGACCACGGTTCAGAGAAGGGTATATCGCGCCATCATACTTGACTATGCTGCGTCTATCGAGTCATTCTGCAAGGATCAGGGCAGCGCTGATATACAGAAATCGATGGACCAGTTGCTGCATCAGCTCGACAAAAGCACCTTGCATCCCCTACTTGCTTTGGACGAGGCACCGAGCACTCAAATGTCGCAAAGAGATGAAGCGTGGTACCTCATTCAAGCTAGTTCTAAGTTCGAGCTACTGGTCGAAGTTCTAGAACTACTACACCACAAGCCGCTGCGAATCGGTGTACTATGTCCAGATGAGGCAACAATTGGGCTCCTAGAAACTGTGCTGAAAGGTCTACGATATGCCTACGCCATATCGAATGGTGTGTTATCCGGGAACAACGATGGTCTTGATGCAACACAAGAGATGCAGGTAATCTTGATACCTTACGGAGCACAATCTTCAGGACAAACTACAATCGATTTCTGTTTCGCATTTGACAATCGAGATAGCAGAGTCTCTTGGCCGCTTTTGCGTCTCATAGCAGTCAATTCTGCTGAGCACGTTCTTAGACAGAATCTGGCTTTGGTCACATCTATCAGTTTGATTGCCCGCTTGAGCGATATGGTAGGTGTTTGTAAGCACGATGCTGGAGAAGTCGCAGAGAAGATAGCAAATTACGCTTCGGGGAATTCCATGGAGCTTGAACAATTACAGGAGTTCAATCTTGCCAGTTCTCAATTAGGAGAACTCTCTACGGATGCCTCTCTCAACTTGCCAACCAGTGAAGGTCAGCCATCTGAAACATGCTCGACTGAAGAGACGTTGGTACCACAAATAATAGTTTCGATGCTTGATGGAGTCGAAGTACACACGGAAGCACCAATGAGCTCGCAAAGTAGTAGACCTGCTAGTAATGATCTTGGTATCAAAGATCTGTCAACAATGACTCCACTACTTCCAGAGACGGTCGATCAAGTTGTGCACATCAACACATTTGAGGAGACTCAAGGTATCAATTCCCAAGCTGTCGAGCATGCCCAATTTGTCTCTCCATCTTTCCTGGAAATGAAGCCTTCACAAAATTATCAGCAGACCCAAGGAGAGATATGGGCTAGTCCTACCTCTGAGCAGAAGCGGATTGGGACACTAGAAGATGACATAGAAAGGATGATGGGACGATATGATGACCTGCGGGAGGAGTGCCGTGTCTTGGCGGAACGCAAGGATGAAGCTCAAGCCGAGCTTGGCACTTTACAGAAGAGATTCGAGCGTGTTCTTGGAGAGGCACGCACTGCAAAATCGGATCGGAATGACATGAAGTTGGAACTGGAGCGCTTGAAGATGCCCAAATTACCAGAGGAGGGAACGCCTGACTTTCTTGAAACTGAAAATATGCGTCTTCGGACAGAACTCGAAAAGGCCAAGAAGTCAGCAGAGTCAAAAACACAGGATTTTGAATTCGTGCGGCAACAATATCAGCAATCTTCCTCTGCTGCTGCAGAGTTGGCAAGCGAAAATGAGCAGTTGAAGGTAGAATTAAGTGCCCTCAAGAATCAAGTCAAAGGTGGAACTGGTTACAAAGCTGTTATCGAACAAACTCAGTCCGTTCGACAAGCGCTGGAGGAGGAGGTCGAGAATCTGACAGCTCGAAATACTGTCTTGATTGAACAGCTCCGACGAATGCGTGATGAGAGATTAGCACTTCGAGGGCGAGGCGAGGGTCGACGTGACATCACTTTGCAGGATAGGAAACGGGCAGCCTCTGCATCCGACCTGGGACAAAGGAAAAAGCTGGACAAGATAGGAGCTAGTCGGCTTAGTGTTGCAGCTCTCCTATCCCCAAATGGATCTGACTCGAGACACTCCCAGACCATGCTCAGAGGTCAGAGTCACGATCCAACGACGATGCCGCGGATTCGACAAGTTGGTGGAGCGTCGACCACATATCAAACGAATTTCATCAGATAGACTTTAGATTCTACATAAGCATAGCCTCACGCCCCCCAATTCAACGAAACACGAAAATTGCATTCCCTTGCATGCAAATGATGAGATTCTCTCGAATTCTTCTTGGAAGCCAGTGTGTCCACTAACTTCTCCCGAGTAGACGGGGCAGCGGGAATTAGACTCTTTCCGGAGATAAGCACACGTGGACACCTTGTCCAGCCACCTAGTTTGGAAATACCAGCCCAGTGGTATCTTTGCCATTGATGCACTCACTCTCGACTGTAGTAGTAGGTTATAGCCGCGCTTACACTCCTTGCTTGACTGGGCAGCGATCTCTGGTCTCGGAACATTATAACAATTTCGATTAGCGGCACAGTCACCACTCCAGTCGACCAAGGCAATCCAAGAGTCTGTGCCCACGCTGCATCCCGCGAGGTTGCGACTCTTGTGACGGGATGGGCCTGTTCAACAAGAAGAAAGCTGTGAATGTCAGCAATGGGCGTACCTCACAGGGACAGACGACATCGAAACCAACAGTTGGGCCAGCAGATACCGGGGCAAAGAAAACGCCCGTGCGTACCATCTCCAACATACCTAATATACCAAAACCGAGTCCGATTGACCCACAAGTCGATCCGGTCGCTTATCTCAGAAGCCTACCGTCAATCAGAGAAAGGGCAAGGAAGGTATATGCTCAGCGAAAGGATCTGAAACACTTTCACTACGCGGAAGCCAACATGAAGAACGTCGTCAAATTTGTTCTTGCCATCATCAAACGTGACTATGGCACCGACTACGCTTCTATACCGCCTCATGGCAGATGGCAACACTTCGAGGTTGGAGGGAGGAAGCGAGTGGATGAATTGCTTGCGAGTTTCTCAGGAGTCGATGCAAAGGAGACAACGAGACGCATCATTGATTTGTTCCTAGTCTCAGTTCTGTTGGATGCAGGTGCAGGCAACAAATGGGTATATAAAGCTACGAATGGAAAGATCTACCGACGATCTGAAGGTCTCGCCGTGGCTTCCCTCGAAATGTTTCAAAAAGGCATGTTCAGTTCGGAACCACAATGTAAAACTCAGGTCGACTCGCTAGGCTTGAGCACCCTGACGGCGGAGAAGCTCGGAGAAGCTCTCCAGGTCTCGCAGACGAATCCCATGTCTGGCCTCGAGGGGAGAGCCGCACTACTGATTCGCCTCTCGCATGCTCTCAAAGTCGAATCGGAGCTATTCGGCCAAAGTGGCCGTCCAGGACACATGGTAGATTATCTCCTCGCCCGGCCGAGTACGGCGAGTTTCGAGGGAGGCTATGTGGTCTCTGCAACAGTTCTCTGGTCGATTCTGCTGGATGGACTGTCGTCAATCTGGCCAGTTGGCAGGACCCAGCTCGATGGCCAATCACTCGGAGACGCCTGGCCATATTCTGGAGCGCCTACCTCACCACAGCATGCCCACATTGTACCTTTTCACAAACTCACGCAGTGGCTGGCATATTCCCTGATGGCGCCAATGACGAAACTGATGAACATACATTTCGCTCATTCAGATTACCTCACAGGTCTACCCGAATATCGGAATGGAGGGCTATTCATCGATCTTGGAGTGCTGACCTTGAAAGGCGCAGACTCTGAGCGGGGCACTCTGGCATTCACCGAGAATGGCAAATTGGATGGTCAACAGTCGACCGAGGTCGTTCCTCTCTTCGATGCAGGCGATGATGTCGTGGTTGAATGGCGAGCGATGACGGTGTGCCTCCTGGATGAAGTCCACGCGGAAATCAATCGAGCTCTAGGCCTCTCTGGCACATCGGCACTCAGTCTGCCGCAAGTGCTCGAGGCAGGAACCTGGAAGGCTGGACGTGAGATAGCGGAGGTACAGCGTCCGAATACTCGGGGAAGTCCTCTCGCCATACTGTCGGACGGGACGGTATTCTGATAGCATCCGAGCGCGCCCAGAAGTCTCCTCACTGCATATATCGCAAGAGCGATTCTCACGAGACACTACATGATCTCCCACAAGGGATTATGGGCCGCATTCTGTCCTTTTATGTATAGTCGATGTCCTGGTGGAGGATTATCAGAGATGTCCACATGGAGACATGTCGCAAGCGTACAGGCCTCCAGAGTGAGATGTATGGCGGTGCGAAACAAGGCTTGGGTAAATATAATATAGTAGATGACCAAGCTATCTGTTTCAGACTTGAAACTCTGAGGGGACCCCCTTTTTATCTGTGACCCAGCTGATGGATAACCTCTTCCTACCGTTCTATAAAGAAGCAAGACATCCCAGAGAGACCAAGCACCTGCGTGTTGCGTCTCGTCTCTTGGAATGTCGACCAGCGTCTTTGACTGGTCGTCGCACAATTTCCAATTCTCAGAAGTCGACAGGGTCCAATTCTCCAAGTCGTCGGAACGGATGATCATGGCGACCGTCACTAGACGGGATGGCAGAATTTCGGACTACCGCATGGTCGTGAATCAGCGACAAGTGGAAGACATCATGGAGGATCTCGCCCGACGAGACAGGGACTCGGTGAATAGACATGGCGAGACACGCGCGATGGAGAGTGTTGATGTCCGTGTCTTTAGCAAGTGACCGGGGAGCACTTGCATGACTGGGTGGCCAGGAGGGAGTCATAGGTCATGAGGGACGTGACAGTCTATTTCTACATCAGCTAGGAGGCAAGTTCCAGATCTCTAGAGACAGGAGGTATAGTTAGAAGGAAGTTGCTCTATCAGGTGTCTTGCTCTCTGGTGTTGAATGTGCATGTGATTGAAGGAGTTTGACTTGACATGTGGCCCGCACGCCTCCTTCTGCCACTCCCAGCGCCATCTTCCTTCCTTCCGGAGATGGCGAGACTGCTGTGGATGCTTATTTTGTTGATTATCATTCTGCTGACGAGTCCTTGCAGTCCATGATGGAGAACTAAAGGGCATGATATCAGAGCATACACCAACACGAGTCGATTGAGCAAAACAGGTCTCGTGAGGAGGGAAGAGCGAGAGAGAATGTTGGTTTTCCCTGCCGCGCCTCCCCTTCCAGCCGCTGTCGGTGGAGGGAGGGACTCGCTTCAGTCGCTGAATCAGACGGCTCGCTTCCCTGAGACACAGTCTGGCCAGCCAGGATTCACAAGAAATGTTTCCTCTCGCGTCCCTGCTCAGTCCTAACATCCCGAGCGCTCTTCGAGGGATCATATACAACTGCCTGGAAGAGAGCAACGTCGTGTGCGTAAAGTAGTCCTGGGTGGTCGCAAAGGATCGGGCGAATCGCTGCTCAGCCATGCAGGCAGTACGAAGGGCACTCAAGTCGAAGCATTTCATTCTCACGTTCTTCATTCTCCTGTGCTTCTCCCTCTATGTGCATTTCTATACAGATCTGCTGAGTGAGAGTCTCCTCCCATCATCCTTCAATGCAAACGAATCCGTCCTGCGCACGATCACGACGAAGACGGCGGCCGTGATGCCAGAGGTGACATGGTCATCGACGGCAGAGGGAGGCTACCGTCCTCAGGTGGCGACCCAGGCCCCTGACACGACGAAGCCTGTCAAGATCGAGGAGACTCGGACGCAGAGTGAGGTGATCTCTAGTGCTGCACCCAAGCAGGTCACTCCGACAGTGGTTGCACAAGAGACGAGCGAGCCTGAGCACATCAAGACGGAACAGGAATTGGAGGCCGAAAGACAGGCGCTTGAGATTGCGAAGAAGAAGGAGGAGCAACGCAAGAAGGATGAGAGACTGAAGCGCAAACACGACGTGGAGAGGCGACGGGAGGAAGAGAAACAGGCAGTCTTTGCGAGACTCGATGATCCTGCAGAAGAAGCCTATCGCAGGGACTTGATGCCTCAGGATCACGAGATCGCCGTCATGATACGGACTGGGCACGAGGTTGAGTATCGCCTCCGGGGACCACTGGAGTCCTATCTGAAAGGACGGGAGAATCAGTTATTCATTGCCTCTGACTTGGATTCGACTTATGGAAACCAGACAATATACGACTGCCTCGCTCGTCTCTCCGACAGACCCAAGGTCGCTCAGTCGGAGAGGTTCAAGCACTACGAGGCACTCAAGCAGAGGGTGGTGGAGCAAAAGAAGGGCGATGAACCATATGACTACAGCAAGAAGGAGTCGCAAGGTTGGCATCTCGATGCCATGAAGTTTGTCAGTTCAGTCGAGATGGGATACGAAAAGCTGGGACACGACTACAAATGGTACCTGCTGCTCGACGATGATACCTACGTGCAGTGGGAATCGATGAAAGCCGTCGTTTCTCGACTCGATTATCATTCGAACCATTTCATAGGAATGGGCTTCTGGGTCATGGCAGATGTGCCCTATGCTCAAGGCGGTGCAGGTATGCTCGTCTCTCAGGCGGCAATGAAGTCGCGCTTCGTGGACCACAAGGATTCCATGGGAGATGTGCACGACAGATCAAGTACCGCTCGCTTCGCAGATCATCACTTTGCGACGGTCATGTATGAGATTGACATTTATGTGGACAATATGTACATGACCTCCTTCCACGAGCACGAGTTTGTTCGTGAGAAGGTCTTTAAAGATGATCTCTGCAAACCCGTCGTCACATACCACCACCTCTCTGTGGACGAGATGCACAAGTTGCATGATAACTTTGGCAAGGTCGAATTCAGACACTCGACGATGCTCGAACTTCTCGAGAACCCGGCCGATCTGAAGCTCCGGAAGAATTGGTCCTACAATCTCGAAAAGGATGATGGCGACAGGAAGAAGGAGGAGGCGAGACAGGACATGATCACCATCGTGGCCGACACAAAACACAATGGCTGGATGACGGAAGAGCGATGTGAGAAGATGTGTACAGAGCTCTACGATAATTGCCTGGCCTGGACCTACCTGGACGAAGGCGAACGGACCTGTCTCATGAGTGACCACTTCCGGTTGGGATACGCGAAACAGAGTGCCACAACAGGCATCAACGAAGCCATGTTGTCGAGGATGGCAAAGGAGTGTAAGCCATATCCATGAGACTTTTCTCGACAGATGTCGAGGAAATCTTACTCGTCGACATCTCAATTCATTGTATATATTCATTTATTCATTCTCCTTCAAAGGCTTTTAACTTTTTGTGGTTGTCGGAATGCCTAGATAGTGTAGTGTGACACCATTCTCAATGTCGCCCTCACGAAGTTTCCATTCCCTACCGACCTGACTACACAATTCCACGACCCTCTCGACCAATTGCTCACGCACTTTTGCCGGTGTGGATTTGGCATGTCGCTTCGTCCTCAGACCAATCTGGACATCCAGTTTATTCCCCTTTCGCAAGGCAGACAGACCGGAATCGAGTTTGTGTTGCAAATCATGCTCCGTGACATTCCAGTTGAGTGTACACTCTTTGAGCACCTTTGCTGGATCGGAGCCACTCTTGCTCTTCTCTCTTCGTTTGAGGTATGCCTTGCTCTCAATCTCCCTGATGGCCTCCTTGGCGTATATCCGGCAGGTGGGGACTTCCTGGGTCGGGGTGAGGTTCAAGAGTGTGTGGGTCGTCGGATCGTAGGAATTCAGGACCTCTCGCAGAGACTTCGATCCCTGAAAATCGCCATTGACATCAATCAACTTGATTTCGGCGGCTTGGATGGCTCTGTCCCTCGGTGCCTTTGTCGTCGTCGCGTAGGGACGGCGGTAGAGGGAGATTTTGTCATGTGTAAATTGAGTTTTCCGCGCTACTGACTTCAGTTGCAGCGGTCTCCTCAGTAAGCAGGCCCTGCAGATGGACCCTATGATGGGCATCCTGAGTATATCGATGCCCCTTGACGGTCTTGCTTGACTTGACAATCGGAAGATGAGTACTGCAGCTCTCCCATCAACATTGCATAGGAATCCGCTCGCACGGACGATCCGACTCGGTGGCTGAAGATCAGAGTCGCGCCCCCCAGGAATTCAGATCTTGCTGAGAGTCTCATCTATTGTCATGTTGTGCCCATGATGCACATCAAAGAGGATTGAGTCCTTGTCAGATGGTCCCGTCGAGATCGAGGCTCTTCATGGTTGCGAATTCGAATTGGAAAACTGTCCAGCTCCATGTGTAACAGTGTATCGCATGAGCCAATCTACTCAGTCGTTCACCCTCGATGATGCAGAGAGGTTGCGAATCCTGGGCAGTCCACAGCACCCTGAGTCGTCTGAAGAATTCGCAGCAGCAGCATCGGATCATGTCAACGGAACTCGGAATCATCAGTCAGCAGGAGCTGCTCCGAAGGTAGATGCAGCTTCGACCTTGTTGGTCTTCAATCATTCGTACTCCCAATCGTTCACTCAGACACAGGAGGATACGTCGTCCTTCAGACAACATGTAGACCAGGCACCGCCTGAAGTGCGTGAGATTCCGGCAGTGGAAAACCTGTTTGACGAGGCCTCGCAAATTGTCCAATCTAGCAACCACGACGATGCACTTGCAGTTTCTCAAATCGAAGAAGAATTTGACAATCGTCAGACCCCGGCTTTCAAGAGGGCCAGGGCGCATGAAACTCCTTTTGGCCTTACACAAATGTTCCAATCGAGTCAGGATACACCGGTCGTGCAACACAGGAAATCGAACTACATCAGTCTCAACGACCCTCGCAACCAACAGCCACGGGAACCAGAGTCGGAGGAAGAGGAGGATCCCGATTTCCCCAGGATCCGGACTGCCTCGGGACCTCCAAAGCAAAAAGTAGCTGCCGCCCATTCCATCATGAATAGGCTACGAGAACGTGTCCTTGTGCCTCATGATTCGGCAGAGCCACCGGACGTTTCCCCTGTGCCCGTTATCTTGCCAGAGCCCATCGACCCGTACATTCAGACACGGACTAGTGATATCGAAGACGAAGAGGACATCATCATGGCTACAGCACCACCAAACAAGACCGCCGATCCTACTCCTGAACGGGCTTCAATCAGGCAAGCAGATGGTGAAGAGGACATCATCACCGATTCGCAACCCCGAACGTCTGGCTACATCAACCGCTCGGAATCTCCTCCAGTTTTGGAAGTCATCCTGTCTAGCCTAGTTCGGTCCAAGGGCTCAGATACTGAGGCCGAGTCGACGTCTGCTAGTCCCATCTCAGGCTCTGTCTCAGGCGGGTCTGAGCAGCATGCATCTTTGAGGACACCTTGGCATGCAGGTAGACTGTCAGTCACACAAGTTCCGAATACCACCGGGCCAACTGAGCGATACAACGAGGACTCCAGCGCATCACAGCAGAATAGTCTCACATCGACCACTTCGGCAAGACCGACAGCAGAAAGCGGTCCAGGGATGAAATCTCTTTTGCATACCGGACACAAATCCAAGCCCATTGTGCTGTCAGAAACTCCCATTATTCCCTTCAACAAGACTTTTGATATCACCAAGACCAGTGTGTGCTCGACCGACTCCCCTCTATTGCGTCGCTCAGCTTCACACGGCTTTTCGTCCACAGTGACACCGATACAGCCATCTATTGGCAGTTCGAGACGCACAAACAATATGGACACACCTCACGTTTCCAAGCTCAGTATAAATCCCAACTTTTCCTCGCCTGTGCTACAGGCTGGAGATCGACGCAGATCTCGCAGAATAGCGACCGTTGCAGAGACACCCGGGGAAGAAGATGCGATTCCAGCACACCGCAAGCGAAGGCTTGTGCAATCTTCGTTGAGTGACGACTTGTCCAGTTCACTGCCACTCAACGCAGTGCCAACACAAGCTGCGAAGAGGAGGAAAACTGTACACGAAGTGGTGGACTCCCAAAATCTAAAGTTCAACAAGAATTCAGAGTCCCTGGATGCTGTGAAGGATGAGCAAGTGGCTCAAGATCTGGCAAGTGGTAGTGAAATGTCTAGGAGTGTGACAGAACAAGACTCCTCCAAGGATCTCATTAGTTCGCCCCTGACCTCTTTGGCATCGGAGGAATTTGTGCAAGATACCTCGCCAAATCATCGAGCTCGACCAGGCACAACAAGATGGTCTAGACGAGTCTTTGCCTTACATCGGGACACTCAGTCTTATTACCCCGGCGAGTTGCTCGGTGTCGGCCCTGAAAGTGAACGATTCACAGAAGATACCATGGTGAGCATCAAGTTTGATGACACGGATGAGGCTGAGATGGAATTGCTATATGTTCGTCCTCTGGATCTCCGAGAGGGCGACAGCATCAAGATCAATGTCCCTGGAGTGAAGACTAAAGCACTTGTGATTACTGCCTTATACCGTGACGACGGCAACGGTACACTATTCACTGACATTCATGGAAACACATCCTTTGAAGCTCGACAGAAAAATCAGACACGAGTGACGCGCTACACAATCGATCAGCTCTATCTGCCACCCAATCTCATGAAGCCTTTTCTCCAGCGAAATTTTACAACAATACAAAAGGCCTCCGTGGCAAATCAGGCACCAACACCATCGCGCCGACAAATCGCACGAGTCAAGTCTCAATCACCTACACCGTCGTGCAAGAGTGTCTCTCGGGACAGGACCGGCGGCATCTTTTCGGGAATTGCAATCAGTGTCACTATGGGACAATCAAAGTCCGGTGATCGCGAGAAGACTGAGAGAAAGATTACTGCCAATGGAGGAGTGCTCCTGATCAATGGACTGGATCAGCTCTTTGAGGAATCACCATTCTCGGATGACCACGATATTGCCCCGTTACGTCTGAAGGCCGTTCATCGGGACTTGAAGGCGGCCTTTATAGTGGCTGACAATCCATCGAGAAGGGCAAAGTATCTGCAGGCACTCAGTCTCGGTCTTCCCTGTCTGCACTATTCTTTCATTGAAGACTGCATCTCCGCCAGGCGACTACTCGATTTCCAGCCCTATCTGTTGGCTGCCGGAGAAGGTCTGCTGGGAGACTCTCTCGTCTTGCTGAGCATGTGCTGCACAATCAAATCGCTCGTCAACACCAGGCTATCCGTGGCGATCGAGCAGCGTAAGAGGGTCTATGCTGGGAAGAGCATGATCATCGTGACGGGTCCCCCTGACGTGAGGGCGAGCCGAACGATCCACTTCTTCTTGAGTTGGGCCATGGGATGTCGCGACTTGACCGAGTGTTTGGGACTAGATGAAGCGCATCACTTGATGTGGCGACCGGAGGATGGCAAGAGCTGGGACTTGATCTCTGTGCAAGATTTGGATTCTCATGGAGCCAGTGGTGCTCTCTTGTTGAAGGACCTGGAAGGTCGCATGGTGACGAATGAAGATGTCGTCCAGTCACTCATCACTGGGCGACTGTGTATATCACATTAGGGTGGAATCATTTTTTTAAATGTAGCGTAGGCATGTCGGTGGATCATGAATATATGTAATCTTTATGAGCTAAGTCGCCGTCTTGACAATCATATCCTTCAGGCTCCCGGCTCTCGAGGGATCCGCATACCCGGTCCAACTCTCGTCGTAGAGTCTGGCTTGGATCCCGATCGAGTCGAGTGCGAGGGCGACGATACAGGCAGTGACCCCCGTGCCACAGGTGACGAGGACCTGGGCGGAATCTCGTCTGAGTGACTCGACGGACCGTTGCGTGACACGAGCAAGCAGAGCTTCGATTTCCGCTGGTGGCAGCAAGGTGCCGTCTCGCAGCAGGAGGTCGGAAAAGGGCAAGGAGAGGGAGTTTGGCATGTGGCCCGATGCCAGACCTGGTCGGGGTTCCGCTGCCGTGCCATGGAACCGAGCTGCCGGTCGAGCATCCAGAATCACACTCTGTCTGCGAGCCTCTTTCGTCGTCGAGTCTTCTGAGCGACAAGAGGCGGCAGAGTTGTCGTCGAGCAGGAGGATGGATTGGAGTTCCGGAAAGTCGACGAGGAGGTCGTGTCGACACTCTGGCTCTGCCTCACTATACTCCACCCTTTCTTCCTCCATCACACTGGCCCGCCCTCTTCCTCCTCCTTCTTCTACGTCTCCCGGTAGGACGGGAGGAGAAGGATGGTCGGTGCCGAGTAGGGGGCAGGACTGATCCCGCCAAGCCTTCAACCCACCCCTCAGGATCCTGACGGCCCCTGCGTGTCGAAAGAGTCGAAAGGTGAACCAGACTCGGGCGACGCTAAACATCGGCCCAGCCTCATACAAGAGCACCTCGTCCGTCCGCTTGATGCCCAAGTCACCCATCGCCCGTCGAAAATGGGCAGCGGTGGGCATCATGTGTGGGAACCTCGACCGGGAATCCGAAATCTCCTCGAGTGGGAAGAATCGGGATCCGGGGAGATGCGATCTGTGGAATTCCTGCAAGGGGTCTCGTGGATCATTTGGCATGAACCAAGTCGTGTCTAGAATCTTGTAGTGTTGGAGATTTGCGTATAGTTCTTTTGCACTGATGAACGGTGTCGACGAGGGGGAGGCCGACGACATTAGACTTTTGCTTCGCAACACGCGAGATGCTTGCATGGCACTCCCGAGTTTATTGTAGACTGCCTCGGATTTATGTCAAGCCTGTTGTCACCCCTTCCCCGTTACAACTCTTTCTCCCGGCTGAAGTTTTCCATTGGGAAACTGTAAATGTCATCTCGAAAGGCAATCATCTTGGAGAGAGTCACTACGAATTCGGGCGCTTCTTTTTATGGAGCCGAAGTCCCGCTTTGCAGCATGAGATGAAGGAATGCACCCAAAGCACCGGCCCATGCGATGGTCAAAGATGTCAAAAACAAGCGATGATGTAGAAGTTCCACTATACTAGACACGTCTCGAGCAATCTCCAACCAACCATGACGGCCATCTCGATTATATCGAGCTTTATCGCCATGACATTGGAAGATCCCTCAAATTCATCTGGATCGTCTCGAGGCTCAAGTCTGTGAGCAGCATCTCATACCGCAACATGGCGACCAGACAGACCGACCATTAGGCTCAATACCCGTGTTGCACCAGGATGATCATTTGGGTTGGAAAATTGTCCACTTTGATGGGTGCCGAGCCCTTTGGAGGTCCCGGATTATGTGTGAAAGACCATAGACCTCGATCGGCATTGAACCATGCTGCATGAGTTTTCCGCTGTCTACCCTTATATCGATTTGACGTTTTTGTGAATCGCTCTCGTGATTCATGCTTTGCTTGCCATGACCAGACTGGTCCCGTGTCCGCCAATGCGATTCAAGAGTCCAGGATGTTTTGTTTTGCAGTCATGGCGCGACCATGGTAGAAGTCTCTCAAGAGTGTGGCAAGATGGAACTTTTCATCATGCGAGCTGTTCCTGATCGCCGTCTGCAACTTCGTCCGAAGGGATTCTTCTAGCTCCTGATGCCTCACTTGCTCATGCTCGGAGAGTTCACCATGTGTCAGGAGAGACTGCAACTGGACATAAGCCTCGACGGCATCACTGAGGACTACCTGTCCTTGAAGAAGGTAGGCGAGTTCTTCGACTGATCCAGAGATGGCCAATTGGTCCCTTGCCATCTGCTGCTTTGTCCTCAAAGTCCTCTGTGCGTCAAGAGTCTCGTCGATCTCTGCAAGATTTCCCTCAATGTCAGCCTCCATCTTCTCCAACTGCTCCTTGATTGCAAAGACACCGCGTCTCAGCTCGTCCACCTTTCTCGAGTCCATCTTGCCGAGCCCGATGAAGGCCTCATAGTCGTCCTCGACCCCACGCACGAGCTCACCCTCGAGCTGACTACTCAGGCCACGGAGTTCCAACAGGAGATCATCGAGCTGTCCATGCTTCTGATGCCGCACGAGAAAATCATCACAGTCAAAGGACTCGCCACGAAAGTCGGCACGCAGACTACTCAGGGGCGCAGGAAAGGGCAAGGAGGCCAGGTCTGAACGATAGACCTGGGCATCCTCCTCGTACGCCTCGAGAGGGAAGTAGGAATCAAAGTCCTGCCTCCTGTTTGTATGTATCCTCAAGGCGTCAGGGGAGGACATGGCTCTGTAGAACTGATGATGCTGATGATGATGCTGCTCAAGTTGATGATGATGATGATGCTGAGAATGGAAGTGATACAGGCCCCGTGCATGGGGGACTGGTAGTGGTACGAGGTGGGGGCCTTTGAGTGAAGGAAGGGAAGTGAAGAGGAACCCACCTCGGAACTGACGCCCACCAGTCATTTCAGGCGTCTTCTCTGCTGATCCCCCCCAGAGTTGAGACGCAACCACCGTCCATCCATTCATTCCTACCATCCTTCTCCTCCTCCGTCTCTATATCCTTCAGCAAGCTCGCTCGCTCGAGCAGGAAAGAGTAGCGACTAGAATGTCGACCTTTCTGCAGGACACCTCGACTGAGCTCGTCGTCTCTCACTCCCCTTTCATGTCTCTTCCTCTGTCCGATCCACTCTCTCCTGCCTCCTCCCCCTCGCTTTCGAGGACAACGACGACGACGACAGAGGACTCGACATTCTCTTCTCTTGCCGAAGACCAAGTAAGACTCGATCTCCTCTCCCGTCATCTCTCCTTGCAAGAGACCACAATTCGATTGAAATGCACCACGCCCGCAACCAACCATTGCGCTCCTTACTTTTCATCTAGTTTCTCGGGAGAGGAAGGCGAAGAAGAAAAAGGACAACAGAGACAGCGGCAAAAGCAACTCCAGGTCGATCTCGAAAGGGTGAGGCTCGACATGTCCTCTGTCGAACTTGAAAAGATGCACATCATGTCTTGCATCAGCGACCTCTGTCGTGATCGTGTATGATTAGACGTTCATCTTTACGACATAATTCATCACGAGAGTCAGTCGTGTAATCGATGAAACAGCCTCCAGACGGGAACAATGGAGGAGATGTGTAGATATAAGGAGCACTTGGGAAGCATTGGCATCATTGAGTGACAGAAATGGATTATGGGCATAAAGCGACATCAGAAATTGGTTGTAGCGAGCGTGTGGTTATGATCAAGTCTGTAGAATTCATCATGTTGGCGCACGGTATCAAGGTTACTCTATGCACGAGACTTTGATTAGAATTGAAATGTATATGTACATGTATGTGAAATGTAAAGAGGCTTGTGTGAGTGATGTGGTCGAACTACTCATGCTCTGTCGTTCTACAGATGACCAGAGTAAGAAATGGTCTCGAGTCCATGTCAACGACGTCTCGTCATGATGACTCTCAACTCTGTGGGCTTGACGAGGAATCCTTCCCTCAAGGTGGTCTCGACCTGGTTGCCGAGCTCTCGGCTGAATTGGAACCGGTAGAGGAGATTGGCAAGGACCGTCTGGAGTTCCATCATGGCGACATTCCGACCGATGCAGCCCCGGGGACCATAACTGAACGGCACGAATTCTTTGTCACTGGGAACTCCTCGAAAGCGGCCGGTTGGTGGCCTGCCCTTGAGAGACTCACAATCACCGTCGGGTGGGATAAAGCGAGAGGGGTCAAAGGTGTATGGATCTGGGTATCGTGCGGCGTCATGGTGGATCGAGTAACTCGGCACACTCAAGACTGTTCCCTCCCTGAAATGGCGGCCAGAGACGTCCAGTCCCCCGGCGGGCACGGATCGAGGCAGGCCCATGGCAGAAGTGGGCCGAATCCGCATGGATTCCAGGATACAGCTCAGCAAGGTCTTGTTGCCCTGGACCTCGCGAAACGTGGCCAATTTTCCATCCGTCCGCTCAATGTCGAGTCTCTGCATCATCTCGTCTATTGAGGCGTTCAGTCTTTCATACTCCCCCGGGTTCCGGCAGAGGAGATCGAGAATGGACGTGAGAGTGTTGCTCGTCGTATCACTTCCCGCAATCAACTGCGTGAGTGCCTCTGCCTTGAGTTCCGAGTCTGGCATCGGGTTTCCCCTGTCGTCCCGTGCTCGGATGAGGAAGGAGAGGAGGTCTCGTCTGTCACTCTCCGTCGCGAGTCGCTTCTCGACGGCGGTGATGGCAATCGCGGCGAGTTCCTTCACCGACTTGAAACCCCTGGGAAAGAAGGGATCAAAGATCATATAAGGTGTCCATGTCCGGATCGATGGCATGATCCCCACAGTCGCCGACCAGATCCCCCGTTCATTCAAGACCCGGATGGCATCGTTCGTGTCTGCCTCGTCCCGGAGAAAATGGAAGGGCGTCCCGAATGCCAGATCGCCAATGATGTCAAACGCGAGGTAATTCGCCCACGGCAGGAAATCAAACGTCGCCCTTGTGCCGTCGTTTCTGTCGATCAAGGAGCCCATCTTTTCCAAGAAGAGGGAGATGTTTTGTTGGATGAAGGGTTCGAAGCCGAGTACGTTTTGCTGCGAAAAGACACTCGACACAATCTTCCTCTTCCTCGTATGCTCCGCCCGGTCTCGGGTGTTGAAGAGACCTCGATGGATGCTCACAAAGCCATCGTAGAATGCCGCCTTGAGGGTTCCCGTTCCATGACCATAGACGATCGGAATCGCCTCTGGATCGTTGATGGAGACATGATCGGTCGAGAGACGCACAAACTTGCCGTATCGTCCATGGAGACGATGCACCGTCTGGGATCTCCTCGCGTGCCGGGCCTCCAGGAGAAGCCAGAGAGGCGTGTGTCTTGCCAAAAGGGGACCCGGGACCCAATCGATTCCCAGGGGATCCGATAGATGAGCATACACCAGGATCGCAAGGATGAGACCAATGCAGGTCAGTGGAATATACGATAGATCCTGAATCGTCCCCATCTCTTGCACAGCCACCAGCTCTAGCGGATCCTCTTCACGCCAAGATGTAAAGAATCCGTGTAAACAGTGCAAAACTTATTTTGTGTCCATCCAGCATAGATTTGTATGACCGCTGCATACTCGTCGAATTTTTTGTCTTTAGCCCCACATGCCTTCTTGCTTACAAGCCAAGCAGGTCCTTCCCTCGGACCGGAAGCTCCGCGGTAGCGGGTACCTCCTCAATCGGCTTCCTCGTGCACGCGCAATGGCTCCTTAGAGGTGTGGCCAGACAGATCATGCTAGGCTCAATGATTCAAGCAGAGTGCTGGCTGGTCTAGGGTCACGGTGAAGTTGGTGACACTTTATCTATACAGAGAGCGTCTTTCGTTGAATTTATATACAGAAAGTCTTGTTAAAATAAGCATTACATTTGCCAGTACATCATCCCAGTTCATGCTTGATAGCTTTCGATCATAAAGGTACAGCGCTCGCCCTCACAGATGCTGTGCTCACCGTCACCATTCCGGAAGGTCCTCTGATTGGAGCACCTGAGGTAACGGAAGAGGCGACACTTGCAGGTACTGAGGAAGCAATCGTCGGGAGAGTCGGTATTGGCGTGCCCATGGCAGCCATAGAGGATATGATTGCCAAGATCGGCGCCGTTGGGAACGGACAATAAGTCACAGTCGACGCCGGTGCTTGTGCAGCATAGACGGTCACTGTCGGTGCAGCAGCGGTCACAGTGACGGTGACAGCAGGTGGGCACACGACATTCACGCCTGGTGCCACACCAGAGGACCCTGTGTTGCCGGACGATCCTGCATTGCCAGAGGAACCTGCATTGCCGGATGATCCAGACGATGCGCCACCATTCACACCATTTGGAGCGCTTCCACTGGCAGCATTCTGCGGAACCGGAGTGGCATTCGTGAAAAAGGTCGAAGTAAAGCCAACGACTGTGGTCGTGGTTGTGACAAAAACAGTCGATGTGACACCGACAGATAGAAGAGTTCTCACAGTCGACGTCGGCACAAGGATCGTGGTTATAATGGTCGCTGTGGTCGGGACAGTGGAAGTCACAGTAATTGTCTGTGTGACTGTCTGTCCAATCACCGTCGTCGTCAGGGTCTGGACAATCTGTGTGATGGTTGTCTGTGATGTTGGTACGGCAGTTACTGTGACAACACCATTGGAGGTGACCGTGATGGTAGATGTCACCGGGATCACAATCGTGGTGGTGATTGTCCTGGTCGAAGTAATTGTAGAATTGCTGGTGGAGTTTTGTCCGGTGCCCGATGGACTGACGATGCCAGACATGACAGGTGCCACAATTCCCGAGCCAGACGCAGAGCCCGAAATGATTCCAGAAGGCAGAATGACAGGTATGATAGCTGAGGGACCGCTAATGCCAGAACCAGATATGCTAGCTGGCACTGAGGGCTGCAAGGAGCCGCTTCCGACAACGCTTCCACTGACTGATCCGGTTGGGAAAGACAGGGACAAAGGTGGCATGCTTCCTCCAGCGGTTCCGCTGACTGAACCAGTGGGGACCGATTGTGACAGTGGTGGAAGACTGGCCGCGGCATTACCACCGCCAAGACCGAGCAGTGAGTTGATCGGAGGAGTGAGCTGACCGAGAAGTGAGTTGATAGGAGGCGTGAGTTGGCCGAGGAGTGAATTTACCGGAGGAGTCAGCTGTCCAAGGAGTGAGTTCACTGGTGGGGTAAGCTGATCGACAAGAGAGTTGATCGGTGGAGTCAATTGCCCGACGAGTGAGTTGACGGCGGGTCCGGCAATAGGGACTTGATTGACGATCGAATTGACAGCTGGGGTGATTTGAACGAGCAAGGATCCCACAATTGCAGCAGGCAGATCAGGAGATACCGCCGTAGGTATGCTAGTCGGCAATCCTTGTGTCAGTTGCCCAACCACAGGATTCAAGATTCCAGCCACCAGTGGATTGTTGGTCGTCAAATCGGGTGTTGTTGTCGGTAATGTTGGAATGCTCGTCGTTGGGAGGCCATTGAGGATATTTGTGAGAAGGACATTTGGTGCTGAACTTGTTGTCTGAAGAGCCAAGGGTACCACTGGTGTCGTTGCAGGAATGAGTGTCAGTGTAGTGTCTGTGGGAAGAGGTACTGAGGTTGGAAGAGTGATGCCGTTCAAGGGTGAAATCGTTGTAGGTCCGAGAACGATATCACGCTTATTCCTTGGTGCTCCTTGTAATTCTCCTGCATCACCATAGAGGCGAAGATGAGCTGCTGAGACTGCGGACAGGCAGAAGGAATATAATATGGTAGACCGCATTGTTGGCGGTAGTGTGGAGAATGCTGGATGAGAGACGAAAGGACCCCGGATGGAGGATGCAAGAGACACTTATAGTCCTTCTATGCACCTCTGACTCCGTCTCTGTTCGGATCATGGTCATCTCTCTCTTGCGTCTCAAGGAGAACACTCCGCATGGACGCTGCTCATCCACGAGTTCGAGTCGATCTGGTAAGTGGCTGAGAGGCTGAATAGAGCTGACACCCGCCATCCGTGGCTGAGAGTTCCAAACTTCTATCTCGAGGGCGTGCATAGTGGTTCCGTTGCTAACGGCGACCATCTACTAAGCCATATCAGCGTGCATTTCTGCTGTACTCTTGCTCGAGGATCAGATCAAGAGCAAGTCTATGTGCATGAGCGCGATTCCCAAAAGCACAGCTTTACGGAGCCTGTGCTGAAGGAATGCGGATAGACAACTCGAGCGTCTATGCGTAGGGCAAAGGTCGTGCTGTGTTTTCGAGCGGTCAAAAGTGACACAGGGACAGCCACGAGCTGCAATGCGGGGGGCAGGGCACTTGTGCCACATCTCGTGCGCTCCTTCGATCAGCCACTTCCTGTCTGAGTTCTCACACGCGTGCGCGAAATTTTGGTTGACGAGAAGAAATGCTTCGGCCTAATTGGTGTGTCTTGCTTTGAACGAGACCCCGAGTGGAGCAAGACCCTCTTTCGGGAGACACAAGCGAAATTTCTACAGCTCAATTCCTCTCCAGATTTCTGCCCTGTTGATACACCATGACATGGCTCGCACAATTGAGCAACGTGTCAGCTTCAGAAGAGGATGACAGACAGTGTGCCGAGAATCTATGTCCGCTGCATCGAACCGTAATACACTAACAAGACGCAGACGTGACATAGTGCAGTAGAGTGCTGGTCAAGTCAGTCCACAAATCTGGTCCGTTGTCATCAAGGCGAGGATCCCATCCAATTCGAGATCCGTCCAGAAACTCAATGTCATAAGTGCTGCAGAATAAGTTAGCCTCCCATGTGAGCTGCACGGCGCTAAGCGGTTGCGAGAGGTCGGTGCGGAACTCGAAGAAGTATTCTGTAAACTTTTCTTCCTGGTGGTGAGAAAGGAAAGTGACTAGCCATTCAGCCAGCCTCTGCTATTTGCGCTCTACGCTGAGATGAACGGGTGCCAGCTACACGGCATCGCAGCCACAATCGACAGGTGTCGCACGGAATAGCGGAGACCAATAGCAGCCCGAGCACCAAACTTCATACATGTGCGAGTACGGACCAGCCGCCCCGCACTCTGAAGATTTGGGGTAATTGTGGATGAGAGCTGAAGCTCAAAACAGAAATCCCCAGACTCTCTTGTGGTGTCATTCCATGTGCAGACTCTTGACGTACGTCTGCAACCTTAATCGAGATCCCTCCAGTCCGCCGGTCACTCGGTGCTCCGCTCTAAACCTGACGGGTGCCGCGCGGACGAGCAGGAGCCCCTGGACATATCACATGGCAATCTTGGAAATTATCATCGTTGTGCGAGCCAATGCTCAGGCAACTCGACTTACGTGGCGCAAACCATCATAAGATTACATTAATCATCTTTACATAGAAACATGGAAAGTCTCTCGAGTTCGAGCAAATTATGCATTCTTCCCTAAAGGCATGGTGGACGAGTGCAGCCCTCATCGATTCAGGGCATAGACAGGATGACAAATGCGGCAAATGCGGCCTGTCGTCCGAGATGTGTAAGACTTCTTCATTGCAGATCTAAAGTCATGTTTTGAAACTGGCGCGATGGGACAGATGGTGTCTCGCAACCTTTGCGTACTCAAGGTCACCAGACACGTTAGACATGTCGACAACTCGCGTGTCGACGGACGAATTTAGACTTTGACTCGTGCGCTCAAAAGGGGTCTCGCGTGGTAGAGACGTTCGGTTCCAGGATCTGGCCATCCGAGACATCGATGGTGCCAAGAGGACAAAGGGAGGGGGGTATCTCTGAAACCCGGGAAGCGCCTGAAACGGATCTTCCGTGCTGCGTGCGATCTAATTCAGATTCGCAGAGGGAGAAAGTCTCCTTGATCTGGCACGAGTCTTCCTGTCACTTCCAAATTCTTGACCGATGCGGAGAGGGGAGCGGGGAAATTGAAGTGGAGGGAGGCTTCTGCTCACATGTCTTTGATTGACGTGCTGTCCTGCCATGCTTCTGTCTAGAGATCTAGGCGCGCACAAGCCGCAGCTCGCCAATCTCAGCGGATCTCTGAGTGCTCAACTGATCAAGAGTATGCTCTGCATACTCGTTCACCCGTGGGCCATCACGAACTGAACGATGTGTGACCTGAGACACATTCAATCATGCGGATCGTAGGATCAGGATAATACTATCATATATATAGGAGCAGACATATTCGCAGGCTGTGTCCGTTATGTTTATGATTAGCATATCCTATGGCTCGCAAACAGTCTGGATTCGGCCCCACCTTGACAGTAGCTGTCGTGTGTCGAATCGTACCTTCGATGCTCACATTATCACAGTACTTTCTGTTTGCATGACACGATAGACCACCAGGGTTGGAATGTGACCTAGTACTTTCTTTATGAATTCCTTGCGCAGCCGACCTCAGTGTTGTGTGCCTCTAAGTCAGCGGAGATGTGCTGAAATATCCTTCAGGTTAGCCAGTGCATATGCAAAATGTGAATATAAAAGCCAGATATAGCGCGCCGCGATGAAAGACATTCGCAGTTTGAGCCTTGGGCTGGCTATCCTCAATCCCACTTGGAAGAACGACTTGGCATTTTGTTCTTATTCTTTTTCTTCGCCTTCGCGTGCTCGTTCTCGTCCTGCATATCTGCCGATTCCTGGAGTTCAGATTTGGACGGATTTGCCTTTTTTGCTTCATCTAAGAGCTGGCAGACACCGAATCTGTCCTCTCCATCATCCTTCTCGAATTGTACAGGACCGTCTCGTGCCTCCACACCTTCTGCTCCCTTGAACCCTTGGTTTGCACGGCCGAGCACATCGAAGCGCCCTTCTTTTGTGACATTTTCGATAGTTTCATCCGCATCCTCCTGCTGGCCTTGGAAAGGTCTATAGATCGCGTTGGCCGCTTCTCTGTTGGCAAACAAAGGTTTATCATAAAGATTGTATGAATCATCTGCGCCGAAACCTGAGTCCATCCCGGCAGTCTGATTAAACAAACGTTGATCATACATGGCCTCTTTACTGGCTGTGGGCTTCGCTAATCCCAAGGCAATTTTTTCTGATATGTCACGATCGTTCTCTCGTTCAAGATACTTCATCTGTGCGTCGCGACCCATTTTACCCACACGCATGGCTCTCTCAGCATCCTGTCGTCTCTCTCGTCTCAGACGCTCGCGCTCCCGCAGGTTCTCATCCTCTGATTCCGAATCAACCTCCCGCCGAGCTGGGGAAGCTGAGCGTCGACTCGAACGTCGTGGAGGACTTCGTGAGACGGATCTCGACCTACGAGAGTCTACAGACCCTGATCGAGATCGCCTGCCAAAACGACCTTCCCGCGCCCTGCGAGCCAGCTCTCGTAGTTGATCTTCCTTCTTTTCTTTTTCTTTCTGTGCAATCTTCTGTTGCATCAAGCTACGAGTGCGAACTTCTTCACGGGCGTGTCTATCAGCCATGTACAGTGCTTCGCTCAACTTCGCAAAATTGTCATTGATGCTCGTGTCTTGTAATCCACGTCCATCTGCAGCCAATCGAGCCTCTAGTGGGACCGTGTAACCTTTCGAATTCTTCCAATTCGAGATAGAGGGAGGAATCACCCAGTCTTGCTGATCCTTTGCCGTAATCTTGCGAGGTGGCGAGTGCATGATAGGCGGTGGCGGTGACCCAGGTCCTCGCGGAACCTTGCGGTGCCTGTGCTTTGGCGGTTCCAGTGGATCCTCCGGCATATCTACCATCTTTATAATACGCTGTCGGTGGGAGACATCCGAGGCCTCACCCATCTGATTTGATGGTGTATACCTTACATAGGTTGGCTCGCCCTTTCGTTGCGTCTTGACCGTCTTCGGCCTCGAGGCGGCTAACTGACCTGTTACCACCATCTGCAGGGCTGCATTAGTCCGCTCAGCTGTGGCTTGAATCTCGTCTTCGTCTGGCCGTTCCAGATTTATTTCTCCTGCATCAGCTCGATTGCGCAAAGGTATAAGGTCTTTGAAGGTAGTGTGAACGATAGCGCCACTACGCTCATCGCGGCCCTGCTTCGCGATGGCATCGTACTGGATTTTACCGTCGGCATTTACTTGTAATGCAAGAGATCCTCCAGAGGCCTTCTTCTTCCTTCCCATGTCAAGTGGATATTGCACAAGGTTGATTTCCGGGAATGCGCCTCCATCTGCATAGTCTTCCTGACCTCTCGGAATCCATCCTTGCCGATTCCCGTAGATTGGAGGACCAGATGCCACAGTCAGAGCACTTGCATTGATACTACTCTGCTCGGATATGGTTTTGGTAGATCTCTGTTTCTCTTCGTATTTTGGGTTCGGCAATATACGCGAAAGCCCAGACATACTGCTTTCCTTACGTTTCCGTAGCGAGAGCTACTATAAAGCCACGGGGAAGATTATGCCTGATACTGTATCTTATGGCGAACAAAGTATGCTGTAGATGTGAGCTTGTTCGTTTGACTCCAAGACCCTTGCTACGACAATCTCGCAAGATATGTTGTGGGAGGTAACTCGTGTGCCTTTCGACCTGTGACTAGCACGAATGCCACGACTCCCTATGATTCTGTCCTACTAACCAAAGATCGCAAGTACTTTGTGGGTGTACAAGCAGACCTGGCTTGCGACAAATGTCCCTGATAGGCAATCACTCCCGTCAGAGCCTTTCGCTGATTTTGTGGTTGAATGGGCTTTGTTTTGATCACATGCGTGCAAGATCACATCCCTCCCAGATTCGCGCACAGCTCCAATGTGTATGACTTATGGATTAGCTCTTTTGCGATGCATATACCTTCATCATCTGTCGAATGTCAGGGCCAGATTGATTTTCCTTGCAACCCTTTAAACCAACAGTTTTGGCCGATTCCTTGTTACGGCAACAGGTAGCACCCGACGAGAGGGCTTGGCTCTGGCAGTTGACTGGGCCATTTAGATTCAAGTGGACAAGCGAAAAGTCTCACTATTGTGAATATGGACAACTCATTGGTGGATACAGTCACCTCGATGGATTATAGATGGACTCGGGACTCACATGTATCACACAATCACCCTACTGTTGACAATTCTGCCGATCAAAGCACATTTATCCGGGGTATGTCTCCCATCAGATGTGGTTAGACATTACTGACTCAGTTAGGCCAACTTGATGCCACACGGCAGGAGAAACTTAGGGAAATGGCTCGACTGCTTGATCAATACAAGAGCCCTGCAAATCAAAAAAGCATTGATCGAAATCTCCTGATTGTCGAGAATGATAAAAGCCTACTGATACCCCAGGCGTGCTCTAGTCCAATATCGAGCAGTTCTATCTTCCATACCTCGAGGGCGGCATCTATGGATACTCCTTCCCCACGGCATGAATCATCAAGTGCTGCAACACCATCAAGCCATGTACCTTCCTGGCAGAAGCATTCTATGAGACCAATGCCCTCACAGCATTCACGAAATAGTTCAGGGTCTACGAAGAAGGGAGAGGACTTCAAAGAATACAACGATGACCACGGTCTGAATCATGCTAAGAACAGTCTCCAGACGACGACGGACCGACCGAGGACCCATCAAGTTCAGATTACGCCAGTTGAAGACTCCTACTGGAGTGTTTCCAAGAACCACGCCCCTCAACAGAACGAGTCTACACCTTCTCCAGTAAAATCACAGAATTTTTATACGGCTAAGCAATCTCAACGGTCTATTGACGAATCTTTAATTGTGGAATCGTTAAGAATTCCAAGCATGACCTACCAACAATCCCCAAGTATGCGCAGGCCTGCGAGTGTCGCAAGCCTACACATAGACCTCATGGACACCAACGAGGACGAAACTTCTGACAAGTCAGTCATACTGTCTACCTCAGAAAGATGCGAACTCGAGCGAGAAGCTGATGACCGAACGAATCGAGCGACTCAGGGCGACATTACTCGACGCAGTACTTCTATTGGGTCTGAGCTGTCAAGAGTAAATTCCCAAGCGACATCCTTACAACAAGCAATTTCCATAGCGCTGAACGACGGCAAAACGAAGGATGCCTCTGCCATAAACGATGAGTTTGTCAATTTACCCACAGAGGATGCTATCATTGCTCGATACCGGCAATCCCGTAGTGACCGGAGTCACGCAACAACAGCGCACCAGACGTCAGCACAAGATACTCGGTTTCCTTCTTCACCGGGAGCTCTACAATTCCAGCCAAGAATGCACGTCGAACAAATTGCTGAGCCTCTTAAGCACGCATCGCCTTTGATCGGGAGTCATTCGCAACAAGACTCCGATGTCGAGAGACACAACTCACTTGGACGTTCGAACCCCACGCCGTTTGTTTCAGACACACTAGAGAAAGATGCGAATCAACCCAATACTGCTGACTTGCTGAATAAATTGAGCGAAATTACTGCAGAGTGTATACGACGCGGAGATATCATCAACGATCGGTTGGGAGCAGCGGCGCCACCAGTAGAAGATACCGACACGAACACTCGAGCTGCATTGGAGATTGCAGAGTCCCGAGCTGCTTTGTTCGAACAGCAATTAGCAGCACATCAGATACAGATGCAGCAGATGAAAGATGCCCTCTATGACCTACAAACGCAACATCGCGCTTCCTTGGATGTACAAGCGTTAAAGACAGAGAAAGCACCATCACTAGCAGCTGGTCGGTATGCAAAGCCGCTCAAACAAAGCTTACCAAATGATCTGGCAGCACGAATCGATGCCCATCAGAGGGACAAGATAGCTCGCGATTCGGAGGTTCATTCTCAATCAATTTCAAGCCACCCTGCTGAATCGTTCGTTGACAAGATACAAAGATGGGAACAGTCCTTTATTGAACCTGAGCCGATTGACACAAGGAAGGATTCGTTCGTTTACATGCGGGAAATGCCCGTGCAATATGACCATCATAGTCTTTCACCAAATGACTCACGAAGCAACGCCTACAATATCACTCCTAGAGCGACTCAAGTCAATGATTTCTCGCTAGCTTCAGCTGACAGGGTTCTAAGACCCTCAGTGACGGATACTGAAGGAGAAATACCAAGAGCCAGCCTCGAAGCCGCTCTTCGAAGTGCTGAAGCAGAATTGAAGGCCTTGAAGCTCGCAGGTCATCAGCAACAGACGAAGACTTCTGTTGTACAAAGAACCAAGCCACTGACGGCGAATATGATGCCAGATGCGGGAGATGAATATATTTGTCCAGAGGAGAAATTGTATACTCGTTTACAATTGAACAGAATTGATACACTCGAGCACAATGAACTGGGAAATCTGGTCAAGAATATTCTCATACAGTTGGACGTACCCTACGACAAACTCGCAGAGACGATCACTGAGTTTGGTAGCCGATTCTCCCATGGAGAAGACGAGGTCCATGCAAATCTCATTCAGGAATCCATGAAATTGCGGCAATTTGCCGAAGACGTTCATGCTACCTTGTACAGTGGTGCACATATCGAAGGAACCATAACTTCGCGCAAATGTCTAACAGATATGGCAGGTCGAGTGTGCAAGATGCACCGGGCCATCGAGAGACGAAGATCTGGTAAAGTCTCCTTTCGAGAGGAGAAAGCTTGAACAGAGATCTCGTACCAAATTGTCACACAAGAAGGAAGAGAGAGAGAGAGAGAGACATGGTAATTGGACAGACCTGTCTCGTGTAATATATTGTAATTCATGACCATGTATCTACCAGAACGGCTCCTCTCTGGAACCTGCAAAATAGATTCCTGGTCGACTTCCATGATGTGAATTTCCTGCTCGTCCATACAACTAAATCCTGACACGTGTATGACACGTATGAACGGCATTTCCGCCAGTTTCTGTGGCTTTCATCCACACGCTCAGAGGACGAGATGATAATCAGTACGACATGCCAATTCTGACAATTGTTTAGCTGCCTATTCATTATCCCTTGTGCACACTACTGCTGCTGCTATTGAGACTCTCCTTGCGGAAGACACTTTCTGGCCACTGGCAAATCCGATTCAATGACGGCTCTACGTCGCTTGATGCGAGAATATCAAGACTTGACAAACAATGCCCCAGAAGGCATCACGGCCGGCCCCATTTCAGAGGATGATTTCTTCAGATGGGAGTGTCTGTTGGCTGGACCGGATGGTTCTCCCTACGCCGGCGGCCTCTTTCCTGCCCTGTTGACGTTTCCGAAAGACTACCCGTTGTCGCCGCCGACGATGACGTTTCAGTGTCCCGTCTGGCACCCGAACGTCTACCCGAACGGTGAGGTCTGTATCTCGATCCTGCACGCGGCAGGGGACGATCCGATGCAGTATGAGAGTGCGAGCGAACGATGGAGTCCCGTCCAGAGTATCGAGAAGATTTTGTTGAGTGTCATGAGCATGTTGGCCGAACCGAACGATGAGAGTCCTGCCAATATCGATGCTGCCAAGATGTGGAGGAATGAGTATGGGAGGTATGAGGATCTCGTCAAGCGGAACGTCAGGGAGACGCTCGGTCTATGAGTTTTCACTTTTCTGATCCACTTCTACTTCGATGGGCCGCGGGTGGCTCTGTGGAGGGAGATGTATTCTGGATCCCATAAACGAAATGACTGAGTTGCCAAGATGGCCAAGACAAAAACACGACTGGTCTTGAGGTGCTGCGATCCGGAATTTCGGCTCATGGTCGACATGATCTGTTTTTGTGAGATAGTACGATGATTCACAAAGACAAATGAAGAAAAAGGATGCGGCACAATTGGCACTGAGTGGTAGAATGACCTGTAGACTGCTTAGATTCTTCGCTAGATGCATGCATATGCTGTGAATTCTCAATATGACTCAAGTCGCAGCATGCGCCACTAGAGTCTCTAGATATTCTCGACTGGCCTCATCCGTCAGGTGAGCCATGAATCCGTCCCACTGCCTCCACCACCAATGATGCAAGTAGACATCCTGCTCATCCTTCCCGTTCCTCGATTGCCAAGGCTTGTCACAGATGTAATGCAAGTTCTTGACTTTTTTGTCCTCCCAACTATGAGCATGCCATTCCCGAGAGATTTTGACTGCATTGTAGGTCCAGCTCAAGCTGCGCCAATTGTTGCCATAGACGCCCACCAAGACGTCTTGGTCTGGAAAGAGAAAGGTTTTTGATTTCGGAAGATTGGCGATATATCGCTCCATCTTGTCCTTCATCTCTGGATTTGGCTCCAAGACGACGAGTCCTGAATTCAACTGTCTGTGTCCAGGGGGCAGATTGTCACCAGTCGGTGCCGGTTGCATCAACGAGGACGTCACAGTCTGACCTGTATAGGGACAATTCTCGACGGTGAACCAGTCGGGTGCCCAGGAGGATCGATCGAGGTTGCAGATACACCCATGTGTCGCGGCAATCTGATCTCTCTCAAGCCGCATCCAAAACAACTCGTCCATGTTCTGTAGGACGAGCATGTCATTGTCAATCATCACGACTCGCTCGAAATTGTCCAATTCGCAGATGCGCAATTTCGTCCAAGTATCGACGAAGCGATCTGCGATATGTGACATGCCCGCGGGTGGATGGATATACTCGCACGCCTGCAGCTTGATGCCGAGCTGCTTGATCATGTCGACTGCAGCCTGCTCGAGAGAGGAGGTGTAGAGGACGACTAGGGGGAATTGCGACGCGACTCTTTGTAAGGAGTTATTCAAGATCATCAAGCCTGGCAGATAGGTCTGCTTCGTGAGCAGCGTCACCCAGGCTCCATTGAACGGTCTCCGCTCGATCCTGCACCTCTCGAGCTCTAAAGTGATGTCTGTCTCCGTCTCAATCTCAGGATTTGGCACACCGAGTACCCATTCTGAAGGCCCCGTATCCTGAGAACCATCCTGTTCATGGCCAGTCATCAAACAGGTCTCCAAACCGATGCCCCTTGACCACTATAATGTGGTGTCTAGAGTCGCATCCAAAAAGTTCAAAATCACATGGAAACCATCAACTGACGTCAATGCATCAACCATGAGCTAATTGCTAGCCGTACAGTATCAGCCAATGAGATTCATGCAAGCCTCGTCAGACTTGCGGGCTGATCAGCGGGGCACGGGAGGAAATGACAGACTTGCTCTGCTGACACAATAAAGCATCATCGGCCCCAGCTTGGCTAGAGTTGTATCACTCTCAAGACCATATATATACCACAATCTAACGAAAATAAAAAAGAACAAATGTCTTCTGCCAACCACACAATCAACGTTGCCGATGCTTCGCGTGCAGACTCAAAGCCGAGCAGTTTCCTGCCTGGCAATGACGGAGAGTAAGTTGTGCTGCCTATCCTGTCGGAAAAAGACTGATGCATGGCCTAGTGGAAGTGCACCCTTCAAGGGACTACAGAAGAAGAGAACGATGAGCCAGGAACATGCAGAGAAGTTCAAGGATCAGACACCACAGGATCCGATTGGCACGGCGTTTGCCAAGATTACCGGCATTGGTGGTACAAAGTAGTCGAAGATCATGTTCCAAAATTCCCCAGAGGTCATTTTTCGGCATGCCGGTCGGATAGAATTGGGTTCAGTTTATGATGAATGACATGACTCATGAGGTATGCATAAGGTTTTTTTTTTCATAGTTGTATGCCTGAAGTACATTTCATGACAGAATATACTCAATGTCAGGAATCATTGATACAATCTGATTTGCCAATTCCCTATTTCTTTCCTCTTTCGTCATGGGCAGCGGCATTTGGGCCAATGCTTCTTCTTCTTTCTCAGGCTCGAGCGATTGTGGTGTCTTCGATGGTGGCGTTTGTACTTGGAATTGCTTCTCGAAGAGAGAAAGGTCCCAGGTGTTGTCTGCTTTAGCGGCGGCCAAGGCATCTTGTCCCTCAGCAATTCCTTGGACATCCAGTAGATTGTTCTGGCTTAGTGTACCAGAGGGTTCCCAATTCTCCGTAGCCTCGGGCGGTTCCATATCGAGCAGATTATCATTCATCTCACCAAACATGCCATGCCTATCGTGAAAAGCTCGTGGTACGGGTGAAGTGATCCGAAGACTGCTCGGGCTTTCGCTCACTGCCAAGACTGAGTCCCGGGTTTTGGGGAGAACTCCGGGTACGAGAGCACTAGATTCGAAGGGATAGACAACACTCTCCGACCCTGTCACACCTTCTGACACGGCATCTTCAAAGTCCCCAAAGTCATCTGCGTGATCTCCAGCATCGAAGGATTGAGTATGCTCAGGGTTCTCCGCTTGTGCTGCATGTTCAACGTTTACAATGCCCGCGCCTTCAAAGTCTCCAAATTCGTCGGTGTCTGTGATTGTCCGTGAGAGAGGTGGATCAGGCTCCATACTCTCACTAGCCGGTGGTGGAGGCGGTTGCCATGGCTCGATATCTGAACGGTTCCAGCCAAACAGGCAAGGCCCAATGGACTCGCGATTCTTCTTCATGGCCTGCGACATGGGTCGATTCCAGGAAGGCTGATTCTTGAGCATTGTCTGCCAGTGAGTGAGAACACCTCTGACTTCTCCTTCCACGGCACTGCCTCGGTATTTCACGACTTTGACATGAATCGAAGTAAGCTTATTCCAGACGATTCGAGTCGAGTCGATCGTCAAAGGAGTTACAGTATCCTCCGAAGGTGCTTGATTCTTGGAGACGTCCCTCGGAGCTAAGGTACGGCTGAGATAATCCTCGAGATGCTCCGTAATCTCATGTTGCAAGGCAAGCCTGTTGACGTGAATTCCAGATCCGCCGAGGCTCCCAGATGTGTCGGATGTAGAGAAATTGAAAAGATCAGTGACTTGGCTCTCACAAGGTCCCTGCCAAAAACCTTCTTGATGCTGCCATATCACATCCGTCTTCTCGTCTTGCCCAATCGAGCTTCCCTTCGGCTTCTCGGTAGAGAACGACTGTGGCCTAGATCGAACGGCATCCACAGGATTCCAAGGGTAATCGTCATCATCCATGGACACAAAGCATAGCACAATACATCATGATACTAGGCCTATACCATCTTCTCCCTAGCACGACTCTTGTACATGGTTGGTGGATCAATTTCTGTCAGGTGTGGGGAGGTTTTTGGCTCTGCTCGACTACATTTTTTGTCCCAAAAGTGGCTCACACGTGAAGTTTGGGACTTTTCTGTCTGGCTGGACACTTTCGTGATTACCAGACTCATTGAGAGTAATCACCAAGTACTGCCGTCCACGGACCTGGAGTGCCTTGGTGTTCTCCTATTCCAGATCTGTCTCTAGCATACAAGAATTTCGAACCGTCATCATGTTTGCGAGGGCCTGTAGATTGACACAAGCGACAAATGGTGGATTGAATCGACAGACGACAAAACCCCAAACATTTACAGCGACAAGACATCTCACGACAGACGACAAATCCGAGCCAGGAGAGAAGAACAAGTTGGGATTTCGGGATGTCTATGCATCCATAGGCCGACCCCAGCTTCGACGACAACAGCGCCAATCGATCCTCGATAGTCTACCCCTCTACGACACCCGAAAGGCGAGACCAAAGCCACCCTCGGGACCTTTCGAGGCCTTTTCAGGACGGACAAAGGAGGTCAAGGACGGTGATCTCGAGGGCGCATTCAAGTCACTCAACATCACCCTCAGAAACAACAGTGTTGCGAAACACTACAAGTTACAAAAGTTTTACGAAAAGCCGAGTGACAAGCGAGTCAGATTGAATCGGGAACGTCACCGGAGGAGATTCTTGTTGGGTGTCAAGAGACTGGTCAACCTCGTAAAGGAGCAAAGGAAATTCAATTAAATCACATTGTTCTGATTCATTCTTGCTGAATACCAGATTCCTGGGATCGCACCGTTTCATAGTTTCGAGCCACTCAGACCGAGCTCTCGAAGGAACGCTCCATTGTTCGGCTCCCTTCCCAGGAATTCGACAAGTAAGTCGATGGCATCTTTGCTGTCACCGGGCCTCAATACGGTGTCTCTGTAGCGAGCACCAATTTCAGGATCCAGCTCGTGGTTCTCAAACTTGCTGAAAAACATGTCACTCGAGTATACTTGAGACCATAGATAGCCATAGTATCCTGCTTCGTAACCTCCCATAATCTAAACAGACGTCAATGACAAGCACGTGAAAGACAATTTAATCAAGTCTTACATGAGCAAAGGATGCTTCGCCAGCAGGATTGTCTGGCTCTGCATTGCAGAATGAGATATCGTTACGCATGTCGTTCCACAAAGCTGTCAGATCGGCAGCTGTCTTGCCTTCATAGTCGGTATGAAGTCTCATATCAAAGAGCCCAAAGTAAAGCTGACGGAGGTTGAAGAGACCCTGGCTGACGTACTTTGCCTTCTTCATCTTTTCGATGAGCTCGACAGGCAGTGGCTCGCCCGTCTTGTAATGCTTCGAGACTCTGCTCAAGATTGTGTTTGAGAAACACCAGTTCTCAAGCATTTGGGAGGGCGCTTCGACAAAGTCCTGTCTAATTTAGCAATCTTTGGCCTTCCTACTGGTTGAACAATGACGCTCACCCTTGCAACCGCGGTACCATGGAATTTGGCATACTTGGTCTCGCCCATGAGATCGTGGATACCATGTCCCAATTCATGGAAGAACGTGACGACTTCGTCGTGCTTCAACAACGAGGGTCTGTCCTTTGACGGTTTCGAGAAATTGCACACCAACGCTGTGACTGGATAAACACGCTTACCTTGCTCGTTTGTGAAGCCTGGAATGATCCCAAAGTTTGCTGCGTGACCGTATTTGCCCTCTCTGGGGAACATATCCATGTATAGCCATCCAACGAATTTCTCAGTATCTGATCGCCAGACTGCATACTGCTTGACATCTTCGTGCCAGACATCGTAATGAGCATCGTCCTTTTCCATCTGAACAAATTTGAGACTGAAGAGCGCCTCGTATATTCCAAACATGTTTGCAACAGTTTCGTTCATTTCAAAGTATTCGGCAACCTTGGCAGCATCAACCTGATATTGTTGCTCGACCAAGAGTCGCTTCGTCCAAGCGTGGTCCCAGGCCATCAGTGGACCATCTTGTCCTTGAGTCTTCTTGATAGCTTTGAGCTCTTCAAGGTCGCGCAGTCCTGCTGGTCTCAACTTTTGACCCAGATCATCCAGGAATTCCAGAACTGCTGCAGATGTCTTCGACATCTTCACTTCCTCAACGTAATCTGCAAAGTTCTTGTAGCCGAGTAGTGCAGCAACCTGCTGTCTAAGTTGTATCATTTCCACCATCAACTCGACGTTTTGGGGTACTTTGTTGCCATCAGCCACCCAAGCACGATGTCTGGTCTCCTCCAGCTGCGCATACTTGGTGGTGGGAATGATATCAGGATATTTAAATGTCATTTTGTATTCTGTTTCTTTACCAGTTGCCCTGGTCTCCCATGAATTGACGAGATCTTCCGGGACACCTTCCAGTTCGGTCTTCGTAAACCACACTCCGCCATTCTCTTCTCCCAGATTCTTACTGAATGCAATTGAAATCTGCGACATCTTCTTCTGCAGCGCCTTGATCTTGTCTTGTGTTTCAGTGGGTAAGGCAAGACCATTGCGACGGTACTCCAGTTCGAATCTGGTAAGTAGTCTTGAATCCTCGTGATCCAGCGCGGGCTGAGAGTTAAAGACTTCTTTCACAGCCTTGTATACGTCCTCGCGCATACTAGCTTCGACAGCATAATCCGATAACTTCTGTTGGCCTTCTGTTGCGGCATCACGAATGGACTTGTCAGGGGAGACGTGCTGCAGAAGTGACAGTGTACCAATATCTGACCATTGTGCCTCGTCCAGAGCGAGTGGCTTTATGACGGTGTCAAAGTTGACCGTGGTGAGACTTGCAACTCTATCGTTGATGGCTTTACTCTTCTTGATAACTTGCTCAAACGCTGGCAGCACATCTGACGCCTGGACTCTGAATGTCGGTGGCTTCTGCGGCGGACTTGTGAACATTCTGAACGTTGCTGTGGTATTGGACTTGCGACCAACAGAAATCGTACTTGATCGAAGGACGCCCAACGTCGGAAACGCTGCGTTGTTGCGGAAGAGACCGAAGAGAGCGATGACGACGACGAATGCAAGCACGATGCCCAGCTGGCGAGTAAAAGGAATCAGGATTGCCTTCTTAGCAGATAAAGGGTTTTGGTCCGACCTTATGCAACGAGTAGGAGATGCAGGTGCTGCGTGTCCACTGCGAGCTGGCAGAGCGTCTAAACCCTGAGCTATAATCTATCCATCAAGAACCAGGGACGAAACACACGAGAGACAGATACCCGCAGAGACAATGATTCCATTGGTTTCCTCCTCGGGTTTCCACCTTGATTTCTCCACAAATCATTCGTGTTTGCGCTTCAGATGCTCCGATGACGCCTTGCGCAGGACATCTTCTGCTTCCATACTGGGCTGGGAGCAATTCTATTTGGCACTGATTTGTCTATGAGTCTTGTTGCATTCCGTTCCAAAGCCGATCGGACGACATCTCTTACTCAGATCATACGACCCATTCTCGCATAGCGCATGCACATCTTTTAGTGGCCACTCCCAAGCGAAAGACCCTCAAGGCGTAGAATCCGTTGTGTGCTCCTTGGCCACAACGTCTATCCGTGCCGACAACAGCGATTCGAAAGAGAAACCTAGAATATCTGGAGGGTGTCCAGCAGAGAAATAGGTCATAATGTCCAAGGCGCAAGGCACTGGTAAGCCGCAAGCTCAGACCACAGCGCCCTATAGTGAATATGATGACTCCGTCGACAACGACTTGCCTCCAGCATATGAAGCAGCACCGAGTTCTTCCTCGCGACTACCACAAGCTCCTCTGCAACCTCCACACCACAATATCGAAAACTCATATCCCGGCACACAATATCAGCATTCACAATGGCCGTATCAGGGCACCACCTCGCAACATCACCCGACACCACATCTTCAACAACATATGCCTATCGCCCCGTATAACTATCCTCCCGGCTATTTTTGCACATATTGCCAGAACACGGGCATCAAACGGCACAATGGCCATCCTTGTGGAACTTGCGAGAGAAATTTTGGATATCAAAGCGGACACGTTCAACATGTCCCGTGGGGTATGGCTCCCCTGGGGGGAGTCACCTATATGGCCGGGGATCCCCGTATAGGCGGCAGGGTCTGTGGGAATTGTAAAGGTCACGGGGTCAAGAGCAGTCTCTTTGGTCTCGTAGAAGAACAATGTATGGGCACTCTGAGACATCATCGAACGATACTAACTGTTCACAGGCTACGTCTGCCGCGGTGTAGGCAGGATACTCTAGTGCTCATAGCGTACAAAGTCAATTTGTCTGTAGTGTAAAGGGTCTGTATGACACAGCAAGCATGCGTACCTTTATGACTTTCTGTCGATTACACGCTCTCCGCCTGAGTACTTGACCAGTTGCACTTGTCATGGCCAGGCTTGTGAGCTGATTTTGTGGTGACCATCGAGTCATTGGAGCATGAGAACTTCTCCACACGCGGGATCTCATCCGGTCCCGCTAAATTTCGTTTTCCACTTATGCGTAGCACCATAACGGTTCCCGCCCATTCCATCCTTGTCAAACAAGGACGAAAAAAGTCCCAAGGGAGAGCGGAACATAGTTGACTGGACGTTGCCCTTCTTTCCCATGCAGCGAGGTCGATTGATTGTGATTGAGGGTCTCGATCGATCTGGCAAGTCCACGCAATGTCAACTCTTGCAAGACCAGTTATGTGATACTTTGACGACGACGACGACAACAACAACGGGGTCGACGCTTCAGAAATTCCCGGATCGGACGACGACCATTGGCAAGATGATTGACTCTTACCTAAAGTCGGAATCCGAATTGGACGACCACGCCATCCACCTCCTCTTCTCCGCCAACAGATGGGAACGGGCAGAGTTCATCCGCGGGGAATTGCAGGCAGGCAGACACGTCATACTAGACCGCTACATCTACTCAGGCATCACCTTCAGTGTCATCAAGGGTCTCGATCGGGATTGGTGCCGAGCCTGCGACCTCGGGCTTCCCGAGCCCGATCTCATCTTCTTTCTCAATCTCGATGAACAGGTCGCCGCCCAACGTGGGGGGTTCGGCCAGGAACGGTACGAATTGGCTGAGACACAACGGAGAGTGAGGGCTGAGTTTATGACTCTGTTTGATGGCATGGAAGACTCGGTCCAAGTCGTTGATGCCTCGAAAACGATAGAACAAGTCCGAGAGGAGATCTGGACAACGGTGACGAGGGAATTGCAGCATACAAAAGAAGAGTCGGTGAGATCAGTCACTTGGAAACACACACATCATGGCACTGTCACTAAAAGGGACCCGGAGTCCTCTCGAGGAGAGGGAAAGTGATGAGCGATTTTGGAGATAGACCCTAATCACGTTTATTGCCCCTACCACTGGGAGTGGTGTGTGCCTGTGTCTGTTGTTGAACCTGCCTCTCGTTATGTGTGATGTATTCACAGTTCATCTCAGCACCGAGGTTGAGTATGTTCTTGATGGTATTCCGGATCTTCAGGTTGGTGGAGCCATTCGAGGCAGTCTTGTTCCAGATCGACAAGACGTCCTCCTGGGCACGCGATGACATGACTGCTCCACATAACTCATCACCAATCTCGGAGAATTGGTCACCAACGATGGCCAAGACGAGCATCTCCCAAAGTCTCGCAGACAGTCCCTTCTTCAGTCGAATCTGCCATTTGCCACCATTCACATTGGCAGGATCTTCATATGTAGGTTTGATACCAGCTCTAAAGATGTGATAATCTGAGATGACTGGCAACTCAGATATCGGTCGCAGGTAGATGTAAATACCCCAAAAATCCTCAAGACTGCTGAATGCACCAATCCGCTTCATGGCTGTATCGAAATTACTAATCTTCTGACCAGGAGGTCGATGGAGGAAAAAGATGACCCATGTCGACCGTAGAGGATGAATCGACTCGTTTATCGAGGGACTCTGTAAGGGTGATGAATTTGATATCGAGCTTGGTCGCTGTAGCTGTCTTATTTTCGATAGTGAACCGGTCGCTACGTTGGTGTTGGCGGGTTGAGCAGAGGCAGCCTGCGTTGGACGTGAAGGGCTACATTCATGTTAGTTGCTACGACCATCGCATTCTGGTAAACATCGGCTCACGCTGCAGATTTGCCCCAAGCTGACATGAACTCTATGGTGTGCAACTATGTTGCCTTTTGGTTTTGAGGACGATTGGGGTACTCGTGAGATCGATGGCAGATGGAGCTTTTGACCTTTTGCTGGAAGAGAGAGAACAAACTGTTGAAATTGGGTCTGTTGTTTCGCAGGCAGACTTTGCACTGCAGAGATGTCGAAGAATGAATACCTAAGATCTGTGCCAGGAGAGATTCACAATTAAGCCATGAGTTAGCGTGTGAGTCTCTTGAATCTCCCTGTGCCTGATGCGACTCAATGTGTTCAATTATGGGGCCACTTCATCATTAGCCGCAGCAAATCTTGTGTACAAAACCTCGGAATTCCTGCCCTCTTCGTTGACCTCTCCCAAAATATTATACCGCTGACCTTTGTGACTCTAGCTAGCTCTAGTGCTAATCAAGTGCTTCAAGGTCTTTCACAGTCGGCGGAGAATGAATGTTTGGCATAGAGCTAGGCGCGTCCTCGGACGATTCACCATTAAAACCATCGATTCGTCTGACTCCTACCGGGGTAGTGGCTGTTGATGACCTTATTGGCTGTGACATTGAATCCAGGAATAGACCTGGACTCGGACTTTCAAGCATTAGCCATGACCATCAGATGATGCAGTATATACTTTTCACAATTCTTTTCTTGTTTGGCTGAAAAGCTAGTGCTACATAATCTTATGGACCAGGTTAGTGGGCAATGATGAAAGCTTTGGTAATGAAAGCGAACCGCTCAACTATACTTTGGAGCTGGTTCGCAATGCTTGATCAAAAGGCAAATTTGAGCTCAGGTTGACGAGGAGAAGCATAGTCAGTGTTAACCATCTTATGAAATGCATACGCCAAGTGCTTCACTAAAAATGCTCGTTCTCTTTACACTCAAATAACCGCCAAAGAGCACCCTCATCCTTGAAATCGTGGTGTACGATAGACACCAACCAGTACCTCTCTACGACCTGCCTGATCAACCGCGCAGTCACCGAGCCTGGCTCATATATGCGCTCCCACTCTCCCCACAACGCAAATGCCTCGTCTCGCCATGCTTTGAAGGAGACCTCCTCAATGATTGTAGGTTGAGCGATTTCCTTGCCAGGGAAGATTCCCCAAGTGACGGCATTAGCATCGTTCGAAGACATGTTGGACTCATATCGACCTCGCCTGGTTCCAGCATAGTAGCTGAACTGCGGATCATTCTTTATCCTCTCACGAATCTCATTCCACTTGCTCTCCTTCACGAAGAACTCCACGAAAGATTTTTGAAATATGTAGCCTCCTTTTGGGCCCCAGCCAAATTTCGGGTGATCTGAGGGAGCGCAATTGATTGCAGGCTGACTTCCGACCGTACATAATTGCTGTTGGTTTAATTGTAGTAGCTGCTCCTTGATCACTTCTGTCTCTGGTGACAATGGTTCAGTGGACCAAGGAGTACCTCTGATCTTGCCATTGATATGATCCAGGAAGACCTGCGCGACCTCCGCGATAGTGGTCGGGGTGCCCCACATCTGCAAAGCCTTGGCCGCTGGCACACCAAGAGATACACCCCAACCATCGAGCTCTCCATACGCCGGAGATCGCGAGTCTCCAAACCGCCCGTTTGGATACTCGTCCCAGGTCGCCTCTCGACCTTTGGCACCTTGACCTTCAGAGATCGCCACGACTTGTTCTTCCTCCGTCTGTCCTTCACTCGAGCCATTACTTGCACCGTGGGCAGATTTTGCGATTCCCCTGGCTTCCTCGGTGATAACAGTAGCCATGTCTTTGTGCTGAACCTCACTTCGTTTCCGAACCGGCGATGAATCCCTTGATGGTCGAACATACAGACCGCTACCTGTCATGACCAGCGCGACAGATTTTTCAAGATTAAGAGTGCAGAAATGTGAACCTCGAACTTTGTTGTTTGTCTTCTTCTTTATATCCTGTAGCATCTGGATGGAAACGTCTACACCAATTTGTTTGACAGCTTCGTCATCACCCTTGACCTTGTCAACACGGGCACGGATATCTTCTGGCAAGCTGGCATGAGACAATCCAGTCATACGCATAAGCGTCTGGTAGGATTGAATGGGCATGATAGCCGGTATGACTGGAACTCGATCGAACAGCTCTTTGTCATAGTCCTCCAGCATCTTGATGAAATGCGAAAACTTGTCCGTATCATAGAAGAGCTGTGTCAGGATGAAGTCTGCTCCAGCACGAACCTTCTGTGCCAGGAATGCAATATCTTTCTTTGGATCGAGTTTCTCTGGATGTGCGACATCAGCATGACCTTCGGGATAGGCCGCCACTCCTATACAGAACCAATCACCATATTCCTGTCGGATATATTTGATCAGGTCGATAGCATAGACAAAATCACCCGCATTAGGTGTCCAGTACTCTTGTCCTCTTGGAGGGTCTCCTCGCAGGGCAAGGATATTCCTGATTCCAGCATCCTTTGACCTCTTCAAAGCATTGTCGAGAATGCGCTTGTCCATATTTGTGCATGTAAGATGCAGACAAGTCGTGAGGCCATGCTCGATTTCACATGCTGTAGCAAGATCTAGCGATTTCTCAGCCGTCGACCCGCCAGTACCCCAAGTCACGGTGACGAACAATGGATCGAAACGAGCCATTCGGGATATACGGGCCTGGAGATTGTCAAGACCCTAAGTATCATCAGTCTTTGCCCCGCATTGGTGAATGGGATTGAGAACGCACGGCCTGAGTCTTGGGGGGAAAGAATTCGAAGGAATAGTAAGGAGCATCTTCGGGTAGACTGAGTAGCTTATCGGAGATCTTAAGGCCTGCCTTTCCCTTCGCTGCCACCATTCTCTAGCCGGGAAGTGAGGGATCGTGGTCGATCCTTGAGTGTAAGTGAACCACAAAAGTCAATCCGATCTCATCATCAGTTCATGCTCGTCTTCCTCGTTCTTTCACATCGAATGAGGAGATGCGATTTCCCATCACGTGCATCCACGCCGATTCTAGCCACAACGATCTGCAGCCCCGCGATGCAGTTACGGAGATCGCCGCAAACTTCTCTTGACACTAGCTATAGCAGTCATGTATAGAAGGGCTTACCCTGGTCTCCGAGAATCATCCTGCATGAGTCACACAGCCTAGCTCCGTAGGTCACCACAGGTGCTCACTCAACGCGCTTTCGGAAAGAGTGCCTGTATCACGATTCCGAGATGTTCTAGAGTTTGAAACCATGTGATGGCAAGTGACAAGTAATTTGGTCCAAGCAGGTTCACTCCATCAAATCATCAAAGGTACTGAGTAGATGGTGTCACAAGCGAAAGTTCCCTATCAATTGTCCACGGCAGCGCACACTTCGTCACTCACCTCGCCCATCTCTCCCGTCGATGCAGACGAGCGGCTCTTGAATGCAAATGGCCGGAAAAGTGAGTTGCCAAGACGATTTACGCTCTTCTCTATGGTTGGCCTCGCGTTTGGAACAATCTCTTCCGAATTGGGGGTTGCGTCTGGTGTAGCCATCAATCTCCAAGAGGGCGGAGCGAGTTCAGTCGTCTGGGGCACACTGATAGGAGTTGTCGTGGTGGGCTTGATGACACTGGGCATGGCAGAGATGGCTTCTGCATATCCCTGTGCAGGCGCACAATATCATTGGGCGTACATCTTGTCCAATAAGAAGCATCGCAACTTTGCAGCATTCATGACTGGCTGGATCAACATCTTTGGGTGGTGGTTCGGAATTGCTTCTCTCGCTCTATTTTGCGGCACGGTCTTCCTCGGGATCGGCAACCTCTACTATCCTGATTTCGCACCAAAGCCATATCAGTTCTGGTTGTGCTATCTTGGCTGCAACATGATCTGCGCAGGAATCAATATTTTCCTGCCAGCATATCTGCCAGTCATCAACGCAGGCCTTCTCTGGTTGCAGTTATCTACTTGGATCGCCTCCATGATCGTGCTCTGCATCTTGGCACGCCCTCAATTTGAAAGTGCCGAGTTTGTCTTCACCGATACAAAAGTCTTGTCTGGCTGGTCAGATCCCGGGGTGGCATATCTCATTGCCGTTGGGAACTCTATGTATGCGTATATCGGAACAGACGCGGCAGCTCATCTTTCCGAGGAACTCCCGAAGCCAGAGAAGAACGTCCCTCGAGCCATGCTCATCTCCGTCGTTATTGGCTTCATCACTGCATTCCCCTTCTCCATCGTGCTCGTGCTCGCCATCAAGGACAAATTAGAGATCATCAGCTCTCCCACGGGTCTGCCGTACCTCGAATTACTCCAACAGGCGACAGGAAACAAAGCTGCGAGCACAGTATTGATCATGCTCGTATTTTTCTGTTTCCTGGGAGCTTGCAATGCAGGCTATACAGCGGTCTCTCGCCTGACTTGGTCTTTCGCTCGAGACAACGGTTTGCCATTCTCCCCGACTTTCGCGAGGGTGAACAGCACAGTCCAGGCGCCAATCTATTGCGTCATTCTGGCCTTTTCCTTCGTCTCACTTTGGGGACTGATCTCGATTGGCTCGACGACTGCATTCAATGCCTTTCTATCTGCCGCCATCGTCTTTGCAGCGGGAAGTTATGCCATTCCCCAGACCATCCTCCTCTTTCGTGGTCGATCAAAGTTGCACCAGGGATCCATGACCCTTGGGCCCTATTTCGGATTTTTTGTCAATCTCTTCTCCCCGCTCTGGACGATCCTCATTGCTGTACTCTTCTGCCTGCCACCAATTTTCCCCATCACGGCTCAGAATGCTTCCTACATCAGTGTCGTGATTGTGGGAATCACTGGGCTTCTCCTGCTCTTCTGGGTGTCGCTCAAACGAAAGACATTTCACGGACCGATCATCAACGATGGCATCCTCAGAGCGAGAAACATCCTCACCCCTCCAGATTGATTTTTCCATAGATCTATAATTATGCTCAAAACTCCTATGCCAAATACAGTCTATGTGGATGCCAAATACGATATAAATTCAATCAAGATGCCATTTTGGAAAGTGAGCTTTGTGGGTGCTCAATGTTCCCTCTGCCGGGATTTGGCGGCATCCGTGACAGCGCTGTCCCATTGATGCTTGCAACTGTATGCGTCAATGTCAAAGTTGTCTGCCATGTTGCAGCTACACTGTCCGTTGCTATGGTACTTTTCGTCCGGTGGGCATCTCGTGTAGGGATTGTGGCGGTACCCGACATCGTTGAAGTGGTGGACCTCGTCATTGTTGAGAAAGAGGGAGGCGGCGATTGAATGGACAGGGGCATCTCCCCACCGCTCATAGAAGAAGCCTCCGGCCTGATCGAGGAATTTGAAGTAGTCTCGGTAGGCCTGACTTCTGAAGAAGTTGAGATCGGCAATCTCAAAATTGCTCCAGAAGTGGCAGAGATTGTACTCAGAGTCCTGCAATGTGGTGTCCTCGTCTCTCAAGAACTTGAGAGAATTGTGTTTTGCAATGTGTTGCGGAAACTTTTTGGCGAAATCTTTCGTGGTCTGCCAGAGTGTGGGAATCGTGAGGTCGTACTCGTACATGCTGATGACCCAGCCATACTTCTTCTTATTCTCCCGCATGAACTTGAAGGGGTCGTCGTACATGTCACAATAAAACTCCACAAAGGGTTCGATGCGGAAGTAATAGTCGTATTTCTGGAGTAATTCATGCTCGAAAAAGAATCCACTGTTGAAGCGACACATGTGTCGATAACTTTCCATGCCACCGTAGATGATGTCTGCTTCCTCCATCTCCCGCATCTTCTCCTTTGCTTTCCGCTGATCGATCCACTTCGGATAACTCCAGTGGGCTTTTGGTATCGTGCCGTAATGTGTCTCTCCAGAGGCCAGTGCCGAGGTGTACTTGATGAAATCGTCCGTAAATGGTTTATCGTTCAGGAAGACCCAATCGTATCCGAACCGGTGGTTGAATCGGTCTTCTATGCCCCTCATGGAGAATCTTGCCGGGTGCAGTTCGTCGTTACGGACGAGCATGACAAGCACACCTTTTTCCAAGGACTTGTTGCCAGTCCTGTCCCCAGGCCCCGCCCATCGATCTGGGTTCCACGGATCAGCACGACTCGTCTGAACCAGCGCCGGACTGCTGTACCTCGTGGCAACGAAGTACAAGAAGCAAAAGCATAGCAAAGGTACCAAGAACCTCGAGAAGGTCATCCGCGCCATCTGATCGAGTCCACTTCTCCGTGGAGGCTTCCGACGGCGGCTAGCGAATATATATCTATGTCCTCCTCAATTCAGAGGGTATCGAGGCAAGACTGCGTCCACCAACCACGCCCACGATCGAGAAGGACCGGTGGGGACACAGATATTTGTTGCTTCAGATCGTTGCCGTAGCATTCATCCATTGCACAAAAGCCAAGATCAATGAGAGAGCAGAACAGCCACACCTCCAATTGATCACGGGTCAGTTCTCCACTGCGCACGTGAGTACAAGATGGTACCCTCGCCTGTATTGAGCGACATCCACACTGTCGGAAAGAGCTCCACAATCACCACAAGCACACGCGTATCTTGTACTCTGGAATTAATCGTTGCTAACTCTACATCTATCCAATAGACTGACTATATGGGCATGTAGATTAGCTAAATGCCAGCTTCCTGGAAGACGATCAGCTACTGATCAGCTACAGGACACACATCTAATCTACATATAAATTATATGTTTGGCAGCTGATCGAGAAACAATGCACGTGTCATGCCTCAACAGCTTGAACCAAAATTGCCTCTTCTCTGCTGCCTCACGAGCACTTGTCTACTCTGCCCCCTTACCCGCTACTGCCTGCGAGGAGAGAAGCTTCCTGGGGAACAAAGCAGCTCTCGCGCTCAGACTCTGTCTCTCGGGCCGCCTGAAACAGCGTTTGCCCATTTCCCTCGACTTCCGACCTCCCCTCAAACTCCCCAAGCTGGGCCTTGTCTCTGCTGATAGCCACACTCTACTAGATCTTGGCTGATCGACTGATCGACTGACTGAACCACTTCAACCTTGCCCCAATACCCAAAAAGTCTTGATTATACAGCTCCTATTGGCGATCATAAGCTAGGGTGACACCCCGAGGTCGTTGCCTCTGCCAGGACTGAGGCATGGTGAATGGTGTCAACGGGGTCACTGCTTCCAAGCCAGTGACAAAGTCTTCCACGTCTCAGAAGTGTGAGGCCTTGGACCTCAGTACGGTTGAGACCAGGCATGAATACAAGGCGGAGGCCAGTCAGCGCCTTTTCATGCTGGAGACTGCCCCGACCTACAGACCCTCAACTGCTGAGTTTACAAATCCACTCAAGTACATCGAGATGATTGCTCCCCATGCTAAGAAGTACGGCATATGCAAGATTATTCCACCAGACGAATGGCGGCCTACGTTTGCCATAGACACAGAGGTTCGTTGGTTTTCCGCTGCAAGACATCGCTCGTTTGATTGACAAGTGCAGACTTTTAGGTTTCGCACGAGAAAGCAGGAACTCAATAGCATGGAAGCAAAGTGTCGCGCTAGTCTCAACTATATCGATCAGCTGTACAAGTTTCATATGCAGAATGGATCTCCCATGCGAGGTCTACCTCTGCTGGACGCCAAACCTATAGATCTTTATCACTTGAAAGAGGTAGTTGAGCAGCTTGGCGGTTTCCGCGTCGTAAGACCTTTCCCATGGAGTCTTACTACCTGCGCTCCTGACACATTCTAGGTAAATAATTCCAACAAGTCACCGAACGTTCAAAATCTATGGAGTCAGGTTGGAAAGGACTTTGGCTTCTCTGACAATCCGACAATGTGCCTATCTCTAGCCGGCAGCTTCAAGAATGCTTACTTACGTTATATCTTGCCATACGAAACTTTCCTCAACAGAGAAAAACCGAAAGTCCAGAATGCCCTCTCGAATTCACCGCCAAAGACGAATGGCAACTCCATCACGGCGGACAAGGCTCATCAGGAGAATCAGCCTCATGTAAAGCAGGAAATAAGTTCAAACGGGTGCAGGCGCAGGTCACAGACTCTAGAGTCGAACAGTAGCCCGAACGGTGCCACACGCGAGACTCAGAGTCCGTCGGCCAAACCTGAGACAGAAGTCGAGACTCGCTCGAGCAAGCGTCGCAAACGTGCCTCCCAGCATCATGTCGCCAGTCCCTCACCAACGAAGAAGGTTGCTGTTGAGCAGACCAAGCCGGGTGAAAATTGCGAAACGTGCGGTAGGGGCGATGACGGTGTCCACATGCTATTATGCGATGGATGCGAATCAGGCTATCACATCTACTGTCTCGATCCCCCTCTCAGCAGTGTGCCAAAGATCGACTGGTATTGTTCACGCTGTCTGGTGGGTACTGGAGAATTTGGGTTCGAAGAGGGTGATGTCTATTCATTGAGCGAATTCCAAAAGAAGGCGAATCAGTGGAAGACGAAATATTTCCAAACACAGAATGCTAAAGTGCATGGGCAAGAAATCACCAGTGTCACTGAGGCGGATGTGGAGAAAGAGTTCTGGCGACTCGTCCAGGATGTCAACGACACTGTCGAGGTTGAATACGGAGCCGACATCCACTCGTCCACACACGGATCTGCTTTCCCTACGCGGGAGAAGAATCCTCTGGACCCCTATTCTGCTGATCCGTGGAATTTAAACAACATGCCCCTCCTTCCAGACTCCTTACTACGGTATATAAAGACAGATATCAGTGGTATGACCGTTCCCTGGCTGTATGTTGGCATGTGCTTTTCAACATTCTGCTGGCACAATGAAGACCACTATACCTATTCCGTCAACTACCAGCACTTTGGAGAGGCAAAGACATGGTATGGAATCCCTGGTCATCATGCCGAGAAGTTCGAAGATGTCATGAAGAGTGCCGTACCAGAATTATTCGAGCAACAGCCAGATCTCCTCTTACAACTTGTGACCATTTTCAGTCCTGAGCGTCTCAAGTCCGAAGGTGTCGACGTCTATGCGTGTGATCAACACGCAAATGAATTTGTCATCACCTTCCCTCAAGCATATCACGCCGGCTTCAACCATGGCTTCAATTTCAACGAGGCTGTCAATTTTGCGACTCCAGACTGGGTCACTGAAGGATACTCCAAAAGCTGTGTGGATCGTTATCGGCTGTTCTCTAGACAGCCAGTCTTCTCCCATGACGAGTTGCTCTTGACAGCGGCATCATACGATCCGACCATCAAGACGGCCCTCTGGCTGGCGCCAGCTCTTAAAGAGATGGCATCCAGAGAACTTGAGCGGAGATTGACTATCCGGGCAGCTCATCCTGAGTATACTCAAACTCTCGTGGAGGAAGATGTTCCCGAAGAAGGCTATCAATGTGGAGCATGTAAGGTTTTCTGCTATCTATCCCAGATAACTTGTACCTGTACCAAAAAGGTGACTTGTCTTGATCATGCCGACGATCTGTGCGAGTGTCCTCCAAAGACACGTATCCTGCGTCATCGCTTCACGGATGACTTTCTGTCAAGACTTGAACAACGTCTCAGTGAGCGCGCAAAGGTGCCTACCACTTGGAAGGAGAAATTTTTTAATACTCTGAAAGAAGGTCCGACTCCTCATATAAAAGTTCTGCGGGCACTCCTTGCTGAAGGCGACAGAATTCCCTATCCAATTGAGGAGCTGAAAATTCTACGGGCATTTGTAAACAAGGTAAATGAATGGATTGAGGAAGCGACACCTCTGATTGCCAAGAAAGGCATGAATGTCGGCCGAAGAAAGAGTGAGAAGCTCAAGAAGGTCGCTCCAGAACTTGAGGAAGAGCAAAGGAAGAGGCTCGAACGACAGAGACAACCTGACTATCCTGACAAGCTGGTTGCAGAAGCCCAAAAGCTGGCTTTTGACTGCCAGGAGATCAAAGCCTTGCAAGAAAAGTCGGAAGCAATCAGGACTTGGCGGAAGGACGCTCGTGCATTGATGGCTATGCCACAGATCTCGATTGACAGATGTCACGAGATAATCGAGACAGGTCAGGCGCTGAATGTCGAATTGCCAGAAGTACATCAGTTTGTGACATACGTCACCCAATTGAAGTGGTTGGAGGAAGCAAGGCCATCTTTTGGTAAATCGATACCGCTCGAGGATGTCATTCGTATGTGGGATTCCGGCAAAGCCTGCGGTGTGCCTGTCGAAGCACTGGAGATGCATCGTTTGGCACTGAGACGTAAAGAAGGTGAAGCCTGGGAAGAACAGGTTGCTAAAGTTCTCTCTGGTAACAAGATACCAATGAACACAGTCATTCAGTGTCTGAATGCCGCTGCGAAAATATGTGTCAGAAAGGACACTCTCTTGCGCCTACAAAGTATGGTTGACAGAGCTGGGCAGGTGCAGAAAGAGGTCGAAGCTTTCGAGGCTCGGACTAAACTGCCTGAGAACTCCAAGAAGCCTACCCTGTCTGAGTATCAAGCTCTGATTGCGAAGCTCGACCTTCTGACCACGAAACCACAATTAGCAGAGAAGATGCCAAATTATGCCAAACAACTTACAGATTGGACCAGGAAAGGAAAAAGGATTTTTGGTAAATCAAATGCGCCAATGGACATCTTTGGCCAGCATCTTGATCACGTTGCGCAGCGGAATCTGGCATGTCTTTCACTAGACGATGTCCCCAGAGATCCTGTTGAGCCTGCCTCAAGAGAAGCATCTCCAACCCGTGATGCGACAGAGCCAAGAGTGGAAATCTTTTGCATGTGTCGTCAACCAGAGGCTGGTCTCATGCTTGAATGTGATATATGTCACGAATGGTATCACGGCAAGTGTCTGAAAGTTGCAAAGAAGGATCTGAAATCTTCCAACAACTATATTTGCCCGATATGCGACTGGCGGGAGGAAATACCGAGACCGAACAATCGACCAAAGCTGGAAGAGATGGAGGAACTGGAGCGTGATGCTCAAAGATTACCACTTCGAGCCCCGGAATTGGAGAAGTTGTCAGTCATCACCACTACAGCACACAAATTCAAGGAGCGTGTCATGCCGCTGTTGAGCACATATCTGACCCTCACTTCTGCCGAATTGCCAACCCTGAAATTCTATCTCAGGAAGCTGGAAGGTGCAGAAATTCTGCTAGCGGAAGAAACCAATTTCTTTCGAGCCAAGATTCACGACATATGTCCAGTGGCACCATATCCGCCCCCAAAAATTGACCAGTCAAGGTCTACGAAGAAGCCTCGTCTATCGAAGAAGAAACGCGAAGAGCTGGAAGCCAAGGGAATCAATCCTAGTACGATGCAGCCATTGACAGGTACTCCTGGTCAGGTTCATCAAAGTTCAGCATCCAGCAGTCGTGCTGGCAGTCAGTCACCAATCATGGAAACCAACGCCTTGCCTGATGCCCAGAGTCTACCTCATACCATGTCGCAGGCTCAACCCACGTTTTCCGAGTCCCCTAATCCCTACTCACACCAAGTCTACGGGAGCCCACGAGCAAATTATCAGAGTCTTTCACCACAACCACAATATGGCACTCTGTCCAACTCTCAATATCAGTCTAGCGCCTCTACTCCGGCATTCAGCAATCCTTACATGGCAGACACTTACTCGACTGGCCATGATCATTTTAGCAATTCAGTAGATCACACAAATCTCGAGACAGCAGGCAACATGTTCTTGGGTCAATCCGACCTGGTTAGCGATCTGCTCAACAACGCCATTAAACCCCATTCGGATCTCGAGCCACGGGAGATCGTGCAGACTGACGATGGGCACTTCCTCATGGACTTTGCAAATCAGGCCAGCGGCTATGAACAACCAGGGCACGACTCTGTCGATAATGAGGACACGGATATGATGGAGTCATTCTTAAATTCGTGATGAAGCATGTAATAACGTTGTGTACAAGTAGCATCCATATGTCTAGCATGAGCATGGCGTCGAATTCTAATATAGTGGTATCTATACTAAAGTGCTCCCACATACCTGCCTCCTACTCCAGTAATCCTTCTCATTCGAGTCACTCTCGCAGATTCTGCGTGTTTCAATTTGCGGAAGAACTGTTGTGCTCCCCTATGATGAAGAGACAATGGTGAATGAGTATAAGTATGAAAAAGTGGCTATAGCATGTCATGGTGCAATTGAATTGGACATGCAACACTTGCCCCTTTTTCCCGATGGGACAATACTCAATCGATGACCAAGACGTCTCTAGTCTCGACGAGGCTCTTCTTTCTCGGTCGACCTGCAGTCCTACGCCCCACTTTTTGTCTGGTGGTGATTGACGTCGAGGACTCTGCCGGTGCCTGCATCGACCGGTCCGCAGCTCCCGTCAACTGTGCCATGAGTGGTTCCTCGAGGGAGGAGGAGGATGATGATGATGATGATGCGGTACCGTCGAACGAGTTGGTGGCGGAGGATTCCGACTCGTCGTCTTGACTCACGCCGTCCATTTCGAGATTTGCAAATTCGTCTTGGTCGTCCTCGACTCGACCTTTGGTCTTGAGGGAGTGACGGAACTGGGCACCCTTGATCAACTCGCCCCAGGTGAGGAGAGTGTGGCATTCGGGACAGTGACCCTGGACGGGAAGCAGAGCGTCCGGGTCTCCCTCGAGAAATTTGGTAGCGAGGCACGAGAGATGGGATCGGTAGGTGCACTCGGGCCGAGGACAGGTGACGATCTTGCCTTGTTCATTCAGATTCAGCTCCGTTGAGCAGGCGTAACAAGAGGAGCCTTCGGTGCTCCCAGAGTCCATCGAGGCCAACTTGTCAGCTTGAATATCTCGCAGCGGACCTGCATTGGGATGTCAGCCAGAGGATCACTTCTTTCCCAGGAGGAAAGCGTTTTGTCAGAAACTTACGATCGAGCAGATCCAGGTTCGTCACTCCACCCACGGAATGCACTTTTGGCTCCTTTTCAGGGACGATTGCGGATTTGGCGCCCTTTGGCTTCCTCTTCTTGGTAGTAGGGTTGGAGGCAGGACTGGGTCCGCTGTCGAGTAGATCGACGACGGGCAGTGGTCCTTCTGCTTGCTCCTCGGGGGCCTGTGTTGCAGGTAGACTTGTCGTAGTCATGGGGAGATCCAGACCGGCAGAGATCCAAGGAGGCAGAGGCTGGACATTCTTCTTCTTGGTGTGTTTGTTCCAGATCTCCCAGACATCTTCGCTAAAGATCTTGACCTTGAGGGGCCATCGTGCCCAGGCCTCTAGGGTCAGCATAGTGTGCATATTGGCCAGCTTTCCTGCCATCGTAAGAGAGGGCCTCAACCTTCGATTCTTTCCTTTCGCACCCTTCCTCCGTTGACCTGGACTCGTATCCCTGTCGTTTCTCGTGCGATGGAGTGCTTCCTTTGCGGCATGAGGCATCTGCCGCGAGATGTGAGGATTCTGCCAGGCCCATTCGAATTGGAGTGCTGACAATTGCGATGGGAAGCCATAGACGATACAGATCATCTCCCACGGGCTTTTTGCAAAGTTAGTGCTGTTCTTTCCTGCTGTATACTACTAATGCAGGCGAAATCATACCGATGTCTTGCTGTTTTTCGCGCTCCAGCGGTCAGTTCTCCATTGTGTTGCCTGAGGCGCTGACATGGTCAATCGAAATGTGTTCGCTACGAGTGGGACTCCCTTACTCTGGCAGGGTCTGGGGTACTCCCAACATATGTTCTCGTCTTGTAATTCTTCTTCAGACTTCGCAAAAGGTAGCAAGCATAAAAGTTGGGAAACACATGCGGTTTTGCTGTAGAGACCGAGACTTTGGACATGCCTACGTCAGATGATATCCGATAGACCTGACCATTCGCATGTCCATCGCCTCTACACAAGAGATGCTTGATTGCTGTCGGAGCCAGGTCATACACAAGACCAATATATTTTAATGTGCACCAAACACGAATGTCGTATGGATACGCGGTGGCTCCACAAAATACCAGAAACCAGGGGAAATTACACGGGAATATAGAAACGAATTAACGGAGAAATGTCATCAAGTGTCATTAGAAGAGATGCCTATCAGGCAAACTTCTGCTGAAGGACACCCTTCAGCAGGCCAGCAGACTCTAATGTAGTGCTATCTCTCTGGTACTCCTTTCTCGGGAATGGCGTGAGCAAGGTGAAAGGACGACCTGATGTCGAAGAAGACCTTTCGATAAAGTCATAGACATCAGACAGAGTATGCGAGTGATTGAACTGAGAGACGAGTCGACCACCGGCGGCAAGGCGAATTTGAAGGGTAGTTGTAGGCTGGCTGTCGTCAATTTGCATCGTCTGAGTCGCCTCCGTTGACTTGGATTCCGAGGCTTTCTGTGATGTGGTCACCGGTGTCTCAGTGGGTGGGGTCTCACTGCCAAGTCTATGACCAGAGCTCTCGAATGGCTTATAGACTTTGGGTGGGGGGGTGTAATCATCGTCCGTCCTTTTCTCGACATTGACATCAACAGCCTGTCCATATTCGACGTTCAGAAGTGACAACGGCGCTCTGCCATTGTTGATCGCTTCGAGGTAGTCTTTGTTCGCGGGATCATCATATCTGTATAGGCGACCATCATCAACAGAGAATCCATCCTTCCATAATCTCAAGATACGAGTCACTTTCGGAGGCTGAGAAGCCATCGCTCTTCTGAATGATTCGTTCGGATCCTCGACTTTTCTGGATTCCTCTTCCTCACCACCAAGGGTGTAGGCAGCACCTCTGAATGAAGAGCTCGTTTTCGAAGCTTCTTCTGAAGCTTGGCCGCCGCTACAGCCGATTTAGCATTGACAGGAATCTGGACAAGACAATCACTTACGCCGCAGCCTTTTTCAGTATATCTTGTATCAGACTCGAATGTTTCGATGTTCCATCTTGCTTTTTGTTGGGATCTATGACTCCAAGTCCACTCTTTTCACCACCAGTATAGAATTCAGCTGGTTTTTCATCTTCATCCTCGTCTTCGTCGCTCTGCTGCAGAGATCCCAGGGTGGAAAACCCACCTCGAGGTTTTTTCGGCTTAGCCTGTCTCGAGGATGTCCGAGAAGCGGAAGGTGCTACATCCGATGCCGTAGCATTGCCCACGACAGACCCTTCAGGCATGAGCGAATCCCCAGACTCGGGGCCGGTTGCACTGTCGAAATATGCTGAGACAGCTGCCTATAGTCAATCAGACACGCGAGAACTGCAGATTCCTATATGCGCACGCACGTCAATATCGCCCTTCGAGGATTCTACAAAGAACTTTGCTTCCTCGTCAGATACTCCTGTCATGGACTTGAACATGTCTATCGCCTCCTGATGGTCCATACTGTGCAACAAGACACCTTACGAGATTCGCCTGTCGTGCAATGTGCTTGAGGGACGGATCGAGCTTCAATGAACGATCGTGGGTAGAGTCGGATCGTTTCGCTTGAGGTTGTATTCGAATCCACGCCGCTTCAGGGCAGCGAATGATAATGAGGAAGCAGCATACGTACGCAATCATGACTCTCCTCTCCTCGCTGGAGCTCTTCCCTGACAGCCGCTGTGGAGAGATACTGAGCTTAGTCTATACGATATGTACGAACCATTGACACGAGCTACGAGTTGGAGAATTCTCTTAAGCTATTCGGCGACCTGAGGAGTCTAGAACATGACTGATGTTCTGTAGACTCGGTTCTCGTGCTCAGCAGGGACCCGATTGATGAATGTGCTGACAATTCAGGAAGATTGCCGAGAAGAATAGAATCTGTTAGCGGTAGTGTCTACTGAAAAGCTTGGGGTGACTCCACCACGAGCTATAACGATATCATATCTAGTGTTTCCAGTATCAAGGAAATCGACGGACCAGTGACTATAATAGACATGGTAGATTGCATCTATAATTTCCTTGGTCTTGTTCGATTTGGGTTCAGAAGCTTTGGTACTGGATTCCCGAAGTATGAAATTCATACTGATCACGATTGCATGCATGATCTGGAGCACCTTAGCAGTCAGTATAGACTAGCTGCTGCTTGCTGCCTTGCACTGATATGTGCAGATACATGGCACTCAGAGATGGTTTGCATGGGCTATTCGGGGAGAACAATTCCCCAGATCGTCTCTCACACTCATATCTGGCATGATGCCCCGTCCCATATTTTTGGCCTCATGGCTTGCTCATGGCTTGCCCGCTGTGGAAGATTGTATGCCACGGGATGGCCTGGGGCTCTAAGTGAATGCCTTAGTCGAGCATGTTCATCTCATCCATTTTGTCTGTTGGAACACCTGCGTCTACAGTTGCCTGTGTGTTCGATGAAGCCTTTTTTTCTGTCTCGACCGCACCAGCAGTGAGATTGACGTTGATGTCTTGCTCACCACTTTCGTCGTCGTCATTGTCTCCAGCATAGACTCCAGCTGCCTTTTCTCGCTGCATGTCCAGAGCTAGCAGCCACAACACGATGCTCTCTTTGTTCTGACTTTCTGCCTCGTCGATAGCCATTCTTCCGCCCTTGTTCTTCAGCTTGACGTCGGAATTGGCTTCGACCAAGACCTTGACAGTTTCTAGATGTCCATTGAGTGCAGCCCAGTGTAGCGCCGTATTTCCACCCTCATTTCGGACATTGATTGCATCGGGTTGTGCTTCGATGAGATACTTGACTACCTCGATATGTCCATTCGCAGAACAAAAGTGAAGTGCAGTGTTACCACGCTCGTCTTGTTTGTGCAGAATTGCTAATCGTTCTTCACTATCCAGATTTTCGAGATTCTGTTTCAATTCCGGCAGTTCTCCATAACGTGCGCAAAGCAGAATCTCTTCAAACAGCTCCGTGCTTGTATCTATTGTCATCCGGATGTAAACAAGATCAGCTAGCACGTCTTCAGTCAGGAAGTAGTGAAAGACGAGATGGAGGGAGTATCTTTTGACGTTCTTGCCGCACAGATCTGGAAATTTTGGTCGGCAGCTCTTCGGCAGTCGTTTCTCTCCACTTTCCCGAGACACACGGCAGACGAGGAAAGGATATGGTTGTCGCGGTTGACTTTCAGAGCGACTTGGGGACGGTGCACTAGCTACCAGGGCTGTGGCTCGTTCAACATGCTACAGGGCAGCTTTGCATCAAGGAGGAATCAAATCAACCTCTCCGTGACGGTATTGGCATTCGTCACACAACTGCTCCACTGGGTTCTGTGAGCTTCAGACGTAAAAGTACATCACCATGTCAGAAGGAGGCCTCAAGGTCTCTATTTTGCTATGGAATGTCTGGAATCTGCCTTCGTGGCTTACGGACAACAAGTCAAAGACTAGAGCACTTCTGATTTCACCATTATTGGAAGCATACGACATAGTTGTGCTCAATGAAGCATTCGTCAATCACGCCTCACTGCTGCACGCTACTTCACATAAGCATAGATTCATTGTGCCTAAACCATGGCATACACTATTCTCCTCCGGACTGATCTTCCTATCTCGATATCCAATGATCGATTATAGTCACGAGACTTTCAGCAAACGCGCGGGTGTGGATCTTTTTGCCGCCAAGGGAATCTCAGGTGTCACTTTTGGTATAGTGCGATCTGGTGTGAGATATGGCTGCCTCCAGATATTCGGCACCCATATGCAGGCATCGCATGGCCGCTCAGCTCAAGCCGCTCGTCGTAACCAGGTCAACCAGGTGATTGATTATGTTAAGAATTACATGGACTTGACCGCCACAGCACTAAATCCAGCTGTTTTTACTGCCTCTATACTGCTCGGCGACCTTAACTGCGGTCCGAAAGGCCCTTCGAATGAGCTGTACTCGCAGCATTATGCAGATTCTAAGGATGCTCAAGCACGAACGGAAGCTTATGAGCACTTACGTCGAGCTCTTGATCTGGAGGAGGCAACATCGTTCACAAACCCAGTGCGCGATGAGGAGGAATACAGCAACGATATCTGCCGAGTCCTGCTAGATCGGCGACTTGCCTCCAGACATGAAATAGCATATGCTTTACAGCAATATACGGACGGTTTCAACAGATTGTCCGATACACGAGCAATCGTGGTCCAGGTGACCATGTTTCCTGAAGAAGCCCAGGCCAGCGGCTAAGTTGTCATGCTAGACTTCGAGTCATGATAATTGGAGAGGAGTGAGCTGCCCTACTAGTCCGATCAGAAGTCATGGTCCCCTGAAATCGCAAGCCTGACAATGTGAGAAGCCGGTACTCGTCTCATTTTGGCAACAACGGAACTTCTTTCGTATGTGCCATAGCTTTGGCACTTGCAAGTGCAGTGCTTTCTACTGACGTCGTTGCGTGCCACAGATAGTATTGTATGGCGATTGAGAAGTCGAAGAACGTTTGCACAAAGGCACACATCTTGAATTGGATGCTCACGGAGTTGCCTCCGAGGAAGAACCAGAGGAGTTTACTATAATCGATCAATTTACCAACGAGAAGAAAATCGGGGAATGTCGACCTACCAGATGTCTCCCAGAACCCAGCTCGCTAGCATGGACAGCCGGATTCCCTCAACGGATCTGGTCCTCTGGTTTTTGAGATACTGTGGTATCGGAAGTGTTGCCTCGATCCCTAGTGCCAAAGTGCCCAGGAGTGCCACATATTTCGAGTTGGTACCAAAGACAAATTGGAGAACAGTCAGAGTCAGAAGTAATTGGAAGAGAAAACGCCAGTAAGCCTTTGGCTGATTCCATTGCCATAGAGCAAAGGGCCGATTACTGCTGTCACCATTTATCTTTCCTTGCGTATCGTACGATAAGCATCCATGCAGAAGCAAGCATTGTATAGCAATCATGACGAAGCTTTGAATCAATAAAGTTGTATCAAATCTGTCTCCAATCCAGAAGTTAATTCGGAGAAGGGAGGCAACCAGCATAATTCCACAGACATCTATTGAGAATCCCGCAGAGCTTCGTCTCCTATGAATTGACAAGACAGTATCGAGATAGCTCGTCAGAGGACTCAGAATTAGAAAGGCAGAAAACCCATAATTTAAGATGAGACTCAACATTGAGATATGCTTGAGGCGATTCTGAGACTCTCAGAAAACGTACAAGGGGTGGACCAGGGTCTGACTAGTCAAATCTGATAGCCGCCGAGATGATTGAACTTTTGTTGTCGACTTCTCTATGGTGCGGAGGCAGGCTGATTTTGGTGCATGTACGGTGTTGTTCGTGTGTTGGTGAAGTAAGATCGTTTGTCAGTCGGATTCTAGAGTCCGAGTCGAGAAACAGAGTCTTCAACGCTATCCCCCAGCTGGCAATGGAAGGTAAACGAGAAGCAAAACAAGCGCAAGAGCAACTCGGCGCAGGAAGTTTGTGCGAGGCTCAACTGCAGCTTCCCGTGCTGCGTCAAGCAGGTCGACCCCGCGAAAGACTTGAGCTCGTTGTGGATTCCACTTCACGTCACTTACTTCACAACCTTCTGGAAAGCAGGCAGGCAGGCGAGCATCTCTCAGAAGGCCTGAAGCTCACAGAGTGCCCAATCCGCAGCATGTTCTGGGCAAGGATCTTCCTGCTCCTGCTCTTCTCTGGAGTTGAGATGGTGAAGAAGGAGGACTTCAAGACGTGTAAGCAATCAAGCTTCTGTAGGCGAAATAGAGCCTTGGCAGAAAGGGCTACATCTCAAGGCTCGCAACATGTGACTCCTTATGAGGTTGATGAAGAGACACTGTCACTCAAGGATGGTGTACTCGATGCCACTCTCTGGAAGACGGTCAAGAGGAATTCGAAAAAGCTCGAACTGCCACTGAGAATCACATTCTTGAAGAGTGGAGTTGCACGAGTCACACTGGATGAGAAGCGGCGTCGTGACTTGGATATCAAGCTACCCGAATCCAAGGAGAAGGTGGTCAATAAGGCACGGTATAATGAGGCCGAGAAGTACACAATTGTGGGAGGTCTGGAGCTCGATAAACGTATCAATTCAAAGACAACTGTGGATGGAGTTACCAAAATAATCTACGGCTCTGGTCTGGCCTATGAGATGCAAATCACGCACAAACCTCTGCAGATAGTCTTTCTACGTGATGGGGTGGTGGAAATCTTGTTGAATGACAGAGGTCTTCTCAACCTGGAGCACTGGCGGGCAAAAGATGACATGGACGGAAGCACAGTGACAGACGAGGCCGCCGAGATGGGAGAAAAGGTCGAATATCCAGCAGATGAGCATGATATAGAAGGGATGTGGGAGGAGGATTTCAATGGCAAGCACGATTCAAAACCTCGTGGACCGGAATCCATCGGGATCGACATAACCTTTGCAGGCTATTCTGATGTGTATGGAATCCCAGAGCATACAGGAACCTTGTCCTTGAAGGAAACCTATGGTTCCGGCCCTGGTACATTCGACGAGCCCTACCGACTGTATAATACAGATGTTTTCCAGTATGAGTATGACAGTCCTATGGCCCTTTATGGATCTATTCCCTTTATGCAAGCTCACAAGAAGAATTCAGATGTTGGTGTATTCTGGCTGAATGGTGCAGAGACCTGGGTCGATATACAAAAGTCAGCACCCAATCCTTTGAGTTTCAGCAAACAAGGTCCTTCAACACAGACTCATTGGGTATCTGAAGCTGGTCTTTTGGATGCCTTTTTCTTCATGGGCCCTGATGCGCCAACCCTGTACAAAACTTATGGAGAACTGATAGGGTTCTCCATGCTTCCGCCCCTTTTCTCCATTGGGCACCATCAATGCAGGTGGAACTATGAATCAGAGGATGATGTTTTGGATGTAACGGCAAATTTTGACAAGCACGACATTCCTTATGATGTAATCTGGCTTGATATTGAGTATACAGAGGCAAAGAAATACTTCACTTGGAATAAAGCCTATTTCCCCGATCCTGCTCGAATGATGGAGAAGCTTGAGGAGACGAAGCGAAAACTAGTAGCCATTATCGACCCACATGTCAAAAAAGATGACAATTATCAAGTATACAAGGAAGCCCTTGCAGGTGATCATTGTATCAAGAACGCTGACGGGGGCATATATGAAGGTCAATGCTGGCCGGGCCCATCCATCTGGCCTGATTATACCAGACCTTCGACCGTGAAGTGGTGGGCGGATTTGTACGATCTTTCACACTTTGAGGGCTCGAAGGATAACCTTCACGTTTGGAATGATATGAACGAACCTGCAGTTTTCACTGGTCCAGACATCTCTATGCACCGAGACAGTATACATGCGAATGGTTGGGAGCACCGTGATCTACACAATATCTATGGATCATTATTGGTCAAGAGTACATACGACGGTCTAAAGGCTCGAAACAAGGAGGAACCCAAGCGGCCATTCATTCTATCCCGGTCTTTCTGGCCTGGTGTCCACCGATATGGAGCAATCTGGTCAGGGGACAACATGGGCACTTGGGAGCATCTCGAGTCTGCTACAGCAACCTTGATCAACAATGGTATCGCTGGTATGACATTTTCAGGGGCCGACGTCGGTGGTTTCTTTGACGATCCCCCAAAGGACATGCTGACCAGATGGTACCAGGCCGGAGCCTTCTATCCCTTCTTCAGAGCCCATGCCCATATCGACACGAAGCGTAGGGAGCCATGGCTCATCGGTGAGCCTCACACAGGCATGATTCGTCAAGCCATCATCTTGAGATATGCACTTCTCCCGACATGGTACACTGCATTCCACAAGGCCAGTATTTCGGGTATGCCAATTATGCGCCCACACTTTGTCGTGTTTCCGGGAGACGAGAATGGATTCAAGGTTCAAGATCAGTACTTTATCGGTGACTCTGGTCTGCTGCATCATCCTGTCGTCAAGCAGAATGCGGCAAGTATAGAGTTGTATCTTGCAGACGATGAACCTTACTACGACTACTATGACTACAACCTCTACCAAGGCCGTGGCTACAAGACGATCGCCACACCACTCGACTACAATCCGTTGTTTGTGCACGGCGGCCACATCGTCACGCGGCGAGATAGACAGAGACGTTCGGCAGAACTGACACGTCACGATCCAATCACCCTGCTCGTTGCCCTGGACAACAGAGGGGCCGCAAATGGAACTCTCTACCAAGATGACGGGGAGACCTTTCGATACGAATCTGGCAGCTACCTCTTTCGCGAATTTCAATTTCACGAATCGACCCTGACCACCAAAAACCTCCATCCTGATCCGGTCTCAGCAGAGTCCTACGAACGCTCCGTCTCTGGCATCAAGATCGAACGTGTGATCCTCGTCGGGTTTGGGAGACGCGCAACAAGCGCCAAAATCAAACGAGGTCAAGAGTCTTGGGAATCCGAGGTCGAGTGGATTCGGACCTTGAGTAATGGGAAACACGTCCTTTCCATTCGTCATCCCGCCGTCTTGGTCACTGACGACTGGCAAATCACCCTGGCATAACGGCGAAACTAGATTCACCGATGCATATCACTTTATATAAAAGTAGATTTGCCAACATTAAAATGAAGAGTAGAATGATGATGCACAAATAGACTCTCAATCCAATAACTATTCGATGGCATCAGAATGAATTGTCGATTGAGAGAATGAAAACCATATATAGGTCGTCCTAATTAGATCTACCTTTTTCTTGTCATTGACAAGTCTCTATGGGACGTTTTTTTTCGTGCCTAGGTCTCTTTTCGATATAGACATGTAGACGAGTGGGAGAGGGTGTACACAACAACCGCATAGCGAAGTAGAACCATTTGATTAGACGTGATTCTTTTCGGTATCGTTGTGCTGATCGTTGACCGGTCCGAAATGGGCTTCGGGCAAGTGATTGAGCAGATTCTCTTCCTTGTCGAGGTTCCTGAAGGAGAAGTAGAATCCGATTCCACCAATGGTACTGAGGACAGCCATGACGCCGTAGTTCCATTCGAGCAAAGGGTCGACACTGAGCGAGACAAAGGCCTCGCCGAGAGCAGTCGAGATGGCACTGGTGAAGAGGAAGAGGGACATGACGATGGATCGCATGTTTTTTGGTGCCTTGGTGAATGCGTACTCGAGACCAGTGATACTGGCAAAGATCTCCGAGAAGGCAATGAGGACATAACTACCGGTTTGGAGCCAAACGTTGAGTGGTGATACACAAGGAATCGTCTCTGCGGCATCCTGGAAGAGATCGGAAGCGTGGGTTCCACAGTTTGAGGTTTTGTAGATGTAGTACTGTAAGACGCAGGCCCAGACCATGGCGAGAGCACCCGTGAAGAATCCAAAGTAGATCTTCTTGATGGGAGTGAACTGGTAGCCGAGCTTGGCGAGACCGGGGTAGATGAGTTGATCACAGACTGGGATGAGGATGATGAGTGCAAAAGGGTCAAGATTTTGGAGAATATCGTTTGGTAGACCGTTTAGAGTCATGGTGGCGGCCTGGGAGGTCAAATTTCCGATAATCTGGTTGTAGGTGAGCCACCAGAGTGGGTACCAACAAAAGACGGCACAAGCTTTGACACCACGACGGAGTTCGTCAATCCAGTTGTCGTCCCAGGTCATGCCCTTTGGAATGGCGAGATTGTTTCTTGCAAAGTAAGAAGGCTTGGCAGTCTCCCAAAAATCTGCCTGTTTCATGTGTCTGATGGTGGTGATGGGGTTGAGATGAATCCTGCCACGGGAGGCAATCCTGACTGCTCTGGCTGCTGCGGGAAGCACAGAGCCGGTGGGAGGGCTCTTGTGATATCTATTCTTGAAGATGATCATGACGAGGGGACAGATGAGGAACATCCAGGTTGGGAGGGCGAATGCGAGCCAGAAGCCGACATACTTCTCGGCGTAGACCATGCCTATTTGACCGATAAGGGCACCAATGTTGATCATGAGGTAAAAGTACATGTAGATCCGCGAGATGGTGGCCACTGGGTCGACAATGACTCGCTCGCCGCTCTTGAGGACCTTGACATGCAATCGCTCGCGGTATTGCTCTGCGATGAGGGGGGAAATGTTGGCCTTGAAACCACCGGTGCCGATTCCCATGATGATGATGGCCACAGCGAAACAGCCGATTGCACCGTTTCCGTCAAGGACAGTGGGCACAGCAGAAATGGTCAAAAGAAGATGGCCAATGAGGGCCACGAGGATGGACCATTGGATGGTTCTGAATCTTCCGAGATAGGTGTCGGCAACATAGGCACCTGCCATGGGCATGACATATGACCAGAAGGAATTGAAGAGATTGAGACCGGTAGAAGCCTGTTGGCCCATGCCGAGTGCGCCTGACTGGCCCGACTTGCCGGCACCCGTCCTTGAACCGTCAGGCAGGGGATACTGGATAAAGTTGGTGAAGACTGCTGTGGCACCGTAGTATGAGAATCGCTCACAGAGCTCGACAAAGGCAATGGCATACGCCGTCCAGGGCACCTTGCCGCTGACCTTACGCAACGTGAGCAGCTCCTGCTTCGTCGGGTAATCAGGATGCTGCACCTCCCAGTCCTCGTCTCCCTCCTGTGAACCTGAGGGAGCAATATCGGAAGATCCACCCTTGATCTTCTCATCCGCACTGTAATCCGGATTGGTCTTATCGGCCTTGAAGGGCACGGACATTTCATGCCCGGCGGCGAAATCAATGACATCCACCTGAGTCGAAGTCATCTTTTTCGATGGACTGGACAAAGTAAAGGGAAGGTGAGCGGGGGCAGTCGCTTCCTTTTGTAGAGTCTTGGTACGAGGGGAGGGAGGGGAACAGACAGAGGGAGAAAGAGAGAGGAAGGAAGGAAGAGAAGAGCAATCAGGCGATCCTTGCCAGGAGAGGTCAGCTGGCGCGAGAGAAGCCTGCGATTGTGGGATGCGAGGTGGGAAGAGCCGATCTCAGATTCTCCCGGGGAAATCATTCACTCAATCGATCAATTGATCGTTTGACTGACTGATTGATCGATTGACTGATCGACGGAGCAGATTCGGGTCCAAGACTGTTCACAAGAAGAGACGGCAAATGACAGCCACAGCACCAATCTCCGCGTGACTTCCTCAACTCGTCAAGCACTTCCTTTCCCCCGATGAAGGAAGGCAGAGATAAGGAGGAGAAATCGGAATTTCATGTGCTTGGCATCCGTCCTCGTGTTGCAGATAGCTGCTCCTTGTCCTCAATTTGCTTGAGCAGCACGACTGCACCTTGTGTGTTGTCTAAGAACATCACAGGCACCGACTGCTAGGCAGATGTCTTGCTTGCCCCACAGTATGACACTCCCCTCTACCCCGGAATTAATCATGACCTGAGAAATAAACATGGCAAGACGAGCATGGCGACACGCTCGATTATGCAATCTCCTGAAGGGAACTGTGCCGTTTTTGCATGTTCTGAAACTGCCGTCAAAGCAGCAGACTTGGCATCAGACTCTTGTCTTGTGCTGACCTACTCGTGTATCTTCTGGCGCTTGCTGGCTGCAACCGACACGGCTGACCGAACTGCCGCTGCGGATGTGCCGAGCATCAATGGTATCTGCGCCAATCATTTCTTTCGTGATTTGCTGTCGTGTGAGAATGGCGGGAAATTGAGGCTGAAATGGAATCCTGCCAGAATCGGAACGGATCGAAGATGCCGACGGAGCGACAACAGCCGCACATGCACGAGTCCTGGGATACCGACGCATTTTAATCCCGTGCGCTGCACATGCATGATTCACGTGATATATCTCAAGGCACACGTGTACTGGCTGCTTCGGATATTCCGCGCTGCCATTTGACAGTTTGACATGAGACAAGCAACGGCTGGTTCGATGGAGTTGTATCTGTGTCCTCGAGATTGTCAGCGTCATCCTGTCCATAGATTTGGATGTGAAGGGCCGTGATTGGCTTGCAGAGCGAGTCATTCTTGGTGTTCAGCACCACAGTCTCTCCAGTCATCTCTCCTCTCGATCTTCTCGCCGACTGATTTCGTGAGTGGAGACTTTCGCTTCTGATGTCTGAGCCACGGGACTCTGATCCACCTGCGACGAAAGCAAAGGGCAAGCATAGATCTGCCTTTAGTGTCTCCTCTATCCTGTCTCTTGTCGGAAGGTCAGATGAGAATGAGTCACCCATCAGAAAGGTCAGGGATGCTGCGACACCTGCGGAGCGGCAACTCCTGCCACGCACAGAATATCCCGATGCTTCCTCCTTCACGTTTTCGAATGTGTGTGCCAACATCGACCTCAAGCCCTTGGAGACGGCCATCGTCCAGTCAACCAATGACGTTCAGACGACCTATTCAGACATCATCAAGTCACTTGCCCTCGAGCAAAACAGACTCATCAAGGAGATGTCCAGGACGGATGCCCTCTCGAAGCAGACTCTCAGCGTCACCCATGCTCGCGTGAAAAAGGCAGAAGGTCAAGCTGACTTGCTCGTCGATAGCCAACGCCTCAGCATCTTGGCAGAAAAGACATATACTGAAGTAGAGAGGATCTTGGTTCTCTTTCGAGAGGTGGACTCCTTGCTACCAGACTGTGAACGGCTCTATCAACAAGCGACACACTATGATAAGCTATCTCCTCTGACATACGATCAGCCGGCCATCATGCCTCCAGTGACAGAGGGCCAACAGAAACCAGCTGCGTCTGAAGCTGTGTCAGCCTTGCGAGCCATACAAGCCTCGTCGCCAGCACCGCAAAGTAGGTCGAGCACTCCCGAGCCTAGAGCTCAAGACCTGCTGCCTGAACCGATCGTCCAAGTCCAACAAGAGGTACCGGATTTGCCTGCACCCCGGCTGAGATTGGCTCCCAGGAAATCGCGTGCGAACCTCCGAGCACATATACGTACAGTGCCACCTCTTCCATCGACACAATTGAGCACCGTCCTCCCAAACGTGGAACGTGATAACGTCAGTACGCGATCCTCTATGGCATCCAGACAATCAGTCTTCAGCACGCTCTCCTACTACCTAAGTGGCCCAAGTGCTCGACGAACCGCTACGATACCCGAAGAAGCCACGAGTGCAACGGACAGGTTGAGAAAGATTAGTGGTGGATCTCTGCTCGGCCAGTCTCGGAAGATCAGCTCGTCGGGACTAGCTCGATGATCCAGTCCCTACCCGAAGCTGTCATTTGCATGAACCAGAAGGATTCTTGGGAGTGGCTCGAAAGATAGAATGTCCTTTTTGATTAAGAGGAGGTAGGGAGGTAGAAACGAAGAAGACCTTGACTGCCTCCAACGACGAAGCCATCAAGTCTGTTGGGGCCCATTTTGCACCACTTGACACTCCAAATCTTGTGACCGACACTCTCTGTAAAGGTACCGACACATTCTTTCCGTGCAATGTGCCAAACTTTGACCTTGCCATCGATCGAGCCAGTGACCAATAGCTCCCCTGAGGCATTGTAGTCGATACAGGTGAGAGATGTGGAGGAAGTGGCCGACAATTGGCTGGTCTGTTCTCCAGTGCGGACATCGAAGAGGGAGATGACTCTTGCATCACCTGTCACTGCAATGCTCTCAGAGTCGGGGGAGAAGCAGAGGCCACGGATGGTGTCGGATTGAGCCAATGAGTGTTTCAATTTACCGGCCTCTGTATCAAAGATGTAGAGACCACCTGCACTGTGACCCGTAGCAATGGACCGATTGTTGGCTGCATAATCAATACACATTCCAAACTTTCCACGCGTCGCAATGCTGGCCACGAGCTCGGCGGATTCGAGGTCGTAAACTTTCAAGTATCCTGTCGACGTTGTCGTGGCAATCGTCGAGGCATCAGGACTCTGAGCCACGACCCAGTCTGTTCCTTCTTCCGACTTGGATTGCGCTGCTACTTCCTTTGACACTGTGTGGTTCGTGCCATGAAAGCACTTGAGATCACCTGTGAAGCCAACTCCGACGATTGTCGGACTCTGTGAGCTCGCGACTGAATGACCGCCTGTTTCGAATGCTTTCTCTATAGTCCCCGTCAATTCATTCGTCGTTGGATCCCATTGCTTGATCACTCCATCTGCTCCTGTAGAAATGATGGAATCACCATTCGTCGTGATGCTGAAGATGTCTGAGGAATGTGCCTCTCGTTCGTTGTAGACGAGGAAGTTTAGTGACATTCCTCAGCCCAACAGTCCGCCGGTACTGTGCAATCTACCTATTTTATAATTCAGAGAATCTTGCAACAGAAATTTGTATGTTTGTGTAAAAGTATCCATTAGACGGAGTTAAGAGGCGCCCACCGATGCGGTCACGGGTGCCGAAAGCTGCTCAGCACATGCCACCTGTCTTCACCTGCAGCCCTGTCATCCTTCAGCCATATTCAGCAGTCAAGATGATCCCACACTAGGTCTCTGTCTCCTTCTACCGCAGTGGAACTTGTGGGAATCGAGGCCTCGACAACATGGCTGAAAGAAATGTCGAAATTAGTCTTGGTGATTCGAGGTTGGTAGGCACAGAGGACGAAGAATTCGGTGTAAAGAGCTTCTTGGGTGTACCATATGCCCTTCCACCTACGGGAGAATTTCGGTTTTGCCGCCCACGGAGGCTGCCTACGGACTACAGATACGGTGGTGGGTCCTTGGACTGCACCGAGTTCAGAGGAGCATGTTGTTCTCCTCCGATGATGGTCAATGGGAGGGTCTTGAGTGCTTCGACCGAGCCACTCTCTGAAGATTGTCTATATCTCAACATTTGGGTACCTACAGGTCCATCTCCAGCTTCTGGATGGCCTGTCTTGGCTTGGATTCACGGAGGTTTCTATCAAACAGGCAACCCTCTCCAGAGTCTAGAGAGTGATCCCGTAGAACTCATCTCTGAAAAGGGAGCTGGACTACAGTCCATCGTCATTGCAATCGGCTATCGACTCAATATCTTTGGGTTCCTGGCGTCAGAAGATCTCAGTGGCAACTTTGGTCTCTGGGACCAACGATCGGCATTGGAATGGATCAACAAGGTAGGCTTGACTATCGTGTACACCTCATCAGTACTGAATCAGGCAGAATGTCAAAGTGTTTGGAGGAGACGCGGGTAATGTGACCTTGGCTGGTATTTCAGCCGGAGCCAATGCAGTCCATCAACAAATCAACTATGAGTTCTTCCAATCCAAATCCGACCCGATCTTCCATCGCGCAATCATGTACAGTAACGCCATAGCAGGTCTCCCAAGATCGCCAGGAGATTGCCAGACACAATTCGATGAAGTCTGCTCCTCTTTCGACATCGATACGAAAGGGAGTTTTCAGGAAAAGATTGCATCTCTGCGACGGATCAAGGATACAGATCTGGTTGCCAAGATAACTCTCCTAAAAGCTCACAAATTCATGCCGACAGTCGATGGGACATTCGTCTCTCCGGATCTGATCAGGCGAATGCAAAACGGTCGCCTTGCTGCTGAATTCAAGAGACGATCATTCAAATTGATCATTGGTGAGGTCGAGAACGAAGAAGAAGTCTATCGTCAAGTCGATGCACCAAGAGGACCAGATGACTTTCTCCCTTGTCTCAAGGCATTCTATTCAGACCCCATAGCCACCTCCTTGGCAGCAAGATACCCATTCCCAAAAGATCTCGACAGCAACGACCCTGAGGCTTGGAAGACACATCATGGCTACATCATTGCCGGGACACAAGTACGAGCATCCACGCGATCACTCGTCTCAAATCTGCTGCTCAAAAGGGATGCTGGGCTGAACAGCTCGGACGTCCTTCGCTATCGGATCTCGCTCAGGCTGAGTCTCTTGGATCACTTTGGCATGCAGGGCTTGAAGGGCGTGGCACACGGCATGTGTCAATTGATCTGGTGGTACCAGAGACGTCTGGGCTATAGCCCACAAGAGACAAAAGCAATCGATGCCTGGCTAGTGCCCTGGAAGAACTTCATCTGGGGCAAGCTGGATCAGGTCCAGTGGGGCACGACTAAAGCTGAGGAGTATCGACAGTTACACGCTGATGGAACTATCAGCATCGAAGAAGATGCTCACTGGAATGAATACATTGAGTTTTCCAGGATCCTGATGCCTGAAAAGACGATTCGACACCAATTGTAGGAGATGAATATCCCGAGCATCATGCAAACTTTCCCCAACCCGTCTTCGTTGTCCACCAGGTCTTTGCATCACTGTTTACACGTGTCTCACTCCGTCTTTCACGTGACCCACCACGTCCGATCCTCCTAGAACCCCGGCAGCATCAATTTTCGACACTTCTATCCAAAAACGACATCCTCTCGACTCTACAAACAAGCAGACTTCTAAGAATCCCCCCTTTGGATCAGACAAAAGCAAAAACCTCTTTCTTTTTCGCAAAAATGGAAAATTTGAATCAAAAGGAAGCCCAAGTCTTTCAACAGCTCGTGGAAGCGAAGCAACAGAAAGAGTACATGAGAATGTACTCGAACCTAGTCGAACGCTGTTTCTCCGACTGCGTGAATGACTTTACCAGTAAATCCCTCTCTTCGAAAGAAGAGTCCTGTCTAGAAAAGTGTGCTGAAAAGTTCCTGAAGCACAGCGAACGGGTCGGCCAACGGTTCGCGGAGGAGAATGCCAATATGATGAAGTAATCCCCCAAGTTCTCGATGTAAATAGGTCACACCTAGACCTCCGGACCCGCCCCCCCGACCCCCCCCTTTCGAACCGATATACCGAAAAGACGATGGAGAAAAAGTGGATTTGAACACCGATAGAGCAGGATCTATTCTCTGACTAGAAACAAAAAGAACAATGTCATTGGTACGATGAGACAGGCTTCTTGCACACAATTGTCAGGGCCGGCTGAGTGGAAGAAAGCGCGTTTTACCATCACCGTGCTAGCAATTTGGGAGGATCGAAAGAGGTGTGACAATCAGTAAAAGTTCCACATGATCCGAAAGAGAGCAAACGTTTTGAATGGTTCAGTAATATGATGCCTCTTGGCGCATTACAGCCTTTTAACCCACGATTCGTGGTTTTTTGGTCGTTCAACGTAAAGCTCTGCTTTCATATCATATTAGAAAAAACAGTTTTTTCAAGAATCATGTATCGAACTCTAAGATATAATTGTATACTAGTGATCTCTGGCCCTTTACACCGCATTTCTGCTCGGTTCCTCTGAACGTGCTTCTACATGACAAGAGTCCTTCATCAAACCCAGGAACTACTGTCCCATCTCGTCAAAAAGTTTGATGAATTGCGCGATCATGGTTGACGATTCAGCCAGATAATTGCATGCCTATGCCACTGCGTAAGATGAAAGATGCCACCAAGTCGAAACAATTGTCAATGCCGCTGTGCTGTGAGTCGAGGTGAGGTCAGCAGGATTCATCCTCTCAATGTATCGCGGCTGCCATGATACTACTAATCACCGGCACCTTGCTCGTCTTGAAGAGGCGAACCACTCTCGACCTGCGCCTCCACACGCCAGACTCTGACCGTCTTGTCGTCAGATGCAGAAGCCCATTCAGTAGTGGCAGGATTCCAGTGGACAGACCCGACCGACTTTGTGTGACCTGAGATCCGCTCGAGCAGTGTTCCTGAAGCGCGATGCCATAGATAGACATCGCTATCCTCTGACCCAGACATTATAAATTGTTCTGCATGACCTGCATAACATGATCGTATCACAAATTTACCTTGTTTTTGACCGTGCACTTTGCGCAACAATCGCAAGTCTGGAATAGACCACTCTTGTATTTCCATAGCTTGTGATTTGGGAACAACCGACCTGCCCTTTGGTATACTCGGCGAACAACTGACCAGGATTCTCGAAGAGTCCCCTGATATTGCGATCGAGGTGAGTTCGAAATCCAATTGTAGAAGTGCTATCCTTTGATGAGTGGTCAAATCAAAGATGTACAATCCTGAATCCGTTCCTATGGCGACCAAGTATTTACCGTTGTTGGACACTTTTAGATCATATATTCTGCCGGTATGCCATGTCAGCGATACGTCACCTTTGTCATCATAGAGGTTGATCTTCTTGTCGAGGCCGCCACTTGCGAAGCCGCCGTTGCTTGGATGTGGAAGCCAAGCGACGCTGGAGATTGACTCGTCGTGTGTGTGCGAGATCTGATTTAGAATCTGTCCAGTCGCGATATCCCAATGAGTGATCACATTGTCTTGCGAGCAAGTCATTAGCATCGTCTCGTCGTGATTGAATACAATATATGATACCCCTCTGGGTCGTCCATCCTCATTGTCTCTCTTCAATTCGTCTGGGGTCCGACGGTTAAGGAAGTGGATCGGTCGCATGCTCGCACTATCATAAACCACTATCAGCCCATCCGCTCCAGTAGTTGCCAGATATTGACCACTTGGAGCATACTGAACATGCCAGACTTCGTCACTATGATCTCGCAGCACATGGGCGCTATGTAATGGGAAGACTGTACGGGGACAGCGATGATTTGGTATCAGCAGAGAGATGGGCTCTGTTGATGTGTGATAAAGACAATTCTCAATCTGCACTTGTCTAGCAGATCCAAGTAAAGTCTTGAGGCGAGCTTCAGGAATCATGCTGTTAGGTGAGATGTACGTAGATATTTTCCTCAACAGAACAGTCCTTGAGTCACCCTGGGCGCCAGACCATTTGGCACGCAATTGAAGGTCGGCTGGTGAACTAGTCATAACTAAGCTGGAAAGAAAATGAAGTTGCTCCACGTTTGATCGAATGGGCAGTAATTCTGTGCGGAGAGTAGATAGTGCAGCGCTAGTCCTATTCCCTTCTAGCAATTCCAGGAACTTCTGCTCACGAATGAGGAATAAAACATCCTACAATGACATTAGCGCAACGTCGAATTAATGAACACCCATTCATACTCCCAGATCAGTCGCATTATTGAGTTCAAGCTGCCTTAGAGCATCCTCTCCTTTCGACCAGTCCCCATCAAGTATCGCTTGACGAAAATGTGCGACCAAGGCAGACTCTACCTGCACGCCACTTTCTTTACTCAGAGTTTGCACTGTACTTGTATAACCCAGATCACCTAGAGCTTGTATCATCAAACGCACAATTTCTTCGTCCTGCTTTAATTGACTTTGATGAGGTCTACGCCAGCCATTTGTGCCCGAAATATGACCATTACCGTGCGATAGAGACATGCTGTGCTTGTGCTTCTTGTTGACTGCTCCAGGGTCAACTTCGCTGCTAATCGCACGCTTCACGCCCGATGTGCCGCTATCCAGTGCGCTCGTAGTATCAAGTCAATTAACTATGAGGTCAGGTCGAGCCCTTGTAGATCTCAAGCAAGTGTGTATGAGCCTTCGCAATTTGTGATCTCTCAGCGATCTTCGTCAATTCTTCTCACAATTATGCAGGCCATATGTCAGCGCAAATTGATTGCGCAGGAATCCCCAGGCATATGTTGGCACAATAGCCGCATCAATTGAGCCAGATTAGCCTTCTTCAGCAGGCTACGAGGTGCTTAGCACAATTACATGTGCTGAGAACGAATTCCGACTTTGCGATGTCCGGTTGGTGGGGCAGAATTTGGGCTGATCAACTCCTATGAACTGCCATCAATCACAGTTCTCAGGTAACATGCCTCACCAGTGACGCTAGATGTCAATCTCATGACACAATAGAGGACATGGCGAGTCATTCACAACATGCTTCAGTCGCGAAAGTGATCGTTGAAAGGAGTATACTCAAATTCTACAGATAATTGTGCGCTCGGAGCGATACATGCTCTCGCTACTGTACAATCAGCCAATCGCTATGCAATTAAACCTATATCTATGCTACAATTTTCTTCCTGGAATGTTGCTTTCTTTCATTACTTGACAAAATTGCCTTGCGCAGACGCAGACTACTGGGTGTAACCTCAATTTTCTCGTCATCATGAACATACGCCAAGATTTCTTCCAAAGTGAATTTCTTGGGGGCTTTTAGTGTTGTAAATTCATCTTTGTTGACAGAGCGCATGTTAGTGAGTGCCTTTGCTTTTGTTGGGTTTATTTCCAATGACTCAGGTTTAGTATGCTCACCTACAACCATACCTTCGTACACTTTCTCCCGTGGAGATACAAAAAGTGTACCCCTGGGTTCGAGAGCTTCCAAGGCGAATGAAGTACACGGACCCAGAGCAGTCGAGATGAGCGAACCTTTACGAGACGTATTGATTTCTCCTTTGTATGGTTTGTAGCCAACAAAGATCGTATTCAGAACACCACTCCCGTGAGTGTCTGTCTTGAATTCTCCCGCAACATACCCCATAAGTCCTCGACTCGGGACTTCCATCGTGATTCGCATTCGTCCTTCATCAGAATCTGACATACCCATCATTTCCCCTTTCCTTTTCGTAAGCTTATCTATCACTGTGCCGACATCGCCCATGCCGACATCAATGGTGGCCTCTTCTATCGGTTCGTGTATCTTTCCATCTATAGTTTGCAGAACTGCTCGAGGTGGTGATATGCTCATCTCATAACCTTCTCTTCTCATGGTCTCTATTAGGATACCAAGATGCAGGACTCCTCTACCTCTGACCTCAATAGCTTCACCTTCCACAGAAACTGACATTGCGACATTCGTTCTCGCTTCTGCTTCCAATCGTGACGCTAGCATAGTCGAAGTTAATTGATTGCCCTCTTGTCCTTGTAGTGGAGAGTCATTAGCAGCGAAGAACATCGACACTGTTGGCGGATCTAATTTCGTCGATGGAAGTGGTTCTGACACAAGTTGATCGCAGAAAGTGGAGTTGACACTCCCTTTCAGGATGCCTGCTACACCGACTATATCTCCCGCTCCGGCCTCCTCGATGGGTACGTTTAGGAGACCTATACGAGAGTAGACTTTCGTAATCTTTCCCTCTTCTATCACCTCACCTTCAGGCGAAAGAGCTTTGATTCGAGACCCGACCTTCACGGTACCGGAGTAAATTTTTCCAATATAGCAGGGGCCTAGGTATGAATCATTCTCAAGCTGCGTGATGAGCATGGAAAAAGGACTGTCAATCTTGACCTTCGGTGCAGGTGTTTGCTCGATTATGGCCTCAAACAGGGCCGACATGTCACCGTGCGTAGGCACCTCACTCGGGTATGGAACTGCCCACCCAGCTTTAGCAGAAGCCAATAAGATCTTGTAGTCCATTTGTTCGTCCGTGGCGCCAAGGCTAGCAAAAAGATCCAATAAATCACTGTCGACCTGCTCCGGTCGAGAAGTTGGTCTGTCAGCTTTATTGAGGACCACAATCGGTTTCAGGCCTCGTTCTAAAGCTTTTCGCAGGACAAAACGAGTCTGTGTCATCGGACCTTCTTGTGCATCTACCACCACAGCAACACTGTCTACCAAACTCAGCACCCGTTCAACTTCCCCGCCAAAGTCAGCATGGCCAGGTGTGTCGACGATGTTTATGCGGTAGCCATTATAATTGATCGATGTACATTTACTAAGAATTGTAATTCCTCGTTCTTTCTCGAGAGCATTGTTGTCCATAACCCGGACTGTCTCGTCCGTTGCAGCCAATGTCCCCGATTGACGCAGAAGTTGATCAACCAAAGTAGTTTTGCCATGGTCCACATGTGCAATGATGGCTATATTACGGATCTTCGATGGATTCGTTGCACTAGAGATGCGCCGACATTGATTGAGAGAAGCAGACGTGAGAAGGTTTGGTACGTAGAATGCATACCTGCAGCTGTGAACAAAATTGATACCGAGCTTCGCAGAACGACCACAAAATGACTGAAGCAGCATCGCAAAGATCTACGGTAGATTCATTTCTGGAGACATCGAATGCCAGTATGTGCCAGATGTCGGTAAAGAATAGCTTATTCTATGTGCTATGGAGCTTTAAAATTCCGTCCGGAATAAAGGCTTGAGATCTGTGGCGAAGAATACGATCAGATGGCACGGGTCAGCTAGGATTTTCAGAGCATTCGAATCAATTAACAATCAACTTCAATAGCAAATTGGCGAAAGACAACAGGTTCGGACATGGGAGGAAATTACGGGAAGATTATTCACAACACTGTCTCACAACCAGTCGTGTAAAGCTATCTTCTGATTGATAAATTGAGCAAGGCCTCCTGCTCTTCGAGAGACGATTTCAATCTCCGCCTTATGATTCCGAGCACCGAGTATTTCGATCTCCCGTCGCCAAGAATCATCTGGGTAGTCATGTCTCAACCAATTACTACTTCTGATTTGTGACAACTTTTTGTGATCCGCTCCGCAGAGGTCCAATACACCATGATCCTCGATCTTGTAATCCTTGGCATGGATTCCTAACCATTTCAAGTCTGGTAGCACGAGGCGATCATTCCAAGTGGCCCAACTTTTGCTGCCGTATTTGTAAGTTGCCAAGATTTCGATACCATATGGATCATGATCGACCAAACACAACATTGGTATAGTCCTGACCAAGATATCCGAGGACTTTTTGATGTCAGATGCCAACTTATGCAAAAATTGTCGTGTAGAAATATCTGGATCTGCCGATCAGTAATGCATATTAGCGTCAAGATAATCTTACAGCCTTTGCCAGTGACTACCAAGTATCTCGAAGCACCTTGATCGACTTCAACAAGAGAGTGGAAGACTGCTTCTTTCTCAATCACGATCACAGCTGAGCACAGCTGAAGGGTTAACTGCTCATACTCGTCCACCCGCGAGATTAAGTACTCATTGGTAGAACAAGTAATTACCGATTTATTCTTCAGCATGATAGTCAAGGGACCTTTCACAAGACCTTTTGCAGCTGCTTCCACATTCAATTCATGTCTATTGTTAAGCCGCTGACACTGTGTTTGAGTACAGTTACTGACCTTGGAACTCCCAGATGGGTACTTAGAGACATGATCGTCCTGTCAACCGTGGATTGACGCTCAAAGAGCTTTACATCCCGATAATATATGTCTCGTTTGGTGATAGTCTGATCCTTCCAGAGAGCATCCAAGACGTAAGCCATCACAGCCAATGTGATGCCTGGTGTATTGTCAAATCAGTATCATCATAGTAAATATAGAACTTGCCAAAGAGTCTTGAGTCATAATGGATCACCCTGATTACCGTCACGCCTTGATGAACGTTATTTCGTTCACATTCGACGGCCTTTTTAAGGCTTGCACGTTTCTTTCGTTCCTTCAACTCGATCACTGGAGATCGATGAAGTGCAATATCTCTGGAAACCAAGTATAGTATTCGTTCTAATTCGTTCACGACCATAGATTTCTGCTGTTCCATTCCTTCAGAGGCCATACCCATGCTTGAGACCATGAGGTACCGCGAATCAACTGACCTGGTCGAAGAACAAGACTTGCTAAGTAGGACGAGATCGGCAGGCCAGATATGGAACTATGGACATGAGTCGCGCAATTGCTTGTCGAAACACGACCCTCACTCAGGCTTCGTCAAGAATGATCAGTCTAAGTCGAAGCCAGCATGCATGAGACAACGAGAAAGTGATCAGCTGTGCGACTCATGTTCATGCGATCTTCAGGACTACTGACAAAGGCGCTCGGAGCTCGCTACAGTCCGTGAGCTCTCCAATCCGCTGACAAAAATCTAGCAAGCTTCAAGCCTTTGCAATTGCATAATGTGTATCCTGACTTTTCTTGCCTCTAGCGCTGCATTGACGCGAGCGTGATGGGGTCCTTCTTGTTTGGAGAGGACTCAATCGAGGCCACTTAGAGGTGAATTGTCTTTTGCTTCTTCCTCGGTACTAGAAGATTGACTTCCTGTCCCGTACGTACCCCTGTCTGAGGGGATACAGCAGCTTGAACGGAGTGAATTTCAGTCTTTCGAGAAGCGCTTTCATCATTCCCTTTCCCAGTAACATGTATCTTCTCGAACTGATAGGATCTCACCAGAGTGTGTATCGTGGTTAGCCATGCACAAGAAGAGGCCGCTGTATCCTCTAATGTTTTGTATATGCCGGACTCCAATGATTGATAGATCTGCTTATAAGTCTTTTCATCAAGGAACTCCGGGAAGATAGCCACATCCTTCGACATCGTCGCAGAGGCTATTTTCTCTTTGATTTCTAGAAAGACAAATCCATTGAGGTGGCCGGAAGACATTTCTTGTCGATATTCCATTTGAACCAAAAACTGATCGACCGTGGTATCTTTACTCTGCTTGTTGGCAAACAAGTCATCAATAAAGCGACCTTTGGGGTCATCAGGAAAGTTCTCGATTTCGTCTGTCGCCAGTGCATTGCCTTTGTAAGGATGCCCTACAGACCAGTAGATGGAGTTTGGCAGATTCCGGCGTAGCTCAGACAAATTGAATCCTGGTACAAGAATGAACCCACGAGCCTCGCCATCGTATCGAGAACGGACTGTCTCAAGATTTCGGATCCACCACTTTAGCAGTTTCTGGTCACTCAGAACATGCTTGTTGGCATTAGCTGAGGAGCTCGGAAAGATATATTGAGGTTGTGATTTCGCAAATAGTATGAGTCTCAGCCGCTGATCTTTTGGATAGTATTGCAAGAGCGACACAAGGATTGCCATAGTAAGGGAAGTTATTGGTGAGTGGCACAGGTCGTGACACCCTGTAGAGTCAACTTTAGACACATAGAGTGTCGGACTTGTTCGTGGCCGGTATACGATAATTTCCAAAGCATAAACAATTGTGTTAGCTTGTAGTGCGACATATAAATGCTTGTGCCATTCGATCTTGTCATTGCCTAATTTGCCTTTTGCGTAAAAGTGGTATAAATCGATCGCGCAATGTATCGATAGACTCTCCTCTAATGCTGTTATAAGATTGCTAGTACTTGGCCAATTATTTGTGAGAGTCTCATTGTCGGTTCCTTGCGACATGTCTGTGGTGATCTATGCCTGAGCACTACACAGCAGCACGGATCTGGCACAAATAATGTGGACAAACACTATAAGCACAGTTGTGAACCGAGACACTTGATTTCTGCCATCTATTTTGCTGCGTAACGGCCGTTCAAATATTACAGCGGAAGCGTCTGTCTCGGTCAACTTTACTCCAGCATCCTAATACGATCATGGTAGGCAAAGTCTCCGATTTTGTAGCAAATATACACAGTGGCCCATGCAGCTCATTGTAAGCACATGTCAACAACCTGCAAACTGTGGGGTTTCACTCAAGTCTCGATTCAAGTCCTGTGCTTGTACCAGAACTCATCACGCCCTCCGCGAACCAATTCCTAGTCCGGAACGTGCCTCACGGAGATTTGAGCAAATCGGCAGGATCACACTTTGCACATGAAATTATTCTAGTGTAGAGAGAGAGCTCCGCCTGTACATCGTCTAAATTGTGTAGCCTTCACAAGTAGTGGTGTCCTCGATGTTTGACGTTGGCTGCATCACTTTTTTCGTAGTTGGTATAGATCTGTCTTAGGCTGTGAGTGTCTCAATGTTGACCCGGCGGATGCTGGTCCATTCGTATGCACTATTGGATCTTTCACTCTTCACGACTGACCTTGCCAGGATGAAGAGATCAGGAATGGCTTCAACAATAAGTCGTTCTCTTGCGACAGGATCGATATCTCGTGTGCCTATATTCAAAGCGGGAGTGAATGTCGGCGCATCGAGGTTGACAAGATCGTTCTCTCCTGCTTGCTCTCCTTTCGTTCGACATAGTTCAAGCAAAGTATCCCTGCCAGAGTCTGCAGCTCAGATTCATACTGCGCCCGAGTCACTCCTCGTACAACCTCCACCGTTCACCAGTGAAGCTGCTACGCAGGCAATACATTCCATTGGTACTCTACAGGAGCTCGGTCTCGCTAAATGGTATACGCCGCCAGGGCTGCTACAACAATTGCTCGAATTCGTCCATATTTCTACTGGATTCGCCTGGGTCGCTTCTATAGCGGTCGCAACTGTGATGATTCGCGTAACCTTCTTTCCCCTGATGCTTAAAAGCATTCGCAATACATCGAAATTAGCCAATATAAATCCCATGGTCAAGGAGCAGATGGCAAAACTTACTCAAGCAAACAAGGAGGGTGATAAGATGGCTGCTGCAGAAGCACAAATGTCCGTGCAAAAGCTCTTCAAGGATAATGGAGTCAATCCGCTGATGTCAATTGTGCCTATCTTCATTCAAATGCCAGTATTCATCTTTTTCTACTATGCTTTGAACTCGATGATTGCGCTGCCTGTACCGGGCATGGAGACTGGTGGCTTGCTATGGTTTACTGATCTGACCGCTGCAGATCCCAAGCATATTCTGCCTCTCGCGACAAGTGCTATGACACTCATAAACTTCGAAATTGGGGCTGAGGTTGGTGCCTCGCAAGGCTCACAGATGAATCCCGCAGTAAAAACAGTTTTTCGAGGTGTTATGCTACTAATGCCTTATTTTACCTGGAATTTCCCAACAGCGATATTCGGTTATTGGTTTACTTCCTCACTCTTCTCCCTCATTCAAGGTTTCATGTTTAGAAATCCTAGCATAAGAGCCAGGTTGCGTTTGCCGCCCATGCCAACCAAAGTTGCACCTCCAACTACAGCTTCTGGGACAATGCTCGCGACTGCGACCCCAGCGGCAAATTCGGCGAAGCCTGAGTTGACCGGTGGATTCTGGAAGAACTTCAACGACACCGTGCAAGGCATGAAAGATATGAAAACCAGCATCTCCGATAAAGCGCAAGCAGCCGCTGCGAAACAACGGGAACAAGAAGCTGCCAAGCCCAAAATACCTTCCAAATTCGAGGATTTGCCACCGAAATTACAACAGCGAAAGATCCGCCAGCAGGAACGTTTCGCAAGCTCAAGGAAACGCAAGCAGCAATTCAGCACTTTGGCAACACGATCTTTTAGCTCTGCCTCGATCGTGTTCCTCCCAGCTGGAAGGGACTCTGGCGATCTGAGTCGGCCTACAGAAAATGATGCACGGGCAGAGTTGATAAACAGTAAAGATGTACTGCTGGAGGATATGACTTCTCTCTCCTTAGATGAACTTCATGAACATCAGGAGCTTAGGAATTACTATCGAAAGATTGTGTATGAGCTACCTAATTTATCGGAGTTTACGAAGGAGTTCAAACCATTGAATACTGATCAAATTCTGCAGTTTCGATATACTACATATTTCGGCGAAGAACATCCTTCAGCCTCCAAGGTTGTGTTGGAGGTCGATATTCGCAGGCTCGGGCTCGAGAGAAACCAGCTAAAAAAGCTTATGAAACTGGCAGGTCCTCGGGTCAACCATGATACATTCTTGTTGAAGATGTCCTCCGAACGCTTCACCGATCCCGCACAAAACAAAAAATATCTATCAGATCTACTTGACAAACTGGTTCATGAGGCTAGAACTGGACTCGATGACTTTGCCGATATTCCACTTGACCGAAGGCATATGAAAAGGTCGCGCAAGGCTCGATTCCCTAAAGCATGGAATTTGCAGCACAAAAATCCCGAATTATCTCAAGCCTAATCATAAAAGAGGTAAACTTCTACTGTAAATAACCCGTCAGCATCAAGCATTTCTCGCCTTATTCACCGTTATTCTCTGCAGAGAGAAGATCTCTAGACAAGAAGGAAGTTATTCAAGCATTCCGTCAGAACAGCCCACTATCTTGGATTGAGCTGAAGAAGAGCTTGGTGACATGTAGCAAGAGTCATTTGAATGCCATTACAGAACTCCACAATGTGTTTACATTCTTCACGTGCTCTGACATTGTCGCTTACTCTTACGTGCCAGTAACAACGCAAGCCCAGTCAAGTATATCCAGATGCCCACCGCGAGATACTGCTGTTGACTATCAGCGAAGCTCGGAGCCCGAAAGCATTGTTGAACGGGCGTCAGGGCGACATCTTCTTACGCGACATTCGAAACACTCATCCTTCACCAATCCGCAGTCTAGCGAATGACGACTTGTGTCAATTACATTCCATAAAAGTAGGACCCTCGCCAAAGCAATTCCATAGAAGAGTGGAGAAGAGCTCAACTTACCACCAAGGCTTCGTCATCGTGTGGTGTCATCACAATGGCCTCCTCACTCTTCTTCCTCGATCTCAAAGGCAAGACTCTGCTCAGCAGGAATTATCGTGGAGATATTGCTATGAGTGCAGTTGAGAAATTCATGCCTCTCTTGGCGGAACAAGAAGAGGAAGGGTCCCAATCACCAGTCTTCTCAGATTCTGGTATCAATTACCTATATATCAAACATAGCAACTTGTATCTACTAGCATTGACAAAAAGAAACAGCAATGCTTTCGAAATCTTACAGTTTCTTCACAAGGTCGTACAAGTTTTGACTGAATACTTCAAGGAGCTAGAGGAAGAGTCTATCAGAGACAACTTCGTGGTCATATATGAGTTGCTCGATGAGATGATGGATTTCGGACATCCGCAAACGACAGAGACCAAAATTCTGCAGGAGTATATCACACAAGAATCACACCGCCTCGAGTCACAGGCTCGTCCGCCTGTAGCTGTCACAAATGCGGTGTCGTGGCGATCTGAGGGTATCAGGTATCGTAAAAATGAAGTATTCCTTGATGTCGTCGAATCAGTCAGTCTGTTGGTCTCCTCCACTGGCAATGTGGTTAGATCCGAGATTCTGGGGGCTGTCAAGATGAAGTGCTTCTTATCCGGCATGCCTGAACTACGCCTTGGCTTGAATGACAAAGTCATGTTCGAATCAACAGGTCGGACCTCGCGTGGAAAGTCTATAGAGATGGAAGATGTCAAGTTCCATCAGTGTGTTCGTCTATCTCGATTCGAGAACGATAGAACGATCTCTTTCATACCTCCCGATGGTGAGTTCGAGCTGATGTCCTACAGATTGTCGTCTGCAGTGAAACCTCTAATATGGGTCGAGACTGTGCAAGAATCGCACTCTGGTTCACGAATCTCATATATGATTAAAGCCAAAGCTCAATTCAAGCGTCGTTCGACTGCCAACAATGTTGAGATTATCATTCCTGTACCGGACGATGCTGATACACCTCGCTTCAGAACTTCGACAGGGACAGTGCATTACGCCCCAGAAAAGTCTGCCATCGTATGGAAGATCAAACAATTCGGTGGTGGGCGAGAATTTATGATGCGCGCAGAAATTGGATTACCATCTGTCAAATCTGAGGAAAGAGAACAATTAAAACGACCTGTGGACGTCAAATTCGAGATACCGTATTTCACAACAAGTGGAATTCAGGTACGCTATTTGAAGATCATTGAGAGCAAATTAAACTATCCTGCATTGCCATGGGTACGATATATTACACAGAATGGAGAGGTCCAATTTAGAATGAGTTAGGGTGGTTAATAGGCAGATCTCGTCCGCGCTTACGACACATATGACAGTAATTAACACTCAATTTCTGAAAACATGGTCGCTCGACAGTCATAGTATCCAGCTCTGCAAGCAATTCAGTGTCGAGAGCTGTCCCGTGATTCTGCACTCGTTGTCTTGAACTATTCTTGCGCGATCGGTAATATCGTACTGAAATCATTAGGCGAGCGCCGCCCGTACGGAAGGGCTTCGGTGGTATGCAAAGTGTGAATGTCAGTCATCACCACGAACAGCGTAGCGTAAACACCGCACTACAGATCATATACTAGACGATATTGCGCTAGAGTCAACCACGCTTGCGTCTTCTCAGACATGGTTTTAGGCCAGCTTGGTGATCGCATAAATAGTGCTCTTGCGGATTTTACGAGATCGAATGTTGTGGACGACAAGGCTTTCGATGAAATGCTCAAAGGAATCTGCGCGGCTTTGCTGGAATCAGATGTAAATGTGAGACTCGTTCAGGGTCTGAGGAAGTCTATCAAAGCTAGCGTCAATCTCAAAGATATCCCAACAACGACCAACAAGAAGAAGGTCATCCAGAAAGCCGTCTTCGATGAATTATGTGCTCTGGTAGACTCAAAGACAGAGCCATATAAGCCAAAGAAAGGAAAGCCGAACGTTGTGATGTTTGTTGGACTCCAAGGATCGGGCAAGACGACATCGTGTACAAAATTGGCCCTGCACTATCAGCGAAGGGGTTTCAGTGCTTGCATGGTGTGTGCGGACACGTTCCGAGCCGGTGCATTCGACCAATTGAAGCAGAATGCGACAAAAGCTAGAATCCCATTCTATGGTTCCTATACAGAGACTGATCCAGTAAAGATTGCTCGTGAAGGAGTGGAGAAATTCAAGAAGGAGAAGTTTGAAATTATCATTGTTGATACATCTGGTCGACACCGCCAAGAAAAAGAGCTGTTCAAGGAGATGGTCGATATTGGTGATGCGGTCTCGCCTGACCAAACAATCATGGTCCTCGATGCGAGTATTGGACAAGCAGCCGAATCACAGTCGCGTGCTTTCAAGGATGCTTCCAATTTTGGTTCCATCATTATCACCAAGATGGATGGAGATGCCAAAGGAGGTGGTGCACTGTCCGCAGTTGCGGCTACACATACACCCATCTCATTCATTGGTGTTGGTGAGCATATGTACGATCTTGAAAAATTCTCACCACAATCCTTCATCTCGAAATTACTAGGCATGGGCGATATCAACGGACTGATTGAGCATGTAAAAACTATGGGTGTCGACTCCAACAAGGAGACGATGAAGCACATCGAAGAAGGTAAATTCACTGTTCGTGACATGCGCGATCAGCTAGGAAATCTGATGAAGATGGGGCCACTCTCCAAGATGGCAAGCATGATCCCTGGTATGAGCCAGCTGATGCAGGGTATGGGAGCAAACGATGATGATGATTCTGGCAAGCGTTTGCGGCGTTTATTATATATCATGGACAGCATGACGGAGAAAGAGCTTGATTCTGATGGCAAGATGTTTGAAACACAACCTGAACGCATGACTAGAGTCGCTCGAGGATCTGGAACGTCTGTAAGAGAGGTTGAAGAGTTGTTGAGTCAACAAAAGATGTTTGCTGGCATGGTCGGAAAGATAGGAGGCAAGAATGGCATCGCGGCGAAAATGGGTGCCGGGCGAGGTCAACCGTCAACGTTGCAGCAAAGGAAAATGCAAGAACGGATGCAACAGATGGGCATGGGAGGTAAGATATCAGAGTCTTCTGAGCATTTGACATACTGAAGTCCTTAGGTGGTGGAATGCCAGATATGTCGTCCCTCATGGGCATGCTAGGAGGAGGTGCAGACGGAGGGTTTGTGTGCTGCACAGCAGCAAAATTGTGCTAACATCGACAGCGGGGGCATGGCAGATATGATGAAGAATCTCATGGGCGGCTTGGGCGGAAATGGAGCTTCTGGGTAAGTCGAGGTGCATCTTCGACATCGCTGCCTTGCTAATGAACACTGTAGAGGTGCGCCAGGTGGTGGTGGTGGTATGGCTGAGATGATGAAAGCAATGATGAGTGGAATGGGAGGCGGTGGTCCGCCTCAAAGGAGATGAATGTCATTCATACTAGCTTAGTTTCGCTCGATGCCACTGACGAGGACTAAAATATTTGCACAGCAGGCCTCTAAAGTCATAAGTACAGGCAGGACAGCTGCAGGGAAGTTTCGGCCTAGGTATTGAGTCTTGCTCATCGACCATTGTGCAGCGGTCAATCGTGCCTTTTACGAGTCATGTGTCTTTTGCAGTGACTAACACTGCTTGAAGAGTTTGGAGCAGTGTCAGTATATACTTCACCTTTCGAGCAATCTCCACCACAGTCCCTAGCCGAAGCCTTTGAGGAGAAATCTGGCCTCAAATAACTCATGGTCAGCTCACACTAAATTCACAGAGATGTATCATGTGGACATGATGTGTACCCTCATGCTTGATTTGTCCTTGAATGTAGTGTGATGTTTCGAGTCCGAGGGAACGCCCTTGAAAAAAGGATCTGTGAGAGTCTTTGTAATCCATAAGGTCAAAAATGGAGGAAGAAGATACTGAGATCAAGTTGGCCGTTTTGGCGTCACTGTGTGACGAGAATGATCCTCAGATCCTGCTGGAAAGCTTGTTGAGTCATCATGGCAGCGTAGAAGATGCTGTTGCCGAGTTGCAGCGCAGCAAGCGTCTGCGACGAGACGAACCGCAGCAGGCTGCGTTACATACTAGAGATCATTCTTCTGAAGCACAATTGCGATGGACACCAAAGGCTGACCAGGACCTCAAACGGAAGAAAGAGTCGGTCCTGGAGCTACACACTATCGAGCAAATTTCTGCCATCTTACCATGTGCTCTCTTCCATAATGTACTTTCACATGATCTTGCCAATAATTTGCTAAGGGAAATGTTGGAAGAAGCTACCGATTGGACCAAAGGGTTCTTCAAATTATTCGATCGGACAGTGAGCAGTCCACATACCGCGAGTTTCTATCTCAAGACGGCAGAAAATATCGAGCAGCACCGCTCATACATCTACAACGGCCAAAGCCTTGCAAACATCAAACAATTTACGGAATACATGTCAGAAGCCCATGAATCAATCGAACAAATTACACGAGACTGGCTGAGACATCGAGATTCTGGGTATCGTGGCATGGATATACAGTGGCATGCCAATGTTGCATTCTCCAACTTGTATGATGGCCGCAATTCTTCTGTTGGGTATCATTCGGATCAGCTGACATACCTCGGGCCATTGCCCACCATTGCTTCCTTGTCCTTGGGTTGTGAGCGCGAATTCCGACTCAAACCAGTCAACCAGGGAAGGACGATTTCTATACGTTTGCCACACAACTCTCTGTTCATCATGGGACCGGGATGCCAAGAGGACTACAAGCATTCGATTCACCCCATTCCGACCACCAAGGGGATAGACATGCATCGGATAGCAGGTGACAAGAGAATCAACATCACATACAGACACTATAGGCCGGAATATCTGCCTGAACTGTTGCCTCGATGTCATTGTGGTCAGACAGTCCTCAGATCAGCCAGGATGTCTGATAAGCAGGAAGATCCGGCAGCCAAACTTGCACTATGGCATGGCAGGAGATATTTCTGGCACTGTGATGGCGATAAAGTGCCTGGTAAGGATGGATGTGGATTTTTCCGTTGGGCTCGATTCGACGACAATGGTAGACCTATTTTCGATCCCTGAGATGACGTCTCATTGACACCTTCTGATACTTGAGGAGTTCAGGATCTGATGACATGTTCAGACCATGAGCACCATGCTGACTGTATCAATCTGACTCATCCAATCGCACTGCTCTGGAGTTGTTGCGAGGATCCCTCATCAGATGAAGCACCCGCTGCAACCTGGAAAACCTCTGGTCTGTCTCCCGAGCCACACTCTTGCCTGGCTGCATCTAAGACCTCATCGTTACCTGAATCGACATAGCACAACAAGGGTACTTTGATATCGACTATGCCATCGAAATAATTGAATTCAAACCAATTCGCGCCGCTCGGGGCTGTCGAATATTTGCGCTTCAAGAGATTTGTCCTTAATTGAGGCCACATCTTCTCAGTCACCAATGGCCAGGCAAGTAATAGGGTCTCCCAGGCTGCAAGCCATGCCTGTCTGCTCACAAACGGTCTCTCTTTACGAGGCTCCCAATCAGACAGCTCATATGCCATGTCGATCAGACAAATTGGCAACATTTTTAATGAGGCCGCTTGTGCCAAAGAGTTGTTGTACCACAGGACATCTCTGAAGGTTCTGATGCCACAAACGTCACATGCCACGATTGCTCGAGAGACGAGCTTGCTTTTCTTGTCGTTCAAGCTGATGTGGGAATGCCATTCGAGCTCAAGCATATCTTGCAACGACGAAGTGTCGTGATGGTCCTCCTTTCCGCTCTTTTCAACCTCGAGTCCGGCCAGAGCAGAAAGGAGCAAGCTGAACTCATCTTTGGTATCAGGCAAAGGATCATCCTCGCTCGAGAGATGCATCATCTCTGAGCATAGTCTGTGGTAATCGATCGTAAGCATCTGTCTCTTGCGTAGACCGTTCTTCTGATGCTTCTGTAATGGCAAGAGATCGCCATCATTCTTTCTTTTCGTGGGCTCGACAACATGATTTCCTGCAAAGAGTATCCGGGTCATCTATCCTAATCAAGAAGAGACGTTTGTCGTTAAGGCAATGAGTTCGATAATGTACATACCCGGTGCACATCGGTCCGCACCTTCGCCGCTTTGTCTTTATCTATAATCAATTTCACAATTATTGTCAAACATAACAAAGAAAAGGCGTCAAAGGGTCATCATAGTGCACGGCCCTGTAATCTCTGTGGGTCAAAGTGTCGCATGGATATGCTCCTTGATACACTTGTATGCGTATATACTGCAGAACGATGGGATATACAAGCATAGAAACGTTATGAGGGATGGGATTTCTGCTTAGGCAGAGAAAAAGGCATAGAATGGCGCGCCACGTCCACAGAGTGAGGGAAAAGAAGGGTTCCTTTGAACTGCCTGAGATGGCCACCACAATGATTAGCACTAGTCCGTGCGCATGATACACATGAACTGATGTCGGAACTCACATCAGTCTACACACAAATGATATGTGAAAATCCGGTTGCTTGAGCATAGCAAAGACCAAGATCTCGCTCCAGCCTCTACATAGTGGCGTGCCAGAAGTATATTGAGGGACATGTCCGGTGATTACGACGCGCAGTTGTTCGGAACGACGCTTGTTACGGTCTTGTATCCCCTGATTCGACACAGGGGAAACGAACAAGTGGGGCAGGGAGAAAAAGTGCACGATGACATCATAGTCTGGGGCACAGGACTTGCTTCCCTTGCTTCTCTCAAAAAGACACGAGACAGGGCAGAGCAGCAAAAGGACAGTCTTAATACCGCAACTCTACCTTGTTCAGACCAGCCAGAGACGACCAGCCTCGCACGCCCTAAGAATGATTGATCAATCAGTCAAGCGTTGTGTCAGATTTGACCAGACATCCATTTTACCAAGGAGCTTATCCCTATGACAGAAGGAGCTAAATCTTGGAGCTGATCAGCGCTCGAGGACCAGATTCATTCAGAGCTTTCGACAAAGCAGGTAGATGTATGCTATCCTGCGAGAATCTACTGGTTTTGTCGTCGTAGTCAAGGGTGCACAGACCGTCTCCTGGTCGATCTTCGTCTCGTTCCCCCCAGCTCTGTCCCACATAAATCTGATCGACTTGAGATGAAGCCTCTCGGAGTCAGGATGATCTGCTTCCATCTGTCCTTCTTTCAGACGTGTTCCCGCCGACACCGGGAAGCCTATCAAAACGTGCCATCGAATCAAATGATGTTCCCACAAGAAAGCCGTGAACGCCTCCGAGCTCTCAATAGAATTGAAGCATCAATCGAGCAAATCAACTCAATCTCGATGGCGACACAGGGAGAATCATGTTGAATTGCACGCAGGAATGGAAGACAACAAAGTAGCTAATGGGACGATTCAGCCGCTGGTAAGAATGAGAGCTTCTAGGTAGTGTGTGCGTAAAGGGTAGGGTTCATATTTGAGCACATCTAGGGAGATGTCACACGAACGACCTGCACAGAACGATTTTCTATCCTCGGATATCTTTCTATGGATGGCATCCACATTTTGTCTCGGGTTTCCAATTGGTGGACCGAAGGAGGAAGTTGTTGAGAGATACAAGTCCTTCGGTGAGTCCGAAAGAGAAAACAGAAGGGAGGCGGGAAGAAGAGGGCGCCAATGACGACACTTCTTGTCAGACGAGCTGACGTGGCTGCTGACGATCAGCCATCTGAGATTTGTGGATGCTGACGCACTCACCGTTCTTCCCCAGTGGGAGAGGGAGAGAGCAGCGTCTCTCTCTCGCCTACGCCCATTCACTGGCCTTCCTGCCTGATTGACGCACTGATCTGAGCGGGCTTCTCTCTCCCTCTCTCATTCCTCTCTCTGCCTCTCTCTCACTCGTCTGCCATCCCTCTTGCCCCAACATCCACATACGTACCGAACGCACGGTCGCACCACGGGCAAATTCTGGCTTCCAACCACCTGAGCAGTATAAGGAAGCATCTGGAGCCACCACACCCTGCCAATCACCCGAGTCTGTCTCTCATCAACAGACTGTCAGATACAACATCTGCCTTCTATCGACTACAACAGTCATCTTGTAAAGCTCTGCATCATGACAAGTATGAATTCAGATATCTATCAGGAAAATGCACTCGCACAGGGTGATGCCTTATCCCTGAGATCAGGCAGCATCAGCTCTGACGATGCTCATCTGGATCCTTCCATTGCCTACCAGAGATCTCTCTTCAAGCACACAAATTCGCAGTATCTTCGTGCCAAGGACAGATTGGCCAAGCAAAGTCTCAGGAGATCACGAGGTGGCAACACGACACAACAGCAAGCCACCGAGGCGACGACTTTGAGCAAGGCGAGCAGCAACGAGAGTGCACTCAGCAATGGCTCAAACCTATCCAGTCACTGAGCCTTTCTTTGCACGACAAGGCCAAGACGCATGAAAAGTGAGACGATATTGGAGCAATGACGATGACAAAAGCGAGGTGACAACATGATGAATGAAATGAAGAGATGAGGAGCTCAGCCAGCAACCTAGGCAGTGTTATGGCAGATGAGAGAAGCGAGAGAGTTTTGTGGATTGGACGAGGAAGCAAAGGTTGATTAAGATTTGCATCGTGAGGACGGCGGATGATGGAGATTTTGTTGATACAATGGTTACATGGCGAGGCATTAAGAGGTGAGTTTGATAGGCATCTTCAAGACGTTTGGACATAGATTCGTGACGAAATAATTTCAGAATCGATACATTTGACACAGATGAACGCTTCTCATTTGGTGACTGTAGATGTGGAATGGACAAGAGTGTTCATCGTCATAGATATAATTCGTCTTCTCCTATACCTTGGTATTACCCCTTCGACTGAAGAAGGTCCTGACGATAAAGACTTGCAACCCGCTCACGGTCACCATGGCCATACTCTCGAGCAATGCGAACCAGAAGATTCGATGTTCCGTGGACTGCACTGTACTCATATTTCGATTCTCCCTTGTGCGAAAGTACTTTTGTGTCCGACTGATCTGACTCACCTGAGAACTCAACTTCAGCACACTCTCCTCTATCGCACTCGTCTGTTCGGTTCCAGCACCCGCCTTTTGAGGTAATTCTGCCGACCTGGGTTCATTCTCCACTTGAATCTCAAAATCGACAATCTTGTCCGTAACGGTCGACATTTCGTTGTTGAAGCAGAACTTGTATTCACCAGGCATCAGAGCGGTAAAGACAAAGTCACCTTGCTTCTCCTTCGAGCCTTTGAGAATCGTCTGGTCGCGTGGGTCCTTTGCGTAATAGTCAATGTCGAATTCACCTCCGGCTTGAACCTGTCGTCGCATTAGCCAACACCTCCATCGAAAGGCGGGAGTGAGACTGACGGAGAAGTAGAATGCAATCTTCTCCCCCACTTGGTCTGCATGTGTGTAGAAGCAGGCATTCTCATTCGCACGAACACGATAAGAGAATGCACTCGCTGTGACCTGCGAGCCTAGTGCCAGCAGGGTAAGAGCTATCTGCCAGATCATTGTGGGATGCTTGCTATGAGCTATCACGAGTCTAGTTGACGACCGTCAGCAGCACAGATTGCGACACGAAAGAATCGGTCTGCTGTGTTGTCGAATCACTTCACAAACGTTATGAAACACGTCCGGCACTCGGACTTTTAGGCAAGGTGGGTCGTGTCTTGCCAGCTTTTCTGGCCCCACGTGAGGCCTGTTCCTTCCTACTCCACCATTGCGAGAAAGTCAAACACTGAAGCGCACAGCAGAGTGTCTTGACAACTGATTGCCTCAAAGCGTGTGTTTCGAAGTTCGGGCCTGGTCTATATGCTCTCGTTGCATCTTCATGGCCTTTCTTTTACAGTCCTGCAAACTTTGAGCTGACCTGGCTGGTCGCTCGTTCGTGTCTTTCTAGGCACAGAATTCCTCAGCAAAAGTCTGAATCATACTTCGGTGATCGACGAGTCATCGATGCATGTTCCGCAGAAATGAATCAAACAAAGAAGATGCGATCCCTGTGGAGAATCAGCTGAACGAATTTCGTAGACCTCAGCAGAGTCTGGGCACCCATCGGCGCAGGCTTGTGTTTCTGGATAGTAACGACCAGCCGTACGTCACTGATCCCATTGTTTCCTTGTTTGCATGTCTCACGGTGGAAGACAGGATAGTTCTTCAGGACGAGTGAAGCATGCTATTCCCCTACCGGGATCAAACGTTGCTGCTCATAACAAAGTACCAAAACCTGCGCTATCTCATTCACCATGAATGCTAACTCAGACAGAATGACTATTCCTACGTCGAGCATTTCAGCAACGGACGCAGTCTGGGAACTGGCAAGATGAAATTGCCAGACAGGCAAATATATGTTCCCCCCGGCAGAAAACGAAGCCAACAGACAGAGGTGTCTATGGTGGCCGGCCAGGCAGCAGCGAATAGGGAATATAAGCGACGCACATATTCGGTACATAGCCCTTCCAAACAGACCCATGGAGAACAGGTCAGGCACGTCTCAGACTCCCAGGTTGCATCTCGAAATGCTAGAGCTGCTCGAGATATGCGCCCAGGTTTCGAAGGAGCGCCTAGTACATATAGAGGTTCACGACGTCTGAATCCAAGGACGCACGACAATCTGACCGGTTCTGCTCGCTTGTCAGACCTTCCGAAACGTGAGACAACTTGCAGCTGCGGGTATGCATTCACTGACAGAACAGGTAAAGAAAGCCAAGCGCTCGAAAGCTACCGAACCGATAATACATATGAAGAGATCTATGACTCGGACGAAGCACGACAAGAGGAACAAGCAAAGAGGCTTGTGGGCGAGGATCGCACGAAGCGCAGGAGAATCGAACGTGATTCAGAACCCCCTGCGACTCTGCAAAGACGGCACATTAGAATAGATGGCATAGATGAGGACGACTACCGCTCAGTTGGGCAAACGTCTGCATCGCGTCACTCTCTGACTCCTGCCACGGCTTCACATGTTGAAAATGTCACGGAACCGATTGAAATTGACTCCGAAGAAGACAAATATGTTCCAGAAGTTCCAAACAGTGCTGCTTCTGTTCGACCCGCGCTACTTGAAGCACAAGAACGGAGTATTTACAGGACAAAGGACACTTTAGCATCGCATATCGCTCAGAAGAACAGATCAGGACATTTGCCCAATGTACCAAGCACTTCGTATCAGGGGAAGGTCGGCCGCATTGGCCAAGAGATTGGTAAATTGATGTATCCGAGCTCAGATGAGGATATCTCTGGTTCTCCTCGCAGGGAATCTAATCCACGAATCAAAGACCCCGTAGCTCGTACCAGCACATCAGCGTGCAAAGACAATTTGACATCACTAGATCAGCAAACACCAACGGGACAAATTTACTCACCCTATTTTCAAAAGAGCAAGAATCGACGTGGTACAGCTACAGAAGAGATGATCCTTTCCAGTGATGAGGAGACCAGATCTCCAGGAGTACCCCGAAAGGACATCACCAATGTCAGCAATTCAGACTTATTGGGACCACAACATCGTTCAGAAGAAGGGTTGAAGTGGAAATTCCAGATCGAAGGCTTTGGTGGCAACATACAATCCAGAAGGCGCAATTGGCACCTCCTCGTAGAAGACGAGGGCTTCCGAATCCTACAAGACAACAGCCACGAGGACAAGAAATCGTTTATCGAACATGACATGATAAATAATTGGATCTTCGAGGACACCTTTTTCGTTGTGCACGTCAGCTTGAGGCGATCCATTCCCAAATATGGTGCTGGTACTCAAGTTTACATTACTTTATGTAAGGATGAGGGCGCTCGATTCATCAAAATGTTACAAGGCAATACTCTAAGAAGAATGATACTGAAACTGACTTCTGGGGATATCAAGCGTCTCGAAGCATGTCGAGTTTCTGCGGAACTTTTGTTGGGCTTAGGTACACTACAGACGTCTGCAGCACGAACTGGTCGCAAAGGCACAGAAGCAGGGCCCTTGCAAAATACTTTGACGGAGACACCAAGCAAGAGAGTTGTAGCAGCAGACAGTATATTTGATCTACCAGGAGCGAACAGTAGTTACAAGCCGACGGCAAACAAGCCCCTCCCGCAACCAACACGTATCGCTCTGCCACAAGGACGGGATGAGAGCACGAGGAAGGACGAACGACACCTGCTAATCGATGCAGACGAAGTTGTGCATCGTCCGATGGATTCTGGACAGACTACCAATGCTGAAAGTGTGGCTCGAGACAAGCCTCCTGCAAGAACTCGGCAGGAGACTAAACTTGCTGAGGAGCGACTTGTTCGCAAGCCCCGCTCGAACGAGCCCCTGCTCGTCTACCCGAACATCAAAGGCCAGACCAACGTAAGTCTTTACGACGAGGATCTCGATCGCCTACAGCCAGATGAATTTCTTAATGATTCCATTGTTGAATTCTACTTACGGTTCAATTACGATAATTTGAGCCCTGCACAGAAGGCTAACTCCTACGTATTTAATACCTTCTTTTACCAACGACTAACACAGCCGAAAGACAAAGCTGAAGGATTTGAAGCCGTAAAAAGGTGGACGTCTAAAGGCAAGGGTGTTGATTTATTTTCGAAGAAGTTTGTTATCGTTCCGATCAATGAGAACCTACACTGGTATCTCGCTGTCATAGTCAACCTCGACCTTGTCGAGTTCGGTGAAGACGTTGCACGGAAAGTCGAGGATATCTCTTTCATCTGTCCTGCAGAGGAGGTAGATCTCGAAAACAATGAGCTTTCCAGTCAAATTACCTCTGAACAAGACGTTATAGACACAGCAGGAATGCTCGACCAGCTAAACGATGGACCCACGAAACCTGGGAGGGATAAAGCACAATCGGAGCTTGACAATTCCATTGCGTCTGAACTCGCTGCACAAGTGCTCGATAGTCCAATGCCTGAAGCAAGCTTCGACGAATACAAGCAGATTTCTACTCCGGAACCTGAGAAACTTCAGTTTCGCTCGAGCCCTGTACCCTCTGCCAGGCTTGGTCATGTTGCTAGTCTGACAGAGAGAATACAAGCAGAGGAGCGAAGACGACAAGCAAAGCAGAAAGCTGACCATGCAAGTGCTGCTGGTATGGGATCTCAGGAGATGGCAAGCCTTACGATTGAAGATTCAATATGCGAGACTGACTCGAATTATGGTGTTCATAACAAGAAAACGAAGTCAAAGAAGCCAACAAGAACATATTCAAAGACAGGTAAACACATTTCGGATAACACTCCAACGATAATAATTCTTGATTCCCTCGGAAACAGTCACATTAAAGTGTACGAAGTCATCAAATCATATCTTGTGCACGAAGCCAAGGACAAGAAGGATGCAATCTTGAACGCCAAGCAGTTCGCCACTTGTAAAGCAGATGTGCCAACACAAACTAATTTCAGTGATTGTGGGCTGTACTTGCTCCAGTATGCTAATACACTACTCACTCATCCTAATGTCGTACGACATCTATTGAACAGGATCGCATTTAAAACTCCCGAGGCACAACAGGCGCATAAAAGGTCCTTCAAAAACATGTTTGATATCGACCGAATTCCCAATCGACGGAAAGAAATGATTGAACAGATCAGGGCTCTCTCCATACCATACAGAGAACAAGCGTTGCTGGACAAACAGCGTCGACAACATGAAAAGGCTAAAGCCAAAGCTGAAGCTGAACAGATGGACAAGGAAGAAGACGGCGCAAAGGTCTTGTCTCAAGATCAAGAGAATTCTTGCTCCATGCTGGCTGGAGATCCAGCTGCACCGGTCAACGAATCGAATGACCCATCGACCATCAGTAAAGAGGAACCGCATGAGGAGAGAGTAGAGGAAGCTGGAGATTCGAGTGATTGGCAGTCGGGGACAAAGCAAGCACATTCGAGAATTGATGACACCAAACGAAGAGCAAGGGATAGTATGGCGCACGAGGACAGCATTGATGAGTTGAATTGTTTATAGACCGGGAAGGCGGGGTCAAGGGACTTTGGCAAGAGTCAGATAGTCTAGCAAGAGCGAAATGCAAATGTCTGCCCAAACAGATGGGAGGTCAACCATACTTCGACCCATAGCTGGGAGTACTTTTGTGCGCACAATACATGTGATTTTCCTTCGGATTGTAATTTACATTTTTCTCTTTATAGGCTTTTATTCTAGTTCCTCTGGATCGACAGAGGCCTCATCCGACACGATATTATGCGCAGGCTGCCAAATCTGTAGAATGTTGTCTTGAGCAGCCGATGCAATGGTCCATGGCATGTTCAAATTCCAGGAAAAGTCGTGTAGCTGATCCGTGTGCCCGGCATGAGCAAAGAAGAGCTCGGGGGGTCCGTCCTCGGCGTCTTCTGCATCTTGCTCTTCCCCGATACGGGAAAGATCCCACAACAAGAGCCTTCGGTCGTCGGCGGCACTCGCCAAGATGGTCTCCTCGGTAGGGTGCCAGTGGATAGTCTGTACACTCGATCCTTCCTTGTGACCCTCGAGAGAATGGATCCGATTCTTGAGGTTACGCATGTCCCATAGACCTAAAGTCGAGTCTGACGAACCTGTGGCCAGGACGTACTCATTCAATGGATTGAACGCCAGGCAATTGACGGCCTCCTGATGTGCCACCGTGGCGTAAGCTGCTTTGTCTCTGTTGTCTTGTCGAATGTCGTGAATGTTCAGATATGTGTCGTCCGAGACTGACCCGAAAAAGTTTGCCTGAGTTGGGTGCCACTGAACATCATTTACACCACTCGTGTGGGACTGGAACACCTGGCATTTATCGAGGACGGTGCCTTTCGTCAACTTCTCTACTTCGTTGATATCCCACAACCTCACGTCCTCAGCGGCAGTGAGCAGGTATCCGTCTCTTTGCGTGCTCCAGCTGAGACCCCAGCCCTCCGACTGATGACCAACTAGCTTGATCTGAGGTTCACATGTTCCGCTGGGTGTGTTTGAATGCATTGTCCGGTCAAAGATGAGCACTCCGGCACCGCCCATCGTGGCTATGACATTTGGATTCTGCGGCTTGTAACGAGCCTTGTTGATTTCCCCCTCATGGTCAATCTTCTGGGTCACTTGTATCCTGGCTTCTTGGGAGCCTGCTCCACCATAACCACCTATCTCGCCACGCTCATCATCGTACCGCGCGAGATCAGGTTCCGGTTTCTTCGGAAGATGCACATTGGCTATTTGTAGGTAATTTTGATCTCCATCTGCTGTATGTGTGCCGATGAGTAGCCGATGAGTTTCGAAGGGCTTATCGCGGGGACTGGTGGTCAGCAATAAGCACATATGGGTTTATAGGTAAGCATACCTTTCGACATCGGGAAACCACTGACACGTCAACGTCGGCCATTCCAGTGCATGCGTGATCACTGTATCGTAAAGGAATATTGTGTTTTTCTTCCATATCTTCAGACGATCAGCAAAGTCAAGTTCATCCAGGGAGAACAACACCTACCTTGTATTCTTCGTTGACAATTTTCGCTTCCTGTACTCTGGCATCATCCTCAATAACCACCGGTGATGACATTTCCGCCCAAGCTGCTTCTCGTGTCACAGAACTGCAAGAAAAATTGATATCCAAGGACCGGCCGAGCTTTCGAAAGAGGATTATGCTCTCGAGTGATATTCACGCTGGTGTGAACACAATGAACTGCTGGACCAGTCGACTTGAGCCCTGAAAAGGACTCGCGACTGATCGAATTTCGAGAGACGCGCGAGATTGATTTTGTGGAGTCTCGAGCTCCAAGCTTTCTTTCGTCTGCCTCGTATGCTGCCGTCCTCCCTCTGTCCTTGTAGGACGATGCGCAGCGCGATTAGCCATCGTCGATAGAACTGGTATGCTGATGTCTTGACGACAGTTCAGAGGGAAGAGTCTTCTTGTAATATATACTTCTTGCTTCCTTTTTCCTTTTAACTCGTATCCCGATGGGTATCCCTAAATTCTTTAGTAAGTACACTCTCGAGAAGTAGCAGAGCCTCTTGTTCATTGCCACTAGGATGGATGAGCGAAAGGTATCCCTTATGTTCTCAGCTTATAGAGCCAAACTCGATCCCTGAATTCGACAATCTCTACCTCGACATGAACGGAATCATTCACAACTCCACTCACAAGGGTGATTACGGTATCTCTGGAAGTCTTACAGAGGACAAGATGTTCATGGCCATCTTCAATTACATAGAGCATCTATTCGCCACGATAAAACCCAAGAAGCTCTTTTTCATGGCGATCGATGGCTGTGCGCCTCGAGCGAAGATGAATCAGCAGCGCTCGCGACGATTCAGAACAGCAAAAGATGCACACGATGCTCGACAGGCTGCAATAAAGAAAGGCGAAGAGCTACCCAAAGAGGATCCCTTTGACAGCAATTGCATCACTCCCGGCACTGTCTTCATGTCACGATTGTCTAAGCAACTGCAGTACTTCATCAACAAGAAGATATCAGAGGATTCTGATTGGCGTGGAGTCACAATTGTTCTATCTGGCCATGACGTGCCAGGAGAAGGAGAGCACAAAATCATGGAATACATTAGGGCTGCCAAGGCACAACCAGAATATGATGCAAACGTGCGGGAATGTTTGTATGGTCTCGATGCTGATCTGATCATGCTTGGGCTGTTAAGTCATGAACCGCACTTTTGTTTGCTACGTGAGGAGGTCACATTCGGGCCTGTCAAGTCAGGTGCCAAGACAAAGGAGCTGGACGCACAAAACTTTTTCCTTATGCACCTTTCATTGTTGCGGGAATATCTGGAACTGGAATTTCAAGAACTACGTACGACGTTGCCCTTCAAGTACGACCTCGAGCGCATAATTGACGACTTTATTCTCATGGCATTCTTCGTTGGAAACGATTTTTTACCGAATTTGCCAAACTTGCATATAAACGAAGGCGCCCTCGCTCTCATGTATAAGGTGTATAAAGGCACACTTCCTGAATGTGGAGGCTATATTAATGATAATGGTGTAATTGACAGAACACGGCTTGCAAAGATGTTAGAAGGTCTTGAGGTGTTTGAAAAGGAGTATTTCGAGGCAGAGAGTCACGATGCTGCGTACTTTAAATCAAAAGATGGAGGTCACTTGGACAATATAGAGCAAGCAAAAGCCAAAAATCGATTCATTGTTACGGAAGAGCAGAAGGTCGTCATCAACCAGATCAGGGCATTCATCAAGCGGAAGGACGACGGCACATTGTTGATCAAGGAGACCGATGAGTCCATGAGGCATTTCGTGGAAAAGGTGTGTCAAGACCTTTCGCTGTCCTATAAAAGAACACATATGGAGGAGGAGGAGGCTGTGTTGTCTAATTTCATGTCCTTGACAATCAACGACACCCCGTCTGCTCGAGACAAGCGCAGTGTTCAAGAAGCACTTGATCGTTATGTCAAGGCGCCCGTGGTGAAGACATCCATCGAGGAAGCTCAAGCAGAGATGCAGCAGGTATACGACGAGAAATTTGACAAATGGAAGGCAGAATACTACAAGGAAAAGTTGGGCTTCGGGCCTGAAGACCAGGAATCCCTCGTCAAGATGGCACGAAATTATTGTGAAGGCCTTCAGTGGGTATTGTATTATTATTACCATGGAGTAGCCAGCTGGGGTTGGTACTATGGTTATCACTACTCGCCCAAGATTAGTGATGTCAGGAAAGGACTGCAGACAGAATTCGAATTCGAGCTAGGGCAGCCATTCAAGCCCTTTGAGCAGCTCATGGGTGTTTTACCTGAACGCAGCAAGAAGCTTGTCCCGGCTTGTCTTCAGGAACTAATGGTGGAGGATAATTCTCCAATCAAAGATTTCTACCCTAACGATTTCCCCTTGGACATGAATGGCAAGAAAGCTGATTGGGAGGCTGTGGTCAAAATTCCCTTCATTGATGAGGAACGACTGCTCAAAGCAATACAAGGCAAGTCAGCTCGTTTGACACCAGAAGAACGAGCCAGGAATGCGCATGGATTGCCTTTACAGTTCACCTACAGCACTGAAGTAGATCAAATGTATCCTTCATCTCTCCCTGGTCTTTTCCCTGATATCAGGTCGCACTGTGTGGCGTCAACGTATCAATTGCCCTCGTTGGTTGGGAAAACGTTAACGCGAGGCTTGACAGACGGAGTGCTCCTTGGTGTCCAATCTCTAGCTGGATTCCCAACATTACACACACTGCCTTTCACTGGAGCTCTTGATTTCCATGGCATCAATGTCTTCCAGCGGGATAGTAAGAATGAGACTATGGTAATTAGTGTCAAGAACACTAAGAAGAACCTCAAGTCCGAGGAGGTCGCACGGAAACTCCTTGGCACGAATATCTTCGTTGGATGGCCATACTTGCAAGAAGCTCAAGTTATCGCCATTTCAGATGAATTGTTCCGATATGAATTTGCACATTCGAATGGCTCTTCGAAGCAGCTTGTTCCTATTCCACACAATATGGCAAACAACCAATGGCAAAAGATGACTCGACGGATCGAGGACAAGCTTAGCAAGAAACAAGGAATTCTCATTGGCTCAGTTGAAGTTGTTTGTCATGTCGCGCTACTGAAGGGTCTTGTGCGGACAGAAGATGGCGCCTTCATCAAGGAGTTTATTTCAGGATCTGAGCAGGATAGTGATTTTGCTATTCAAACTATTGTTGAAGAAGTGTCTTCTCCTGATGCTCGCTACTTAGAACGTGAGGCTCTGGACGTCACACAGGAGTATCCTTTAGGACAGCGTGCTTTCTTCCTTGGCGAATTCAATTATGGACGTCCTGCGCGTGTCACGGGACATCAGGATGGCAAGGTCAACATCGTTGTCTCTGCACTAAAAACAAAGGAGACCGAGTTCGGTCACAAATTGGCTCTAGAAGCATTACAAAAAGCGCCTTATTATCCAGCTCCAGCAGTCTGCAAGGTTGTGGGCATGAGTGCTCTCTGTCTTAGCAAGTTGACGTCAAGCTTCACCGTGGTGGTTGACGATGACCGGGTCAATCTGGGCCTGAATTTGAAGTTTGAAGGTAAGAAGTTGAAAGTCCTAGGGTTCACGCGACGGAATCAAATAGGTTGGGAATACAGTGATAAGGCTGTGCTACTTTTACAGGAGTACAAGCGTCAATTCCCAGAATTTATTTCCACCTTGGAGAAGAAAGTTAGAAAGGATATGTTTACCGCCGAAGACTTCTATCCAGGAGGAGATGGCAAACAGAAGATAAAACAAATCAGTTCTTGGCTCAAGTCTGTGGAGACAAAATCCTTCGAGCGTGTACCACTCGAAGCACAAGAACTGGACAAGGACACGATTGCTCTTATAGAAGAAGCTGCGAATCAATTCAATTCCCGAGCTATCGAGACAACACCGACCAAAATCAACTCCGTTCCACGCAAAGCGCTGCTAAAGCCGGAAGATGCAGTAAGTAGACTTCAACACCAGCAATTTACTTTGGGCGACCGCGTCACATACGTTGCAGATTCGGGAAAAGTGCCTATCGCAACGAGAGGTACCGTGATTGGAGTTCACAAAGATTCTTTGGATGTTGTGTTCGATTCTGCCTTTATGAGTGGTACTGTGCTAGGTGGTCGTTGCTCTGAATATCGTGGGATGACTGTGACATACTCAGCTGTACTAAATAACTCAAATCCGACCGTCTTGGCCAATTCCAAAGCTGGCAAGCGACCTACGCATGGAGCACCACAGCACAGGAACGGTCTTCAAAGTAATGGTGTAGGCAACGGCAGTAGGCAGACTGCTCCGACGAAGCTGATGGCAAGGAACTCCGATCGTCCCAATGGACAATATTATGGCGGTCATGAAAGCACGCAAAGAAACCCTTGGCAGGACCGCTCAGACAATCAATTTGTGCAAAGCATCATGCAACGTCCGCAGCAGGTGAGTGGTAGTAATGGCGGCATTCCAGGACAATTCTATCCTCAGAATGCAAACCCGCCAAATGTGCAGAAGTCGCAAAGACATCAACAGCAGCCTACAGCGCCATCTATGGATCATAAAGAGACAGGCTTTCGGGGCAGGGGTCGTGGTCGTGGTCGTGGGACCGATGGTCGCGGTCAGGGTCGTGGCCAGGCTGCAGCACAAGTCTGAGTACCAATTTGAGCATAGCACAGGTATTGAATTAAATTCATGTAGTTGCAAGCTGCATCATTGGAACAAGTTGATTTTCTACCTCAATTCGACTTTGGCGGAAAGGATAACACCTGATTGCCTTGTAATTGACTCCATTGGAGCACACCAACATGCTGAACATTAGTCGGGTCTTCGCAGTATGTAGAGGAATGCAAGACTCACAGGCATGGTGTTCCAATGTAGAGAATATGTTGCATTACGATTCTGGAACGTCTTTGTGATGTCTCCAAAGGCATACTTGTTTCTCTTCTTCGTCAAGGAGAAGACTGCAGATTGCTTGTCTTGAATGATGCGATCCCAAAGCACGACCTCGTTCTTCTCGAATTTGGCACCAGGATATTCTGCGACCACGTAGGCAAAAACTTGTTTCGTGTTCCAGTGAAAGAGGCTAGACAGATCGGCTGTGACATCGAATTGTACATGTGCATATTCCTGCTGTTTGCTGCTATAGCTCCGTGGAGCCCGACTATATTTGACGACAACCTTGGATACATCCACGACTCCAGTCGGCGAGGCTACGAAAGGTCCAAAGGGTAGATAGGAAGTCAGTGCAATCGCGAATGCAAGGGCGAAGAGGACGGAAGTGAATAGGCCAAAGACACCCTGTGCTCTCTGACTACTCGACCACATTCTCGCTCCAGTCCTGTTCTCTCCCAGACACTCTGCTTGCTTGTCACTAGCAAAGACTGGTAGAAAGGGGCCAGAAGAGAAGCTGATCCTGTATTTGGCACAAGAATGCATTTGAAACGCGAGAGAAGCACTGACCCACTTTACGCAGAGGAGCTCGATCCCGGCCCCGCAAATAGCAGATGCTTCCACAAGTCCGGTTCATGTCTCGGTACGGTAATGACGCTTCGACTATGGGGCTTTGGTCTGGAGGTGCTAGTGACAGTAAATACAGAAACTATGCAGGGTCAATCTCAAACTCTCGTTGTGAATCTATTGTGTTATGTACTCTGCCCATGGGAAATGACAAAGGACTTCCGAAATTAATCTTGGGCTGCACGGTCGCAATCGGTGTCTTAGGGTGTGGGCATATAGACTGAAGGGTTGAGGACTCGAATCCATGAGTAAGCGGACTCAATCGGCGCCTTCGACACCTCGAAAGAAAGGCCGCAAGTTTGAAAATGCGTCCATTACAGCTTTCGCCCCAAGCCCGTCTAAACCAAAGGACTCAAAGTCCATCACCGACTTTTTCAGTAGCGCTCGTGGACAGCCCAAGAATATTGTGAGTCTACAGTCTGAACCTCTAGTAGCCGATTCGGAAGTGATACCAGAATATGTGAAATCAGAGTTCGAAGTGGACGAGCAGATGCTTGCCGATGAGGAATTTGCTCGTCAACTACAAGCCCTCGAGGACAACCAGGAAGCAGAAGATGCAGAGTTGGCTCGAAGACTCAATATGGATGCGGAGGAACCCAGTACTGGCTCAGTGTCCCAGGGAGAACAACCAGCAACACCTTCTTTTAGCCACGAGGAGACTCCAGTCTCTTCCAACATACCGAGTTCAGCATTATCAACACCACAGAAGCCAAGCTCGATCGGACTAGTCACAGAGGACCACTCTAAAGTTTACAGTCTCGAACTCGGCTCTCCGACTTTCGATCCGAAAGATCACGCTGATATCGCTCGTAAGTGGACCTCGAAGAATACCCCCTATGCTCTTCTTGCACATACTTTTACTCTAGTCACTGGGACACGCTCCAGGCTTCTTATTGTAGAATACCTCGTCAATATGCTTCGGATGCTTATCGTCTATTCACCAGACAGTCTGCTGGATGCCGTCTGGCTGAGTACGAATGCCATAGCTCCTCCATATGAAAATATAGAGCTCGGTTTAGGTGGTAGTATAATTTCGAAGGCTATCAAGAACGTATCCGGGATCTCGAATGCGACTCTGAAATCCCTGAACGACAAGTATGGTGATGCCGGCGATGTCGCATTCGATGCCAAGACCAAGACACGAACACTATTCGCACCTCAGCCTCTGACGATCAAAGGTGTGTACAAAGCTCTTCGCGACATCTCGAATGCCAAGGGAAACGGATCCGGGGAAAAAAAGCAAGGACTCGTTGAAAAGTTGCTCTTGTCAGCAAAAGGCGAAGAGGTCAGATATGTTGCACGAACACTCGTTGCGCACTTGCGCATCGGGGCAGTCAAGACCACCATGTTGATTGCCCTCGCCAGGGCATTCACCCTTAACAAGTGCAAAGACAGTACTGCACTTCTTGTCGATACGACCACCTTTGATAAGACTGCAAAGACCGATCTGTTCAAGCGATCTGAACAGATTGTAAAACAATTCTTTGCACGGATACCAAATTACAATCGGCTCGTACCAGCGCTGAAGGACGGTGGAATCGAATGTCTCCTCAGTGGACCAGAAATCGAACTGGGAGTACCCATCAAGCCCATGCTGGGACTCATTACGAAAGATCTCAATGATATGTTCACGCGGTTGGCTGGACAGCAATATACATGCGAATACAAGTACGATGGACAACGCGCTCAGATACACTGCAATCACCTAGGAGAGGTGACCATTTTCAGTCGACATCTCGAGAAGATGACGGAGAAGTATCCTGACTTGTGTGCCCTCATCCCTTCCATCCGTGGGGTCATGGTGGAGTCCTTCGTGATGGAAGGTGAGGTAGTCGCGTGGGACAAGCTCGGCGGAATGCAAAACTTTCAGTCATTGGCTGCAAGAGCACGAAAGAATGTCGATGTTGGCACAGTGAAACAGCAGGTCTGTCTATTTGCCTTTGATCTCATGTATCTCAACGGAGAATCTCTGCTTTCCAAATCATTGCGGGACAGGAGAGCTTTACTACGTACAGAATTCACCGAGATACCTGATCAATTCACCTTTGTGAAGAGTATCGATTATCCAGAAAATAATGAGGATGATGTGCACTCATTCTACAAGGCAGCGACAGATGCCAAATGTGAGGGCATCATGGCGAAACTGTTGGAGGACGAGGTGTTTCCTGATCCAGGACTCGTACAGGAAAAGGACAAGAGGAGTGGGAGAAAGAAGGAATTACTGGCGACCTATACTCCAGATCAGCGACTAGAGTCATGGCTGAAGGTCAAGAAGGACTACGATGCTGGAGCTGATTCCCTGGACCTGATTCCCATTGGCGCATGGCACGGCATGGGACGCAAGGCCTCCTGGTGGTCTCCGATCCTCCTTGCCGTGCGCGATGCGGAATCGGGAATGCTACAGGCCGTGTGTAAATGTATCTCTGGTTTCACGGATCAGTTCTACAAGGATCTCAAGATTAAATATGCTGAAGATTCTGAGAATACATTTACTGGTCCTTGCCCGTCCAATTACGACTCGGCATATCATCCAGATGTCTGGTTCCATCCACTCGAGGTCTGGGAGGTCAGAGGTGCCGACATTACACTGTCACCGATCTATCGAGCCGGGCTTGGCCTAGTGTCTGACGAGCGAGGCTTCTCAATCAGGTTCCCAAGGTTTATGAAGCGGCGGGACGACAAGTCAATCGAAGAATCCTCGACAGGAGAAGATATTGCATACATGGTAAGGACATTACTGAACGTCTGCTCGAACAGTTTCCCCTGATTATGTTGTAGTATCGTCAGCAGGAAAGTCGTGGCGATAAGAATCCCGTTGATGCAGATGCTGAGGAAGAGTGAAGGCGCTCAAGGTGCTTCTCGTTCACTCCTACACACCGCGCACAAGCACTCGAATCCCCATTGTGCCAAGGCGGTCGAGCGTGCTTGGACATCCTCATACTCTCGGTCTCCGAGGTAACTGATGGTCAGCTCCTCTCCAGCGGCCAACTCCCCGACGGAGACAAACTTCATCTTCCTGCCGACCCTGACTTTGGTGACGTTTGGGCTGCAGGAATGGTTGAACATGGACGATTTGGGGTAGAGTGCGTACCCAAACATCTCACTCTCGGGAAACGACTTGGCGTCCGTCTGTTCCCAGATGCCGAAACAATTGCATTTGGATCTCCCGAGCATCCGTCTCACGAGACCCGCAAAGTCGTCCTCAGTATCAGGAAAGAGCACGAGGAGTGCCCGAACCACGCCGACCTCCGACTCACGCTCGATCGGTGTCGTCGAGGCATAGTCATCCTGTAATTCGAGAATCTCCCTGAAAGCAGCCGGATCCCTCGAGGCTGCATAATGAGCCGACAGACAGAACCTCAGTAGATCGTAATTGACCTCCGCCCCGAGTCTCTTCTTCCACCTGTTGACGCGATCCCATGCCACTTGCCGTTCCTCGTTGCCCGGCTCTGCCAGGAAGATCCCCCGACAGACCTCAGAACAAGCTCTCGAGCTCTCGAGGACGCGTACTTTGAGCGTCGATCCGCCGTTGTAGGCAAAACAAGTGACGCAGACTTCCTTCTTGAAATCATCAAAGACGGTCCATACGGCAGGCGTCTCACTCAAGAGCTCAGTGCCAGACGCGATGTCTCTGGGTGCAAAGTAGCCTCTGCCACCGTACCGTGTGTCTCTAACTTCCAAACATGCCATGCGAGAGCTTCTACCCTCGCTAGAAAGAGAGCAAACTCTACAGACATTCTTTTTTTTTCCAGCTGCGAAAGGAACGCATTGAAAGCCACATCTTGGTGATGCAATTTAGGCGATTTGAAAGTGTGGCGCAGGACTTCAGATCGATGGGAAGTGTGGAGAAGGCGGGCATATGACAAGGTCGTGTATGGGAAAAGTATGTACGAGTGAAAACTATGATACTGCCGGTCTAGATGAGGGGAACGAGACCTATAGCATGCTGGTCAACCTCGCCGTAGCTGCCTCACAGACTCGCTTGGGGTCATGGTCGACACGCAAGACACTGTCACACTCGACCCAGACGATCGACTGCCACAACAATTTCTCGAGGTATGCTTCACTGGGATAAAAATGAACGTCAGGGTAATCTGATCGAACAAAGACGAGGTCTGCCGTGACATCCGCCTGATCCTGGAGATTGACTTTGGGCGAATGCATATGCATAAACATAATCTGACTCATGTTTAGAGGATTGAATTGACCCATGGCTCCATTGAAGACAGATGTGTCCTCCTTCCATTGTGTGCCATTGAGATATACTGCTCGTAGCAGCTCGACCGGTCTCGTTGTAAAATGGAATGGTTGTCCGAGTGCTTGTGCGCCTACGACAAATGTATCCTTGTCTCCAGCTCCCATACCATCCAGGGTGATGAGGTTGTAGAAGACTTCACCATACCAGTTGAAGTAATTGGCAAGAATGACGGACTCGAAGTGTCTCTTCTTGTTCAGAATGACTTGTCCAGATTCGCAGCTTCTGAAAAATGTGTAAGGAATGTTCAACACTTTATGTAAATTGTCCGACAGCGAGTTTGCCCAAAAGTCAGGCCAAAGCATCAGTCCTGTCTGCAGATACTCCTCCGAGCTCAAGAGAGACTGAGGGGATAAGACCGGCACATTGTCGGCATCGAGCATGATGACCTCCTCGAAAGACGACAGCGTTACTGCTAGAGTCTTCATCAGATAGTTTGAGGTATAGCCGATGGGAAATTCGGATACGTTGACATAATCGGAAAATTTGTGGCAGGTCATGCTCAAGCCAAATGCTTTGGCTAATTCATCTACTATAGGCAATGTCCTCTCATATTCGTGTTCGTCCTTCGTCCATATCTCGAACGGCAGGTCCGAGCCAAGTCTGTGTAACATTTGTATACCCACAGGAAATACGCGATTGAGGAAGGGACTTCCTGTCGTTATCACATATCCTCTGCCACTAAAGAGACTTGAAAAGGCTGAATACTTTGGGATGGACTTTTCGAGTGACTTTTGCGTCGCTAGAGCCTTTTCGAGATCTGAAGCTGATATTGAAGGACTTAGAGAGATGACTTCCTGTTCATCAAAGGTTTTATTCATCTGATACTTTGGCATTGTGGGCCAAGGATTCGACCATTGTATGTTTTCCAATGCTTCCGGTTTATGTGACACGAATGCCGCATATATTTCCCGCCAGAGTATCTTCTTAGAAGCAACAGATCCGTGTATCAGTCCTGGTAATTCCGCTTCCATGGAATCAAGATCGTCAGAGTTGAGAACTGTTTTTGGCATGAAAGTACTCGGAATGTATTGCTGTGCCGATACCGGTAGATACATCTGCGCTCTCCATACTACGACCAAGATCGTGCACGTAAGTAGTATGAGCAGATATCGATATCTAGTGGTAAGCATAATGGAGATGGTTGCTTCGATTGACCGTCACTCTAGTCAATCATTGCGCGCTGGGAAAGCTTCTTCTCCAATGCTCACAAGTGGCATGCGAACAGATGGCAGTCTATCGAGACTCTCGAGTATCGAATAGACCCTGCCAGAGCTTACTGGTCGAGACCGTCTGTCTTGTACGAGGACACTCTGAAGTGGGAAGTTTCTGTATTGCGGGGAAGTGATCGTGGGAGAGCTCAAATCGTTTGCCTAGACAAGATGTGCGGTAATGCCATTCACAAGATATTTCTTCCTTCAAGACTACCTTGGCGACGCTCTTCGATGCGAAGGCACGCTTCTTCTGTCGCTCTATAAAACCATAGACAAGCGAGAACCTTCCTTACAATGTCGAGAAATTCGGAAAAAGCGCAGTCTATGCTGTATAAATGGCGATCACAGCAAGCTGCGCAACAGGGAGTAACGGATTCGTCTGGCAGACGACCTCGCAATATCATGGATTGTACCTCTGCCGCTGCCTGTGAAAAATGGCGCAATCAGGTCTTGAAAGAGGTCACTCGTAAGATCAACAAAATTGGCGACGCCAGTCTCACCGACTTTCAAATCCGAGATCTCAATGACGAAATCAACAAGCTGCAGAAGGAGAAGCATATGTGGGAAGTCCAGTTGAAGAATCTTGGGGGCACAAATTATATTCGGTTCCAGGGAAATGCGACCGATTCGGAAGGTCGTGTGATTGGCTCGCATAAGGGTTACAAATACTACGGACGAGCCAAGGAGCTTCCCGGAATAAAGGAATTGTTCAGCGAGCTTGCAGCACCACAGAAACAAAAGAAGACGAAGCAAGATCTTGCTGATCTTGATTTGGATACCTCATACTATGGATACCGCGACGAAGAAGACCCAAACTTGCTTGCATATGAGAAGGAACGGGAAGAAGAAGCTGTATTGAATCTCAAGTCGGAAAGTGGTACGAATAAGAGTCGATGGGACATCATGAATATACCAGATGTCAAGGATTTGCCGACAAAAGTGGATATCGAGCATAGCCTGGTCGACAAGAGAAAGGCTATTCTCCTTGCAAAATATCAATGATACTATCGAGTTTCCTACAAGTATACTTTCCTCGGAGTCGACCGGCAAAATCTGTCAACAAGATGACTGCAATAGTCAAGCAGAGATTTGCAGACTATGACATGTATAAACCTCATTTGTCAAGCTCACAGAAAATCACGCGCATTTATGGTTAATACGCAGGATTAGGAGGATTAGTCGTGCTACAGATCCTGTGGGCTTGAGCGTCCTGCTGCTCAGTGTGAGCATTGCCCACAACCATATCGGTCTTCTCCGCAAAAAGTTGCAGTAGTGCTCGTCTCGAACTCGCCGCATGTGGAGATCATGTGCACACCAAGAGAGCTTAAATCTCAATGATACATAAGCTGTGCATTGACATGGCTCGAAAAGGATTGCCGAAGCTGATTCGCAAGGCATCCAGTATCACAGTATGGCACAAAACTTTAGGCCTTTTCCCTTCGACTCGCTTCCCTTCTCTCCATGGATCTTACTTGGAGAGTCGTTGACACTACAATCATCCCAATCACTGTCTTGCTCGTCGTCTTCGATATCGCTCTCCTTTTCGTTGTGACTGTACGGACCTCTCCTTGCCTTGATCGATCTAAGGACCATACTAAAGGGTCCACTTTGCATCTCGAAGAAACTGCGCATCATGATGCTCCAGCGCATGATGTGTGACAAATCAAGTGGCTTCGCATCCGTCACTGGCTTTCCCCTGTAATAGGGCTCGAACTGTGCCCATTCGGCATAGATTCGCGCGCCTTTTGGCGGTGCGACGAAGGTATAGGCGTATTCGACTGTACTGGCGTCCCTACCGTTTGGCATCTTTTCCGGTATGCTCGTCTTGATATTCAACGTGTATTTTTTCCCATCGCCGTTGGCAACGATCAGCTCGATTCCCCTGTAAGCCGACAAATTCCAGATCTTGTCGTTCGCCGTCGTCCTCTGAGAAGCAAATCCTGCCCCGCCGAGAGTCGTGGTATCCAAGATGCCATGAAACCGCGCACTGCTCAGGTCCGCTGAGGGAGACAGGTAACTCTGACTAGATCCGCCTCGGACTCGGTCGTCACTTGATGTAAAGTCCTCTTGCCTCCACGCTCGCTGACCTCCGAACAAGGGTAGAGATTTCGGTGTCGCAGTGTGCACCGACATGCCAAAACGAGTGAGGATGACTCCTGAACTCGCGCGGAGTTGCCTGAGGGCCGCAATCGTGCCTAAAGGGATACTTGCTACGTGTCGCGACACTTCAGATTGTCGCAGAAAGCAAAGGTCAGGTTATGGCGGTGGCACAGCAAGGCTTTTGAGTCATGGAATCCCCCACACAGGTTTCACATATGTATTGTTAAACGAGGTATACGCATTCGTTATGTTAGAGACTTTTAGAAACCAGCAATCTTTCTGTTCCGCTTGGCTTTCCTGTCGAAGCCATGCCTGCCAGCAACTGGTTGCGTCATGATCATTGGTATCTCTCCTTGGGAACTGTTGACATGGTTAGCTTGAGTGCTTGACCAAGCAGGTATTTCGTTAGAACTGGCAATGACTGGCGGAGCAGAAATCGGCATTAGTGATTTGAAAGGTGGTATGGCACTTATGGGAGCAATACGATCGACTGCGCGGGGCCTTGCAGTTGCAGCAATATCTTTCCATACATAAGACTCGACTTTCTCAGTGAAATTCCATTCCTGTAATATTCTGTTCAGTGCAGGGGCAGGATAGGATCTGCTTTTGCTTCGAATGTAAGAGTCGAATAGTGTGAAACGTGCAGTGCCTTGGGCGCCATACTTCGTGACTGCCACAGTGGAAAGCGATAAAGAAGCTGCGACTTGATGTAGAAGTCCTGTTCTCGAGATCGTCAGGTCTTTTCGTGGTCTTCGTTCTGATGATTCAGCACTAGATCGCCAAGGCCGAAGAAGATATTGTATATCATGCAGGCCATAGCGCTCTGTGTCGTGGCTTCCAGAGCCGTTGGCATCGACAGCTACCACAGGATCATTGTTGTACAGGCTAATTCCTGGAGTGGTATCAGCAAAGTTTCCAGCTTCGTGTTGTGCTAGCACAAAGGCATCAACAAGTGAGTCAACAGATTGGACCTGACTGGATTGAAGCTTGATGACTTCCTGGCCAAGAGTCAGAAATGGTGTCCAACATTGTGTGGACGAATCGTCCTCGCTCAACGAAACGATAGCACTCGTAGTATGTGAGGTTCCAGCAAGAAGATCGTGGTGCCAACCAGTCAGATTCAGAGTGTTTTCATCAGTGAATTGCTGAAGTTGATTGACAGAATGCTCGATGGCCGTGTGTTCAGACTCATCCATGTCAACCTCATCCACAAAGACTGGTCCCACAAACCTCCTAGCACGATCGGCTGAATAGGTTACATTGTTCTCATCGTTTCCGACTATGGTGCTGGTTAAGCTCCCATCTGACCCAAGTAGCAAGAAGCCCATTGCTTGTACCCCGGGAAGCGCAGGTTCCAAATGACAGTCGTATGCTAGAATTGCGGCTCCTCGACCGGCATCTAGGATCAGACGTGCTGGACTGCGGGCAATGACGAAAGTCTTATCTATATCTGCCGTGAACGACACGCAAAGCCCGGTCAACTTGTTTTGAAGCAGAATGGTGATGTTGTTTGCAAGTGTAGAGATTACCAGCATTTGTATCGCATATGTCTGATTTTGATAATGCCGCCACGATTGGACTAAGCGAGCTCGTGTTGTGCTTCTAGGCTTCCAAGCGATGATCAATACATGACAACTTGTCAGCAGAATCAAGAGACATTCTCCTGTCGATAACATAATACCGGGAGCGTCGAAAGACAGGATAGAGCTTTGGTCGTCTATCGTATATACATTCTCAATCAATCCACTTGAAGGCACTACGCAATCAATCTGCTGCTTGGTCGCGACCAGAAAAAATTTCAGCATCCCGGAGGTACTTGCGAATGAAAATTGAACCATGCGAGACGGTGACGGAAGTACTTCCAAGGCCTCGACCATATGAAATAGTTTCCTGCCCACAGATTTTCCAATTCTATGAGATTTCCATCTTCGTAAAATACCATCTTCCGAGAGAACAGAGAGTTCGAGTATATCGTCTTTGAAGTCCAAACAACAAGAAGGAACTTCTACACTGATAGCACCCAAAGACTCGCGGCGGACCCTGAAGCTTTCTTCGAATTGCAACTTTACAGCACCTTGGAAATTTTCGAAGTAGACTGAGATACAGACGATAGAAAATGAGGTAATGACAACAAAGAAGCAATTTCTCTGACCAGTACATGAAAATATCTTCTCGACCTTCTCGTGGAACTTGAATTTCGTGCTGGTGCTCGTTAGGAGCGAATACTGCTTACCCTTGGCAATACTTTCCGCTTTGTGTACTGTCAAAATCCTCTTGCTCAGCAATGCCGCTTCTATCGTGTTCACTTCATCCTTTGACACCGTCAATATACAATCGTGTACGCGTGAGTATCCGTTCCTTGCCGAACCGAGAGCTATATGATTCGAAAGACTGGTGACTTTGTCGTCATGCTCCGAAGTCAATGCTTCGAAGTCTTCTCGTAAATGCTTGCGCAAGAGTTCATTCGAGACGATCAATTCAGGCCAAGTCGAATGAAAAGTTCGTTCTTCGCGGACACCTGGTAGCACTGCATGCTCATATTTCTGTCCGCTGGCATCTGCTGGTCGCCAGGTTTCTTGAAGGGACAGGATACATGCCAAGGGCGTTCCCACCTTGCCAACAGAAGGACTATTCAATTGACAATCAAGCTTATTTTGGCTATCAAGAGGCACAGATACCAAGGGATCTCCTGCCATCCATCGATGCGGAATATAGCAAAGTCACAGAGATTGACAAAGTCTGCGGCGTTGAAGGATGTCTTGAAGGATGTCGTTAGAAATTTTGAGGCATGATGGATGGCATGAATCCTGTCTTGTTGGCCTATAACCAATTGATGGTCAATTAATGTTTGCGTCAACTTGGCATAGGTGCCAAATACAATTCGAGCGTCCGCCACCCGATAATCTCTGTTGCGGAGATGCGCAGAAAATGCTCGTCTTGCACCACTGAATTTGGCACCTTGAGACGACTTTACAATTCTGCTGCATGATATCACACGTTGATTCAAGAAGTTTACAATGACTGGAAGGAGTGTCTGAAGACATGTCGAAACCACAGAGATTCGCAAAAGACGATCCTGCGCTGCTCGTGGCCAGATTCCTTCTTTCGAGTGGCTATCTCGATACCCTACAGGCTTTCTCGGACGAGAGCAATATCAGCATCTCAGACTTCTCGCTAGATCAAGAGGATGGCGAGCAGGTTACGCTTGAAAGTCTGTTAGAAGAAAGGAGACTGCGCGAAGTCTCAATTGCCCTCAATAAGGCCAGACTCGTGGACTTGGAAATCAAAGGATGGACGGAGAAGTGTCCTGAAACTGGTACTCCCTTGGTGCTAAAGAGTCTATCAAACGTACTGTTTGTGAACGCTGAGAGAGTCCTTGGTTCTTGGTCTATCATCGTTACGACTGCCGATAAAGCACTTCGCTTATACAGCTACAATGACCTCAAACTGCATGCCGAATATCCCATGCTTCACACGTCTCCGATTTTGGAAGCTCGAGTCCTTCGCGAACATTGGTTGTTGACTGCGGGGATGGATGGCCAGGTGATTGTGACCGATCTGCTTTCAGGAGATCCAAAGATGGCATTGACACCTGGACACACGAGGTATGTCAATCGTTTAGTCATTCACAACGAGCGCTGGATAGCTACAAGTGGCTACGACAAGGTGGTCAATATGTACGAAATCACAAAATGCTCTGACACTGATATCACGATTGAACATCGATGTGCCCGTAGTTTCCAGACCCTCCCAGAGGGTCTAATTTTTGTCGAGCTTGAGGCCAAGCTCATGCTCGTCGTGACTGCCAGGGATACATGTTTCTTAGAATACTATGATGTGGCTTCCCTAGAATTGCAGAATCGTGTGAACATGAATGAGAACAAAGATCTGTGGGTAAGCTTTTCCGGTATCGATATCTCTCAGCAACCCACAGGACCTCGGATGATTGGCCTATCGACCTCAACGACCCCTTACGGCAGATGGCTGGCCTTCGAAGTCGGCAAGGAAGGTTTGCAATCGAACATATTTCATGGAGCACCACAGAGCGACCTTGGAGTTCTACCTCGCCACGTCTGGCGTCCCGATGGATCTGGTTTCTGGGGTAGGCTTTGCGGGACTTGCATAATTATGATCTTCTGATCTAACATCTTCTAGTAAATTCCGACGATGGCCTGATCAGAGGTATAGAGTACAAATCTGGCAAGGTAGTGAGAACCTTGAAAGGTCACGAGAGTGCGATTCGAAGTCTGTGGAGCGGTCTGATAGATGGCACGGAAGTCTTGGTCAGTGGCTCCTTCGACAAGACAGTCATGATTTATCGATAGTACTCGAGCGATCATCAAGAGACACCTGGTACACTATAGAAGTTACAAGACAGTACTTATTCCAAGGTCGAACACCGGTTATACACATTTGTTACAATCATGTCCTTATTCGTCGACTGCTCGGTGATTTCAGAAGTTGCACGATGTTGCACTGTGAATCAGTCTCATGAACCATCGGATTCAATTCCCAGACATCTGCTGAGCTCAGCTCTCAAGTCCTTGTTCTCGCAGGACAGCCTTTCGACTTCGTCTGCGGTATCGAGCAATAAGCTGGAAATCTTCTGGTTCAATTGATTGCACTGCAGTCTGCCCCAGGCCTCACCTGCTCGACCCCAGGCGTTCCTCTTCCGCTCGTCTGTCCAAGGCCGGCCCTTGGGCTGTTTTCTGTTCAGAAAGCATGGCTCTGAAGCAACCTTCCATCCCGTGATCGGGTTTTCCCAGAGGTCGAAAAGCTCATTCAGCAATCTTGCTTGGGCTTCAGTGTGTGCTGAGGTGTCTAGCATGGTTGCATGTATTCGAGCCATCTGTTTGCGATGAATCCTTAGGCTCTTCCCTAGAATGTGCTTGATGACGTTCTCATTATTGGAAAGGAATGCTTGACGAAGGTATTCCGTCTCTCTATCAGATTTTCGAGATACTGTGCGAGCACTTGATCCAGTATATATCGCAGTGCTCAGTTCCCAATCTCTGAGCTCGAGACAACGCTTCATGAGAAGTGATCGCGAAAGCCCAAGATAACGAAAGGTTTCCAGTAGCCACTGAGCAGTCCTTAACTCATTCGAGTTCCTCGACGATTTACCCACAATCCGCTTATATTGGAACCAGAGCCGAAGGCGCTTGTAGATACCGTCCAATTTCAGCTGGCTATTTCTATGCCAGGCCTTATAGGTGACCAGGCGCTCTGCGAAGGAAATCTGATTGTGCTTCACAGCCTCTTCCAAGTACTCATATAGTCCTAGGTTCTTGTGGTGCATCGAGAGGGCCAGAAATCCTGGCCAATTGCCTTGTCTACACATTTTCATGCGTTCAGTCTTGCCGAAAAGATTTGAGAATGAGAAATCGACCACAAAGGAGATGTACGTCAAGGTTTCTGTCCACTTTTCATCAAGCGTGTCCACAGCACGGAGAATATATCGTACAGTGTTCTGAATCAGATGAGCCGGAATTAGTCTGGATTTCACTTCTGGTATATCTATATCTATACAAATTGGAAGATTTGTGAGCCTAGCATAGTCCAGAAACTCAAGGAGCGGTTGTCTATGTGGATCGAGTTCGCATGCGACATCGACTGTTCTCAAACCTGACAAGGATTTCTTGGTGACAAAATCTTCAAGTTTCACGAGGAGTTGGCTGATCTCTGTCAATTGCAGTACAAGTAAATTAGGATCTTCAGCTGACGATGGCACCGATCTTGAGTTTCGAGTTGATTTCTGATCACATGCAGACCTGGTATCGTCATGCTTCCGAGCATCGTTCAGCGAGGACGGTCTACCAGAACCCAGGACTGTGATCATGGAGTCAGGCGTCGCGTTCATGGACTCAGATCTCCTTGGCATTCTTCGCTTGGCTTGTATAGGACGAGCCGAAGAGCAATGGTTGATCGTGCCTACTATTTGCAAAACATATCTCTCTGGTGGATCTGCCACGATAGTGTGTATGAATGTTTGCCAAAGTATAGACAATTGCTCGGAGAATGTACCCGGAAGTTAGTAGCTTACTCTCTAGAATGTTGCTTGTCTTCAGGATTGTGATCATCTTGCATCGTGCTCATGAGAAGTCGAGACGAAAGTCTAGATCAGCATCAATGGAACTCTGATTGCTGATCACTGAAAGTGGCGGATTTGAGTTTCGATCAGAGATGCGGTTTTCAATTAGATATAAATGAATACTCAATGAGTCAAGGATGCGCGTTTCAGCCCAAGGGAAAGTCGCTGAAATTCAAATGTTCTCCACATGAACGCAGTAATGGAACCGATAACAGTCGATATGTCACTAGAGTGCGATCATTCATGCAGCCTTGCCTGATATAATATTGGCATAAAGGTTCATACAAGACCATCGCTCTCCTGAACAGGCAATTATTCGCAGCTGAGCAGAATTCAAGCGTGGGAAAAGTGTTCTTCAATATCGATACTCGTGTCTAGCATTTCAACTGCATTATATGCCAAGGAGAATCCGAGAAGACAGTCCGGAAAGTGATGAAAATTACAGTGACTTAGGAGAACCTGAAATCAGGAGTGACAATGAGGAAGAGCCTGAATGGAATGCTACGGGACCACAGGCAGGAAGTAATAAATTTAAGCTTGGAAGTGAGGCTGAGGACCATGGCCAGGTAAACGTCAAACAAGACTCTGTATCCCACTTCTTCAAGGGCGGCAAGCATGATTTCTCGGAGATATTGAAATTAAAGCCAGATCATCAACATCGTCCACTGTGGATCGATCCTGAAGATGGTCGAATCATATTGGAGGCTTTCTCGCCACTTGCAGAGCAAGCCCAGGATTTCCTCATCGCTATCGCCGAACCAACCAGTCGACCCAGTCATGTTCATGAGTACAAGCTTACGCCTTTCTCTCTGTTCGCATCCGTGTCCGTTGGGTTGGAAACGGCAGATATTATCGCTGTGCTCGACAGGTTATCGAAAACTCCAATTCCGCAGACTATCAAGGATTTCATAGAAAGTGCAACTCTGTCTTATGGTAAAGTTCGGCTTGTTCTGCAGCAAAATCGCTACTTCCTCGAAAGCAATCAAGCAGAAATTCTGCAGATGCTGCTACGAGATCCGGTCATTGGACCATTGCGAGTCATTCCAAACACCGCTGGCCCTGGCGATCAGGAACTCATCACAGGCAAAGCATCCAAGATGGAAGGTCTGATAATTCCAGGCACGAAAAAGGAGACCAGCATAGCAGAAAGTATTTCCAAGGCCAATGGCAAAGATGCTGAGAACTTATTCACGGCCATTGTGGGAATTGATAAAGAAGATGAGGAGGACGAAGATCCCGATGCTGTACACTCTTTCGAAGTTGCATCGGAGTCGTATGAAATTGTCAAGAAGCGCTGTCAAGATATAGACTACCCTGTGCTCGAAGAATACGATTTCCGCCGAGATCAGGCTAATCCGGATTTGGAAATCGACTTGAAGCCCGCGACACAAATCAGACCTTATCAAGAAAAGAGTCTGAGCAAGATGTTTGGAAACGGTCGAGCTCGATCGGGTATTATTGTTCTCCCATGTGGTGCTGGCAAGACACTTGTAGGAATTACAGCGGCCTGTACAATCAAGAAATCTGTGCTTGTCTTGGCCACCTCTTCTGTCTCTGTGATGCAGTGGCGCCAGCAATTCCTACAATGGAGCAACATAAAACCGGAATCAATAGCTGTCTTTACATCCGACCACAAGGAAAAATTCAAGGGCGACGCTGGAATTGTCGTCAGTACTTACTCAATGGTGGCAAACACGCGAAACCGATCACATGATTCTCAGAAGATGATGGACTTTTTACAATCTAGGGAATGGGGTTTCCTACTCCTTGATGAGGTGCATGTCGTACCGGCTGCGATGTTCAGAAAGGTTATCATGACCGTCGCTTCCCATGCAAAGCTCGGTCTCACAGCAACCCTCGTTCGAGAGGACGAAAAGATTGATGATCTCAACTTTCTGATTGGTCCCAAATTGTATGAAGCTAATTGGATGGATCTAGCTCAGAAGGGTCATATCGCAAATGTCCAATGTGCCGAGGTGTGGTGCCCCATGACATCTGAATTTTATCAGGAATACTTGAGGGAAAAGGCCAGGAAGCGAATGCTTTTGTATGTGATGAACCCTAACAAGTTTCAAGCATGTCAATTCTTGATTGACTACCACGAGAAACGTGGTGACAAGATTATCGTATTCTCTGACAATGTTTATGCCCTTCAACAGTATGCAAAAAAGCTGAAAAAGTATTTTATTTATGGGGGTACATCGCAGCAGGAGCGTATGTCAATCTTGGAGCACTTTCAATATAATGACATGGTCAATACCATCTTCCTGTCGAAAGTAGGCGACACTTCCCTAGATCTTCCAGAAGCTACTTGTCTCATTCAGATCTCCTCACATTACGGATCTCGTCGTCAGGAAGCACAACGTCTCGGTCGAATTCTGCGAGCCAAAAGGCGTAACGATGAGGGATTTAATGCATTCTTTTATTCCTTGGTCAGCAAAGACACGCAGGAGATGTACTATTCCACAAAACGCCAGGCGTTCTTGGTCGATCAGGGGTACGCTTTCAAGGTGATAACTCAGTTGAAAGGAATGGAGAATCTGCCCAATCTCGCCTTTACTTCGCAACAGGAACGCAACGAACTACTGCAGGAAGTCCTATTGCAGAATGAAGATGCAGCGGATATCGCAGAAGCAGGCGATACTGTTGTGGGCAATCGAGCCGGTCGATTGAGTGGTACAACTACTCCAGGTCGAGCACCAAAAGCCCGTCGAACAGCAGGGACACTCAGCTCCTTAGCCGGTGGAGACACTATGACATACTCCGAAACCAAGTGAGTCAAGATCCGCAATTTGTGCATCTAACTTTCGTGATAGCAGTGACTGATAAGTTGTAGTAAATCCATGAATTCATCTCTGGCGAAGGAAAATAGTAAGAAATTGATGGCCAAGTTACGGAAACAGCGATGAGAGCAATGGCAATTATTAGCGTAGGCAAGACATAGGATGAATAAGGGACATTGTTGCATGCTCTTTCCACTTCGGAAGATGTTTCGTCAGATGTTGGGGATTGTCACATGATAGTGAACCTGTCCAATAGAGGTGCTCATCTGTGTATACGTACTGTATGTGGACGGTCTTGTGGACCGTATACTTCCAGGCTTTCTTGAAGATAAGTGGTGACTGCACTCCATGGCACATCTGGTGGCAGGAGGGACCTGATGAGGTATCCGGGCACAAACACTGAAACTTCGTAATTGGCCATGACTGTCTTGAAGCCCGGGTATCGAGCTTTGGGACCCTGTGGGTGAACATTGCCCCATGCTGCCTGACTGAAATTATGTGACCCAAAGATGAGACACTGTGGGGATCTGGTATCGTGGACCAAGATACTCTTGGCATGGTAGAGGGTGCCAGGTCGACGAGACTGATAGTGATACATGAAATGTTTGGGAAAGGAGGGATCGGACCATTTTCCATTGCAGACAATGTTTTCACTGCCGTGTCCTGAAGAGGTCTCGACATTGTGTGCAGAGGCATAGATGATCTTCATGTTTTGGGGGGTGATGGCAGACCGGGACGCTCCTGGTGTCACGTCACCGGAGAGGACGTCGCGGAAGGACTGGAGCCAGGGTTCGTTGAGATTGCCGATGGACGATGTGCAGCATTCGGAAATCATCTCGAGGTCTGTGGTTGACGATGGGGCCTCTGATGAATGTGCTCGAATTGGCTTGATCATTGATAGTAGCCCCAATTGATGAGCCTCCAAGTCGCCATAATAGGTGCCGGGGAGGGAGGAGATGAGCTCGATCTTGCAAGCGCTCAGATCAAAATGATCAAGTGCATCGATGGTCTTTGTATCGACTTTGTGATTCTTCAGCACGGTCGTTAGTTGATCTGCGAATCGAGACTGTATACGTGTCGAGGTCCGGGGAAAGTCATGAATGTAAAAAATCTACTGGCCGTGATTAGAGCTGGATATCAAAGACAAGACAGCATGTCCTCACATTGTCCAATAATTCATGATCCATTCTGATGAAATTGCTCGTCGTCAGGGCGAATCTGAGCGTTTCTCCACTCCTCAGGAGACTGATCTTTGTATGCATGCAAGAAAAGTCCTTTGTTGGAATGGAATTGCAGGACCAGAGTGGTGGAATATCCTGCCATTCTGGGCCCCGACACATTTTTGCATCTGTGTAGAGATGTACAGGGATCTGATCTCCAAAGATGGCAGAGACAAACTCTGGCTCGATGAAGAAGCAGATGATTGTGACTTGTTGCAGGTCTCTCGGCCTATAGAGATCTGTGGCCGAGATTGCCAATGGGGACAGGCGAGCCTGGACAAAAGAGTGCCTTATGGCTCCAGTGAAATACAGTTCTGAATTGCTGTTGGATACATCCCTTTCTTCCTTGGTCGCTCCAGGTCCATGCGTCTTCAGATCTGATTGCAGGTTGCTGCGCTTGTGAGCCTTGTTGGGCGAAGATTCCAAAGGGGATGGCCTCTTGATTTTCCTGCGTTTCAAGGATGGCCCAATGTGATCTAGTCTATTGTCCTCCGATCCATTCGGCTCGTTGACCGAAGTACTGTCCGACATGAGTCTCGTTGACCTGCACACACAGAAGCTTGTCACGCAAGCCCTTCTAACACGACGCTCTGCCTCTCCATGAAATTTGTCATTGATGTGCTTCTTCTGCGTCTCTATAGAGGGGCAGCTTTCAGCCCATGCCGTGCTGGCTCAGCTGAGTCGATAAGTTGAGGGTCTTGCGTACAAACAAACATGGGTCGTAGGTTCAAAAAGGCCGAGCCGAAATCAAAGGGTATATCTCAGGGGCACCTTATAAAAATCTGGTTCTATCGGAATCACAGCAGAGTCTAGCATGATGCAGATACCAAAGGATGGTATGGCAACGTTCATGCTACACTGGTGATCCCTCAGAGTGGTCAAATTGTGCCGGTCTACTTACTACATAATGGTGCAGGAGCGTAAAGTGTTAAAGTCATTCATCATAAACTCGTGAGAGGTTCCTAAGATACATAGTCGTTGACAGTAGAGAGTACTCAATTGCCAGTTGATTCCTCTTCATCATCATCCTCGTCACCCGGCAGGTCCGAAGGTGACCTCTTCAGAGCCGCAGCGGCTCCCCCATAATGCTCTTTGCGCATCCTCTCGAACTTTCTGTGTTTTGCTTCTTCCTCTGGTGTGCGACTTAGAGAGTCTGAATCTTGTTCCTCAGAGGACGGTGGTCCATCGCTGACGGAGACTTTGCGCCTGGATGCTCCATTCGGGATTTCCATTTCTTGTTCGGGCACACCGATGTCCAAAGAAGGGATATCTTCGACTTTTCTCATGACTCCAGAATGTCTCGTAGCATTATCCTCGGCATCCAACATGGCAATGTCATCGGCATCCTCCGCAGGATCGTATTGCGGTGCATAGGGTGTCTTGGGTTCCGTGATCTTCATCGTCGAATTCTTCTCTTGCTCCGTGAGATAGAGGTTGGCTTCATCCCATGTCAGCCTCGTAGATGGGCTATTCATGTTTACCTCATTCGACACTGAATCGCTCCGCTGGCCCGCACCATTTGCATTCAGGCGTGTATTTCTTTCGATATCCGCTGTATTTGGATCAGGCTGATGCTCATCCCGATTCTTCAGGATTGACTTTGGTTGCGAATCATGTTCCATGGATTCCATGCGTATGATCGCTATCTGCAGCCCGAGACTAGAGGAAAGAGACAAGGTCTGAGTGCGAGTGAGTCAGTCTGACATGCTCGAGGATATGGGATGATATCTATGGCTTGCGTTGTGGAGCTGGGAGGGCAAATGGGAGCTCATTCGCGTCTCAGAAAAGCCTTTCCGCAGTTTCGCTCGATCGAAAAAATCCTCAGATCTGATCGAGCCCGGGAAGATTGCATCCTCAGCGCTGCTCGTCTTGCCCTTCAGTCGACAGGCTGCTTCCATCAGGTCATCAACAGTTGACACTGCAAGCATTTGTCGACTGGACACAAGTCATCCGGACGCTCTCCCTCTGATCCAGATTCCCTAGCAAACGATATCTACATGTGGCCAGAGGTTTCTGTCGGTGATCGCTAACAGACCTTCTCCTTTTCCGTTCGACATCTAGACATCAGGCAGGACACTTGGCCATCGTGTGATGCAGCCTACCACGAAGACAATCGTCCAGGACTGGAGTGAGACTGGCTTTGAGGGTCCAGAGAAGTTGTTGGAGGTCTGGTTCTCGCCTTCCCCAGACACTCTGCCTGGAACATGCATGTCAAATGGATTGAAAGCCGTCCCCCGTTCCGTCTGGGAGCCAATGCTCGACCTCGTTCAATGCAAGGTCTTGTCTGTGATCGAGTCCAATGATATCGATGCCTATCTCTTATCAGAGTCGTCCATGTTTGTCTTTCCGCACAAGATGATCCTCAAGACCTGCGGAACCACGACTCTCCTAGCTGGTCTTCAACGGCTCTTGGAGATTGCTGTCGAATATGCAGGTTTTCCTGAGGGCTGCCAACCTTGGCGAGTTTTCTACAGTCGGAAGAATTTCATGTTTCCAGAGGCACAAAAAGCCCCTCACCGTACCTGGACAGACGAGATGGCCTATCTCGACAGGCACTTTGACAGTGGCTCAGCTTACCAGATCGGTCCCATGAACGGTGACCATTGGTATCTGTACATCTTCAGCCAGGAACAGAATAGAGTTCTTGCTACAGGACAGCATTCGAGTGCAGAGGTATTTGAGGATGAGACACTCGAAATTCTCATGACCAATCTGGACCACAGACAGGCACGACAGTTCTACAAGTCCACCTTGACAGAGCATGCCCACGCTGCCAACGACCCGAATGGTCTTGGCGTTCCGAAAGGCACTGAATACAGTGCTGGCGAGAACTCTGAAGGTCACATGCTCGGAATCAAGTCTGCCAAATTCTCCGGTCTCAAGTCGATCTGCTGCAAGAGCGACGATGCTGTCATGGATTCTTTCCTCTTCGATCCGCTCGGGTTCAGCGCAAACATGGTAGACGGAACAAAGTATGCCACGATTCATATCACCCCTGAGCCCGAGTGCAGTTATGCGAGCTTCGAGACAAACATGTGCGGTGTCGTCAAGGACCTACCGCAGGTACTGGATGTCTTCAGGCCTGGCAACTTTACCATGACTAGGTTTGCGACGAACCGAGATGGGGTGACGGACAATTTGGAGATTGAAGGATACAAGAGACTCGATCTCATTCACTATGAGCTTGATGGCTACTACCTGGAGTTTCAAAATTGGAGAAAATTGTCGAATGCATGAGCGATAGAGTGTTTTGTGCGTTTCCTCGTGTTAGTCAGGGCGTGTAATCTAGATAGCAAGTCTACTGGTTGACTTTCTGCAGAGCTGCTTGTTGATGCCACTCCAAAATCCTCCTTCAATTTATTCCTTCCACGTGACAGCGGAGTCGGGAGGGTGGGCAGAGACGCTTTCACTCGAAGCACTTGTCAACTGTGCATCGAAGGATCATGTCATCTGTCGGCGCGTCGAACAGAGGAGACAGGAAGCGGTGCAGAGTGTCGGCTCGAGGCAAGCTTGATGAATGTGTATAATCAGGATGCTATAAAGGACGTTGCAGATGCGATAGGCATAGCGAATTTGCACGACGATGTGTCAAAGACTCTGGCTCAGGATGTCGAATATCGCATACATGCCATCATTCAGGAGGCGAGTAAATTTATGCGACATTCCAAGAGATCCGTCATGCGAACGACAGATATCTCACATGCCTTGCGAGTCCTGAATGTCGAACCACTCTATGGGTTCGCGGCAAACAATCCAGTGACATTTCGCGAGGCGCCTCTGGCTCCTGGACAACCTCCCCTCTTCTACATTGATGATGAAGAGATTGAATTTGAAAAGTTGATTAATGCACCTCTGCCCAAAGTACCGAGGGAAGTAGCGTACACGGCACATTGGCTTGCCATCGAAGGCGTGCAACCAGCGATACCACAAAATCCGACACCGACAGAGACAAAGGCAGATACGACACAGGCCACGACAGGTGTTTCTGGCCCTGAAGTAGCCGTGAAGCCTCTCGTGAAGCATGTCCTGTCGAAAGAGCTGTTGCTCTACTTTGAAAGGATAGGCAAGGCGACACTCGATGAATTCAACGACACATTGCGGACCGCAGCCATTGCCAGTCTGCGCAATGACCCAGGACTGCACCAGTTGCTGCCCTACTTTATTCAGTTCATCTCGGAGAAGGTGACACACAATCTCAAGAATCTCTTCGTCCTAAACATGATGATGCAAATGACCTGGGCGCTCCTGGACAATGCAAATCTCTTTGTCGAGCCATATATCCATCAGATCATGCCGCCCATCCTGACTTGTCTTGTTGCCAGGAAATTGGGTGATGCGACGGTACAGACACAGGTTCCCATGACACATTTCGACCTTCGAGATCTGGCAGCATCGATTCTGGGTCTTGTTTGTGAGAGGCACTCTGAGGCCTATCATACACTTCGGCCAAGGGTGACAAAGACTCTGCTCAAGGCATATCTCGACAACAAGAAACCTTTTGCGACGCACTATGGAGCGATCGTAGGCCTGATACAGATGGGACGCGAGGTCGTTCGTCTCTTGGTCTTGCCCAATGCAGAGACCTATGAGAAGATTCTCATCCCGGCCTTGAATGAGACAAACGACGTCACGAGACAGGAAGACGCAAGACGGTGTCTCGAGGCTCTCAAGGCTGCCGTCGAGACTGTTCGGGGGGAGGGCTTGCCGGAGGGTTCATCGGATGATGTCCTGACCAAGAGTGATGATGAAATTCAGACGATTCTGCATAAACGCATCGGCACGTTGTTGACGGAATACGTCATGCGAGAACAGAAAGTTCAGTTGATTCTCAAGATACTCCTCTCTACTTGAGGACTGTCTATCTGATTAGATGTATATACATATGTACAAGATGACCCTTTCAATTCTGCAAATTCTCTCCAATTGATTTTTCTGGGGTTGGACAATTACAAACTTTCCAATGTGCTCACAGTCCATCACATGAATTTTAGGCTACACAGCTAATCAAAGAAATGATGGAAGAGAATGACTAGTAGATACATGGTGGTACATGGTATATACATGACTGATTACTAAGAAATAGATGAGAGCTCTTTAATCGGAATCAGTGTCGGCATCAGCATTCGCAATAAACAACTTTGGTCGGGATTCCGGTTGGTAGCGGTCTTCATCATCAGAATCGCTGGGGAGATGATGCGTGGTATATTGTTGTAGTTGGGTGGGACTGCCACTACGACTCGTGGTCGCCGGAAACCCATTGCCACCGGTGCCGGGAAAGGTAAAGTGACTGGTCGAGGGAATTGTCTGTCTGGTAGTGGTCGTGGTGGTGGTCGTGGTTGTGGAAGAGGGAAACAGGGTATCAGAGTCTGGCACGGACGGCCCTGATGAGACGACAGAGTTCATGCGGAAATGCTGTTTGGGGCCTGGGGAGGAAGGTGCCGATGCCTGTTGTTGTGGTTGCTCGAGATGGTGGAAAGAATTGGTCCGGGACATGCTTCTGTTGAGACTCGAGCGAGTGATGCTTGGAGCATTACTCGTCTGTTTGTCTGCCAACGGAGCGGCGCTTGCAAAGTTGTCAAACTCATCATAATCGTTAGCCTCGGAGGCAGAGAGTCTGGGCACCAAGGTCGTGTGTTGAGGTGCGGCATATAGTCTCAACTTTGACTTGGACGGTTTCGCATACTGCACGGGAGCCGGTGAGTTGCCGTTGAAGATCTTCATGCCGAATCGTGATTTCTTGTTTGCATTGGATTGTTTCAGTTTCCTGGAGTCGCTCACGGCGTCCTTGGGACCCCGTTCGGCCCAGACTGTGGCCTTTGACATCCTCAATTGCTGGACATAACTCGGCAGCTCATGGAAGTGCGAAGAAGCAGGCCGAGAGCTCGATTGTGAACTATGCCGACTATGCTGCGCCGGTCGCATCGTTGTATTCATCACCGCCGACAATCTACAACCTCACAGGTCCTGTGCCTGTGAGGAATAAGATTTACCTGGTAGCAGATACTCTGAGCCCTCCAAGCGGGGACCGAGAGTGTCAGAGGGCAAGGGCGTAGGATCAAGAAGACAGGGACCGTGTCTACCTCAAGATTCCCCATCGTCATTGGCACAAAAACAAGGCGATGCAATCACTTTCATCCTCAACAGCAGAATCCCTTGGCCGAGCGGACCGAAGTGAAGATGAAATGAACGGTGGACGCGTCGCGTCTCGTGCAAAAGACGCGGAGATGAAGAAACCAGCGAAATTCAACTCACTCAAGCTCTCACACACAATCGCCCTCCAGAACTGGGGTCGGACTCCCAGTTGCTCAGCAGAGCCCTCTAGCCCAGCCCAGCCCAGCACAGCACACACGCTCGCTTTCCACTTGGGTCACGGCTGATCCTGGTGCTTCAGAGGACTACACGTCGTCTTTGATATCTCATCCGATCGTCTGTAGAGAGCTTGGCAGATTCAACCTTCTGTGCAGATCAGACTTCGTCTCGCCATCTCTGTCTTTCGCGATCTGTTTCGGGGCATGTCATACATGACACAATTCAAATAGACGTGCAGCGACCTTCATCTTCAAGGCAATAGCAGGCTCTCGAGCATAATCTCAGATCGGAACATGAGCACGCAGTTGTGTTCACAGGCTCAAACTGATGGAGCCTTGAGCAAGAACCTTACAATCATGCCGACAAGTCCAAAAAGGCAAGCTACACCGGCAGAATCTCCGACAGTGAAGCGTCCCAAGACTTCTCCCGAAGAAAAGGCTCTTCTGAAAGAGGCAAAGGAGAGAGAGAAGGCGGCCAAAGAGGCAGAGAAGCTCCTTCGAGAGCGAGAAAAGGCAGCCAGGGATGCAGAGAAAGAAGCAGAAAGAGCTGTACGAGAAGCGGAGAAGGAGGCAAGGAGGCTAGAGAAGGAAGAGAAGAGGAAGCTAAAGGAAGAGATTCGGGCGAAAGAGAATGCTGCAATAGAGAAGAAGGAGAAGAGCCAATTGCGAATGGGGAATTTCTTCAAAAAGGCAGACCCGAAGCTCGTACCAGTATTGGCGAGAGAGGAGAGCTCGATATTCAAGCCCTTCCATCTGCGAGAGAACACGACACTGGCAGATTGTAGATTGAAGAACATCATCGATGCGGAAGACTTTGATCGATCACTCGAAATAGCAGCTGTGGAGACTCGGCCACCGACAGGTTCTCTCTTCAAGTCAGAGAAACGCACACGACGGAGGGACCAAGGAGACCGCGGAAAGAGACAGAAGAGATTGACTCTGCGCGAGCGCCTTATACAGGTCTCGGACACACCCCTAGAGGAGCGACTCAAGGATATTGTCTACAAATTGGTACAATTCCATAGTGATGTCAGACCGGCCTATTTTGGCACAATGACAACAGTGCCAAAAGCAAAAAATCTGCGCTCGGGAAGAAACCCTTACAGGAAGACTGACGAGCTGAATTATGACTATGATAGTGAAGCTGATTGGATCGAGGGTGATGATGAGGATCTGGGCGAAGAGATTGGCGACGATGACGATATGAGTGTCATGAGTCGAGATACTTATGGAGATGACGACGAAGATTTCCTCGACGACACAGAAGATGCGACTCCGCACGAGAAACGAACCCAAGGACAACTCATTCCCTCTGTTCTTGGCATCTTCCATTCCAACGATTCAGAGGGTGTGCAGCACATGAAGTTGCAGAAATTGCTCGATACTCCGGGTCCCATCGATCCCTTTCACGATTATTGGGACGACACTCCGACGAAAGATGTCGTCTCAATCGTCTCTCCCGCCAAAGAGACGAGCGGCAAGCTTGCCACGAGTCTAAAATCACGGAAATTAGCCAGTTCTGGAGGTGTCTGTGTATTTCCAGAGAAACTCCTTCCGGACTTTAGAAAGGCCATACAGGGCTGCAGTCTCACGAAACTGCTTCTTGTGGAAAAGTTGCGGGTAGATTTCAAAGCACACAAGGTGAGCAAGAAGGCTATCGAGGACAAGTTGGGAGAGGTGGCACACAGACAGGGAAAGGGCCAGCATGATGTATGGACCCTGAGAGATTGATGATACGAACACCAGAGAATGGGATGCGGTACTGTACGGTGATCTCTTAACATACACTGATTTTCCATAGCCACTGGCGATAGCAGTCTTATTCCAATTTCTACTCATGAACCATGCGACTTCTATTCCTGAATCGAGTCTTTTGCCCTTCGATGCACGTGATTCAATCACATGTCTATACCAACAGAGCTCCTCTTGCGAGCTTCCCATTTCTGTGGTCGGATCACGTGGTGATCGGCTAGAGCGGATCGTCACATGTCTTTTTTCCCACTCGCAGTGCTTGCCTCATCGCATGAAGGCAGAGGAAGCAAGTAAGCATCCTTCCAACAGGACCGATCCCACTCATTTATGCTTCCTCAATCTTTCTCCTTTCCCACTCTCGTCCAGCCGCCTTCTGGCTGCCTTGTCGCAAGCAACGTGTTCTTCCTACCATCGATTAGAGACAAGTAGATCTCGACACAGGGCACATCTCCTTCTGTTGACTCTGAGGTTGCGCAAGTTATCCTCTCCTGTGCACCGCCTCTCCCGCTCGTTCAGCTAGTGCACAAGACAGGCATTGCCAGAGTGTCAGTAACGTGACACGCTCGATCGTCGTCACTCAGTACCCATGTCATTTTCAGTCTCCTCCATGTGTGACGATGGATTGCCTCGGTCGAAGAGCCACAGCCCATCCACGGATTCGACCATGACACCCCAGACGCAGGACGATCTGTTTGAGCAAAGCGATGCCATGTCGCAGAGTTACGAATCTGGCATTACGCTCGAGGACCCTGAGGTTCGATTGGCTGCTGAGGTGCTCGGTTCGATCCATCGGTCTGGTGACCCGACCTCGGCAGAATCACCAGCATTCCTGAACCGTGTCTCTGAATATCCGATCGTCAGCTCGGCAGTACGAGCTTACGAGTCGGGCAAGTTCAACAGTAGAGGATTTAAATATGCTGCACAGACTATTGAAAGTGTGGCTCGGCCCGTCGTGCGCAAATTCGAGCCCCTGGACGAATTTGCATGCCGTCAGCTAGACAGGATAGAACGACGGTATCAGCCTGCGACTGACATTGAGAAGCAGACAGAGGTCAAGCGAAAACACCTCGCGGATGAGGATGATATCATGCAAGATGTCTCGAGATCTCGTCGCTCCTCTTCCCATTGGCAAAACGTCATCAGTACCGCCTCTGGTCTCACCATCTCTCTCTCCGACGAGTCGCTCAAGTCACTGAGATATTGTGTCGAATGGCTGCAATGGGCAAATGGGCATATCCATGGACTCCTTGGGGGTCTGCGTGCGGCTGCCGATCGCAGATCGGATCGTGGGATTCGAGACATGTCCTTCTCCGAAAAGGAAAGATTGTCTCTCAACATCACGCATGTGAGGAAGGAGATTGCAGAGACGTTGAAGAAACTGGTCGGCATCGTGTCCAACTATGCCGGTGCTGCATTACCGGAATCTGCCCGTGGCCGAGTTCGAGGGTTTGTCCTCGGTCTACCAGGTCGCTGGGCTGCTCGTCAATCTACAGGATCTCGTGAATACCCGCCAGAAAAAGTCGAGAGCACACACGAGGTCGAAAGGGAACTGGCATCCGTGACGAGTCTGGCAAAGGAATCACTCGAGGTGTAAGCAAGTTTTCCTGCATATGAAGCCTTCAGCTGATGTGATGATAGTCTCAACAATGTCTCTGAAATTGTGTCTCGCACGCTCACCAAGACTCAAGGGTGGGTCGAATGTCGAGTCACCAATCAAATTGATCCGCGGGCGCATCCGATGAACCCTGTCATGACGGACCATGACAGGGACACGATGGCTGCTACTGCAGTCTAGACTATCCGAACAACAGCGGGCCTGATCTTCTCGAAAAATACGCATTTGACATTTTTGTATATACATTTGGCATGATTTCTTCTTTTCTACCAGGGGCGAGGGCTTATGTACAGAATCATCTCCTTATTCAGCATCACACGAGTTTATATCAAAAAAGAAGGATAGTATAATTTCATTTCCCAAGCATCATCAAGTGATTTGCAAACCATCCATTCATCACCAGAATAACCTTGTATGCCTTTTTCAGGTCAAAAGGTTCCATTTTCTGGTCATGCAAACATAGCCTGGCGTAAGATGCTGATCATGATGAAGATTGTGGAATTGATGCGTGCACTACTGCCTGGTTCATGCACACCCTGGTGATCACCTTTACCTCTTCCTGATAAACAGCAATGGCCATCCTCTCAGAGTCGGACCTTCGGAAGTGGTGTAGATCAACTCCATCGATCGGCTGGGGTGACGCATCTTGGGGGCTCCAAGGTTCGCGGGCTTGTCATGTACTCGGTTCACATTGTCATTCGGCAAGTCACCGCCTTCATCGATGAGCAGGAACAGGAAAGAAGGGTATCATACGACCAACGTGACTCGACAGAATCAGAAAGAAGAAGAAGGAAGATTTTAAAAACAGGTTGAATCTGGGAATGGGGGTGGGAGGACAGGGGTCCCGTTGAGAAAGGATAAAATCTACTACAGGGAAGCAGGAAATGTGTCGAGAGAATGCAATGGAACCAGGGGATGACGGTGCATGGGCCATAGTAAAGGCCGACCAATTTTTCAGTGATATGGCAAAACCCTCTGCTTCCCTAAGATAGATGGATCATCGGATGGAAGATAAGCCAAAAAAAATCTACGCGAGAGAGATGCCAAAGAAGCATTTCCCGTGGAGGGAGGGGAGAGGGGGCTTAAGTGTCTCCCGGCCAATCGGAATGCCGGAAACTCGCTTTGCTTTACCCCTCTCCGCCCCGGGCCTCCCCCTTTCTTTCTTTCGATCGAATCACTTGGGTGACACACTTGTCTGGCGACATTCTTGATGAGTGGACTCCTTCGTTCCTCGAGACATGCGGGCGGATTCCCCGGGTCCATCGGAGGGTCTCGTTGATGCCCTGGATCAGTCAGTGTCCACCCCCTTTCGGTTTCAGTCCTCGTGTCGGAGGACTTGGCCAAGAGGGAATCTGTCGGCCCTGCACGATTGAGGGTTCCGTGGATGTGTGTGTGTGTGTGTGTGTCTCCCTCCAACTCTCTTGCGGGCGTGTGTGTGTCTGTGTGTGGATCGATGGGGAAGGAAGCTCGACCATGTCGCTTTCTCCCCGTCTCCCATCCTCCTTTTGCTTTCCCTCTTCCCTCTTCCCTCTTGCCCTCACAAGATATCCTCGACCCTTTTTCCCTGTCGAGGTTGACTCGTATCATACACTCTCTCATATTTCTGGACGGACCTCACTCTCTACGGGTCCTACGGAAACCACACTCTCTACTATCCATCGATTTAAGACTCTCGAATCCCATCTAATTCCATCGAGGCAAGGATGATTACAAAGACAATCACACTCGCCGGTGCGGAACTGTCTTCCTTTCTCGCGGCAGGAGGACAGACGGTGAATCCGAATGAGGCGAGTCCAGCGACTGCTGCAGCAGCAGCTGCTGTTGCGGCAGCATTCGCAACGACGAACGCAGTGGAACAAGTGCCCTTTCCGACCCTGGCTGCGACGACTGCGGCCCCAATCGTCTTGATTGCGAGCACGACACCGGCTGCTATAGTGCCGGCGACCACGACTCCGACGCTTGCTGCCTTGGCAGCGGCAGTGACGACGTCGACATCGTCCGCCGCCGCTGCACGTCCAAACGTTGCGACCAGCTCGGCGGTCGCCCAGCTCACGACAAAGGCGACGACCTCTCTTGCGTCGTCCTCCTCTGCTGCTGCCACCAGTGCTCTCTCGAGCACGACGACGAGTCTCAGCAAGGCGACGAGTGCGGCAGTTCGAAGCAGTGCCGTGTCCAGTGGCAGAGTCTCCTCGACCCTTCTCGCGAAATCCAATGCCCTGTCGAGTGCTGCAACGGCGGGCAAGAAATCCGGCATCAGCGGTGGTGGCATCGCAGGGCTCATCATCGGACTCTTGATCCTCTTTGGTCTCGTGGCCGCTGCTTTCCTCTTCTGGCGCAAGAGACGAGCTGCCCAGTCTCGAGCCGGGGCCGAAAAGTCTCGTCGAGCCCGCGAGGCCGAGAAGGGAGTCATGCGGCTGAAGGAGGAAGAGGTTGCGTCCTCGCCCAACGAAGGCACCGGGTTCGACTTTGGTCATCTGCCTCAAATCACACCTGCCTCTCAGCTCAACTACGACGTCAACCATTTCAACCGAAGTGCGAGTCCGGCCGTCATGCAGCAGGGGGCAAATGTGCTCGGTATCCAGCGACCATTCACTCCCCCACCAGGACACCCTGCCCATCCAAACTACCAGCCTCCGGCCATGGCCGGTGGTAGACCGATGATGCAGATGCAGCAGCAGCAGCAGCAGAAGCAGAATGGCAGCCGTCAGATGATGGAGCGAGGTCAAGATGTCCCGAGACGACCGATCCCAGGCATGGCCGCTGGAGCGGCAATGGTCGGAGCCGGCGTCGCAGGTGCCGGACTAGGGGCGGCAGCAGGAGCTGCAGGACACCCTCGAGTCCAGAGACAGTTGTCGAGCAACAATCCATTCAACGACCCGATCGAACAGCCGACCGCGAGACCCGAGTCCATCGTCCTCGCTGCACCGCTCGCCCGAACACCGTCTCCCGAGCAAGCATATTCTGCACCGGCCGAGGAGGAGTCCCTGTCACCCAGGACTCTGCAAGAGCCGCAACACGAGCGGAATGGGTCGGTCAACAGTTTCGTGGCCGGGGATGATTCATTCGAGGCAGAGGAAGAGATGGAGTCGCAGTCGGCCCCTACTCCAACGATGCCCATCTCGACCGACTCTGCTACTGCTACTGCTGCCGCCGCCGCAAACGTCCCACTTCCTGTCGACCCTGAGCAGGAGCGTGCGACGTCTCCCGTGCATGAGGAGGGTCAACACCCAGCCCGCACAAAGTCGGTGATGGAGGCCACTGACAATTGGGCCGCGAGGAAGCAGCATCTGAAGAACAAGCTTGCCTTGCAGACTGGATCCGCACCTACTTCGCCCTCTGAAGATCAGTCCCCGTTTGCCGATCCGCCACCCACGATTGAACATGAGATGTCTGCCTTGTCGCCCATGGACCTCGAGTTTTCGAAGGAATCGTGAGACTGCGCGCAAGAGAGGAGAGAGAGAGAGAGAGACATTGTCGGCGAGATCTCACAACGAGAGACAGAGAGAGAGAATGAGGGGCAAAGGAAAGTTGAAGTATGTACATAAGATGTGAAATTTTTTTTAACTGTTCTCCATATTCGAAATCAAGATCCTCTGCACAGCTTGATCTCCTCCGATAGGGGATCTCCTTCTTCGTGTGCGTTTGTTTCTCTCATCTTCGCGCGATGGGACCTGGTGGCTCGTTCCGTTAGTGTCTCAGTCTGTCCGTCTCCACTTTCGTGGTCCGTGGCCGTTGGTGTCTGCTTCCGCAGCATCTTGCCAATCACTCGAGGCATCGTCGAATTGTCCTTCGGCCTGCGGGTTCGCGACACTCTCGGCCGTGATCCATTCATGCTCTGAGTCGCCCAATGGATCCCGACTCCATGAGTCCGCTGTCGTCTCCGTGGCCGTCACGGCATCGGGATGCATGGAGGCGCAGGTGGAGAGGGCATCGAACATCTCCTGCACTGTATTCTCAGGTTAGCATCTCCTCACTTTAAAAGGGTCAGAGGACGGACGGGACGTTTGGGTAGGGTCAGGCGTCAGGAAGAGTTCAACCATGTCGTGCTCGTGGTCGGGCACGAGGATGTCGAGGTCAGGGGACTCGAGTTGGAGATAGAGTGATTGCTCGGAACTGATTGCATGGAGAATCACCTCTCCGTAGGGAACCGTGAGGAGGGTCGCGAGGGAGGCAGAGTAGAGCAGGAGAGACTCTGACGTGACGAAGATGTCCACCCGGTGGTCGCCAAAGAGGTTGGGTCCGGGGATCGATCGTACGCTTGCTTGTCTGCAGGTGAAATGGAGGGCTGCTTCTGAGCCAGTCCCCGAGAGATTCTCCGGTGGTTGGGGTGTCGATTCCCGATGCATCCTGGCTCACTAATCCGAGAGGTTGGCGAGGTGTGAGAGATGTACAGCATCTTCTATAAGTCGTCATTTCTCCGGTAGATGCCTCCGCTGAATGTGGCTGATGCCAAAAAAAAAGTTTGTGTGAACCGAAACAAGACGGAATTTATTTAGTCGATGGTTGCGACTTCTTTTATCAGTGCAGGCTGCCAGTCTTTGCTGTGCTGAATCGAAAGTGTTTCCCGCCTCTGTCTGTCGGTCTGGGATGTCACCCGATCCCTTTCGGCAGTTCAAGGATGTCATTGAGGAAGGCGACCTTGTCATGGCATATCTGGTGCGTCCTCTTCTGTGTGGTTAATACGTTCGGCTGATGGGAGCAGTCGAGAGACTCCATCGTGCCCATCACGATTGAGCCTGGCAAGATCTTGAACAACAAGTTTGGGAATTATGCACACGAGGACATGATTGGACTGGAATTCGGGACACAGATGACCTCGACTGCCAAGACTGGCTTCATCTATCTCCTGCATCCCACACCAGAACTCTGGACCCTGGCATTACCACACCGGACTCAGATTCTCTATGCTCCGGATATCGCGTACGTCCTCTCGAAGCTGCGAGTCAGAGAAGGAAGCCGGGTGATTGAAGCCGGTACGGGAAGTGGCAGTTTCACGCACAGTTTCGCGAGGACGGTGGGCAAGGCCGGCAAGGTCTATACGTATGAGTTTCACCAGCTCAGATGTGACACTGCGCGAGTCGAGTTTGACGCTCACGGTCTCTTGACATGCGAGGGCAGAGAGACGGTGCGACTGACACATCGAGATGTCTGCAAGAAGGGATTCGCCCTCGAGGACCTGCCTGCCTTCACGGCAGAGGCCGTCTTCTTGGACCTGCCGGCTCCCTGGGAGGCCGTTCCGCACCTCGCATCACATTTGGATTCCACGACACGCCTCTGCTGTTTCTGTAGGGCTCAAAACTTACTACTTGATGATTACCGAGACTGACGTCACTTTTAGCACCCTGCATCGAACAGGTCCAGAGGACGGTCGTGACACTACGGGCAGAGGGTTGGCTCGAGATTGACTGCTATGAGATTGCCGGGCGCGAGTGGGAATCTCGGTACATCGAACGCAAGGACATCTCCGAGGTCGTCGACAAACTGCGGGAAATCAAGAGGCGACGTCTCGCGGGCGAGCGGAAGGAGCCCGGAAGGACGCAGAGGATCAAGGAGGGACAGGATGGCATGAATTGGACAGAGGTTGCCAAGGCCGAGAATGAGGTCAAATCCCATACCTCCTTCTTGTGCTTTGCCATCAAGTACAGCAAGGGAGCGTCCCCGGCAACATGAGCACCCCTTCACGGCTGCCAGGTTTTTCTGTACCATACACGAGGTAAGATAGCATTGTCTAGCGTCAGCATGTAGTCCAACTGTCCACTTTCATATCTCTCCTCCTCCTTCAGCAGCAGCAGTTGCGAGGGTGATTCACTTGAATATTCTTCGACACGAGCGCAGGAAAGACTCTTGCCCAGCCTTTCAGTCACGTTCCTGCGCACCAATTTTGTGGCTCAGGCGCAGATCTCGAGCGTCTCGCATTTCCAGAGAATCGCCAAGACTCTCGACACTCCTTTAGCATCCAAAGAGAGGCCCATCTCAAATCATGTCTTTCTCTGCCTCACTAATTGCCAGGGAGGAAATGAGGCAATGTCTCGGCAGCTGAGTGACACAAATTGCCGTGCCTCACAAGAATGGCGGAGGGAGAAGCGACAGGCAATCATCCAGTGACTCGGCCTGTACCCTTTCAGACGAGTTCACCATTCTGGTCAGTCAAGGAATCGTCTGTGGGTGTCGGATTCTGGCAGGAGCGAAGGAATCGATGGACCTTGCCTGGGGCTGGTGTGACGGAGGAGGAGCTACAGGAGCGACGTGATGCCGGCAAATTATGGAGACGCGTCGACGAGTCGGGTCCGACAAAGTATAGTCAGGAGAGGGTCTATGAACTCTGCATCGAGCAGAGGAAGGGCTTCACTCGACCCATCAATCTCGCCGAAATGATCCCCGTCATGATTGCCGGGTGGAAGAAGAATGGCACCTGGCCAGAGGGACAGAGTGCCCCTGCCTCTCCTTGACACCCAGTCTACACAATCATCGACACCCTTTCCAAGGGGCCGCATGGGGGTCAAAAGAGACTGTCTTCAATGGCATGATAATCTAGGCAGATGCACCCACATCTGCGCCACGCATATTCTAACAACAAAGTAATTGAGCATAAAGTGATGGCAGTCGACACTCCATAAACTCTCCATGCTTGTGAGGTGCATCTTCCCCTTTACACAATCTGAGCTTGAATGCCTGGAGGAGAGAAGGATTAGACAAAGATTGACGTGATGCAGAGGGAAGAATCGAGTTGCCAAAACTGCTTCAAAACTTCCCGTGCTCGCTCGCTCGCCCTCCTCAGCCTTCCCGTTCAACGACTCGCTGCGTACGTCGTCTGGCATCACACCGCCCAATGCAAGAAAACACTTCTAGAGGCCATGCCAAGGACAGCTTCTTTGCTAGATCAGCAGTGTCCGCTTGACCTGTCTCTTATCAATTTGTGCAATCTAGATACACGCGAGTGCTCGTGATTGTGTTTCTGAACAAGTATCTCGACAGAGCGAGCTCAGATTGCGACACATCGGACAGGGAGCAAGTCACGAGGGCAGGCTCGAGCAAGGAAGAGTCTTGGGAATCCACCGACAAGCCACTCTATCACGATCTCTCAGGATCTGGCATGAACGACTCTGTCATTCGTCCGGAGGATATGGTTCCCGAAATAGATTATACCCTCACTGAGCTGGATGGGGTGACGCACAGTACACAAGAACGTGTATGCAAAGGCAAGTTAGAATTCAAAAAGGAGCAGCATTTGCTGATTCGTGTAGAGGTTCAGAGTCCTGCAACGGCGATTCCGACGGAGGAGCAATTCTTCGATCAAAATGCGCCCAAGGGAGTCGTCCGACCAGATATTGCATTTCTCAAGAATCATTTCCAACGGGAGGGTCGGCTGAGCGAAGAACAGGCACTATGGATATTGCACGAGACGACGGAAATCCTGCGAAAAGAGCCCAACATGCTCGAGGTGGAAGCACCCGTGACTGTCTGTGGCGATGTGCATGGACAATACTATGATTTGATGAAACTCTTCGAGGTCGGTGGGAATCCCGCCGACACACGATACCTCTTTCTGGGCGATTACGTCGATCGGGGTTATTTTTCGATCGAGTGCGTCCTATACCTCTGGGCACTCAAGATATGGTATCCGGATACCCTCTGGCTGCTGAGGGGCAATCATGAATGCCGGCATCTGACAGATTACTTTACATTCAAGCTCGAATGTAAGCACAAGTACTCCGAGACTATCTACGAAGCTTGTATGGACTCATTCTGTTCCCTGCCCTTGGCGGCTCTGATGAACAAACAGTTTCTATGTGTCCATGGAGGTCTCTCCCCAGAGTTGAATACTCTCCAGGACCTGGCAAATGTAAGTGCTCTGGATCTGTTTGATACAGGAAGACGGGCTGACCAATCCACGTAGATTGATAGATTTCGGGAGCCGCCGACCCACGGAATCATGTGCGATCTCCTCTGGAGTGATCCATTGGAGGAATTTGGCATGGAAAAGGGCAATGAGTTCTTCGTGCACAACCATGTGCGTGGATGTTCATACTTTTACAGTTACGCTGCAGCATGCCAATTCTTGGAGCGAAACAATCTGCTCTCCATCATCAGAGCGCACGAAGCACAGGATCAGGGATATCGTATGTACAGGAAGACAAGAACGACTGGTTTTCCCTCCCTCATGACGATCTTCTCGGCGCCAAATTACTTGGATGTGTACAACAACAAGGCTGCCGTGCTCAAGTATGAGAACAATGTCATGAACATTCGCCAGTTCAATTGCACTCCACATCCCTACTGGCTTCCGAATTTCATGGATGTCTTCACATGGTCACTGCCCTTTGTCGGGGAGAAAGTCACCGATATGCTCATCTCGCTGCTCAGCATTTGCTCGAAAGAGGAACTTCTCGACGACAATCCAGCCACGACACCCGCAAGTCCAGGCACTTCTGAGAGTGAGCAAGAACAACGGCGGAAGGTCATCAAGAACAAAATCCTCGCAATCGGTCGAGTGTCACGCCTGTTTCAGGTCTTGCGAGAAGAGAGCGAATCTGTCACTGAGCTCAAGACAGTCTCGGGCAGTACGAAACTTCCTCCGGGAACACTCATGCTGGGTCCAGAGGGAATCAAGGATGCTATCACAACATTCGAGGATGCTCGCAAATATGATCTTCAGAACGAGCGATTACCACCTAGTCGTGAGGAATTGCAAAAGATGGAGAGTGAGGCACACCGACAAGCTGTTCAAAGTGCGATGCAATCCACGAGTCCCGCGATCGAAGCGCTCGCGAAGCGTATGAGTAAATAAAGGAGACTGCCCGTCGTATGGGTCATTCTCCCAAACATGCATAGCATAACCCGAGAATAATGCAATATACATGGCATCCTCGTCAACAATTTGTCCAATTCGACTCCTGACTTAGCTGACTCTGGTTTCAACTCAGCGGCACTCGAACCATTTGTGCTTCTCGTGGTATCACTTTAGGTGCGCCTCGACTGGTGAGCAATGAAAAGAGAAATTGACCACCTGGTCCGCCACACTGGACAGACGTCTGACTGTTCATCTCTATGTCAAAGTAATGTAGACTCTCCGCATTGTATGGTAACGCGGGTGGGTTGAGTTGAATAAAGGATTTCATAGCATTGGAAACCGAACACTTCTCGTCCTGACGGGTTGAACAGAGAATGATGTTCTCCGGGAGTGCTGGATCTCGAAATTGCCAGATTTCAGTCGAGTGGTGCTTGGCTTCACTATTGACAAATGGACCCTCAATGGTCGGGAGTCCGTCGCTTGAATGGACTGCCCGAATCAGAGTATAGGAGGCCGGCGGAAATTGAGACTCGATATAATCGGTTGCGATCGCATTGAAGGTCTTTGGTTGTCCTTGGGTGACACATAGGATCTGCTTGCTCACGAACGTGGATTTGATGGACAGCGCAGCCAGAACGGCAAGGGAACCTCCGATGTTATGACCAGTAACTAGGATGGAATACTTTGGGGTGTGTTGAAGTTCACTGTTGAGGGAGTCCAACATGTCTCGTTCGATCGTCTTGAAGGATTCCAGACTTCCACGCTGAACGAGGGCGCCTTCTGTGATTCGAGTGCTCGAGAGGTTGAGTGGCACAAATCCAGTCTTGAAGCCGTTCAGAATGTCGATTGGACTACTCAGACCGCGGAATGCAATGACGAGTTGCCGAGCGACGTTGTCCCTAGCAAGATATGCCTTTACTTGAGTCGTTGCAAAGACACGAGTCAGATTGGCCCCAACTGGATTGGGACAGTCTTGTGGTCCATGGCCAATGGTATATGCTGCCGCCGCAAATGCTGTCGCTTTCTGTACATGATTGATCAACTCTTGTTTGGAGACGTTCTGATGAGCAAGGTTTCGAAGCTTCTCGTCGAATGCTGGAGTCTCGATCCGAGACAATTGGACTCTCTGCCTAGTGGACACACTGGCTGTATCTTGCGTCAATTTATCATAACCTGGCTTCGACATGAGGATGACGATTGCGACCAAGATGATGCCGATCAGATGGCTGAGTAGAAAGGCAATGTTGAAGATGCAGCAAAGCCTGGCACATCTTGACCTCTTCTTCTTTCTCTTCTCCTTTCCAACCATTCGAGGTCTGTGGATTCGAATGAGACCGCTCTCTGGATCAGTAAAGACATACCCGTCCTCAGTCTTCTTGAACGTGCCAAAGCTCAAGGTCGAGCTCGATCGTCTGAGCTCTTGCTGCACCATCGCAACTGTATTATAGCAGTCTCCATCTGACCAGGGATGGCCCAATTTACAATTGTGTATTACTACCTACCTATCGAGTTGCGAGACTGGTGAAAACGATCTCTGCAACAAATGTGTTTCTCGTCGGGAAAATGCCAAACTCTACATGTATCAGGATATAGACTCTCTCTCTTCTCTACTCGTATCGTCCATGGTCCAAGTTCCGTGCCTTGTTGATCCATTCCCTCCTGAATGATCCTTGTCGGAAGAGTCAGATTTTCCAGCAGGAGGAGGAATCGTTTCTCATCCCCACAAATCGGCTCCACGACATCCTCTTTCACGTGTCATTCCTTTTCAACAAGAACGTCAGGATGTGGCATTCTATCCTTGCTTTGAGTCGATAAAAATCCTAGTCAAGAGCCTCTGCCACTCTGTATTCCAGTTTCAACAGAGTGTCGACGAATCACTCAGTTGACTCGACGTATTGTAGAATGTCGGCCATTTCGATCCCGAGTCGGGCAAAGCACACGGCGTCCGTCATCTTTGCCCATGGTTTGGGCGACAGCGGTGCAGGCTGGTCTTTTCTGCCGGAGCTGATGGCGGCCCAGGATAACCAGTTGGCAGGGGTCAAGTGGATCCTGCCGAATGCGCCGAATAGTCCAGTGACGATCAATGGCGGGATGAAGATGCCTAGTTGGTACGACATTCGGAGTCTCGCCGACATCAACCAGGTCAGTCCTTCCTGCCTTCCAAAATGTGACCAAATTCCAAACAATTGGATGAGGAAGCGAGAAGGATCGGCTTTTGTGATGGGGAGCTGATGGATGGGTTAGATTGAGGATGAGCCAGGGATGCTCAAGTCTGTCAAGATTCTCCACGCGCTCGTGGACAAGGAGATTGAGGGCGGCTTGGACTCGAAGAAAGTGTGGGTCGTCAATACTCGAGCTGTCTATCGTTTTTTGCTGACAATGATAGCATCATTGCGTAAGTTTTGGGATTTGACGGACCACCACCTCTTTTTATATAAGAACTGACGACTCGAGTGGATTCTCTCAGGGCTGTGCCATGTCCTTGTTGTCCGGCTTGACTTACCCGAAACCGCTCGGTGCCATCGTCGGACTGAGCGGGTACCTGCCCCTACGACAGAAACTGGAGCAACTCAGGACAGAGTCGAATCGAAGCACACCCGTCTGGTTGGGTCACGGCACGGCTGATCCCGTCGTCAATTTCAAAGTAAGGTCTTTTTCCTCTTCCAAGACTGTCTCCTGTATTCCAGAGAGAGGTCTTGGTGGAGGACGATGAGGCAGCAAGCAAGACAAAAGGGCTGACGAGGATTTTTCAGTTTGGCAAGATGACGGCAGAGACACTCAAGGAGGCCGGCATGGAGGTCTCTTGGAATGAGTACCCGAATGTCGGACATACCGCCGATCCAAAGGAAATCCACGACCTCGCTCTGTTCCTCAAGAAGATTGCAGAGTGAGTCTCATTGATGGGAAGTAGACCGTGATGGAAAAGTAGAAGGGGCAAGGAAGAATGATGGATTTTTTGCCTATGCACATTTGCGGACGCTATAATTGTAGAACCCATAGCACCTTTTTTTATATCAATAATTGACCTGACTCAAGAGGACAAGTCGAGTTCCAAGAGATCTACCATCTCTTGAATGGCTTCCGATCCACCTTGCACAATCTCCCTCAGGATCTTCACCCGAAGCTCAGTCAGTTCCGGGGTGAGCCGGTCGACAGAACATTCGGCGACAGAGGCAAGACAGGCCACTTGCCAGTCGTCGTCGATGCCGTCTGCCAGGATGACCAAGTTCCAGATGGTCTTTAGTCCATTCTCGCGGATGGCTGCATGTTCCGACAATGGCGTGCTGGAGAGCATGTCGAGGTGGTGACCCTCCCGTAGCCGGGAGACGAGAATCGGGCAAAGGTCCGAGGCAAGCAGAGCGTTTGAAAGCAACTTGAGCAAGACGGTCCTTGTGTTGACAGTCTCTGCGGAGTCCTCCGAGTAGTCGAATGCAAGCAATGCACGGAGAAGCTGTGGATTCTCGACCTGGAAGGTGGCGAATCTGTGGTTGTGGAGGAGGATCCGCATGAGGTCGAGTCCGGGGTAGATGGCAGGAAGCTCGACCGTGCCCAAGTAGTCGACAAGATAGTCATTGAACTGCTTGAAGCCGGCCGCTGACCCTTGCTCGCCAGAGATAATGAGCTCTGTAGTCCTCTGGAGGTTGCCGAGGACGACAGTGTCGCCGTGCTGCTCCCCGAGTTTGGCAAAGAGCTTCGACAATGTCGGGGTGTTGACAAACTTGAAGGCTTCCGACTGCCTGTCCTTGCGAGTGCCCGAGGTTGGTCCGTCCACGGCGACCTCTGTCCTCACTGAACTGCCCTGGCCGTTGGGCAGAGTCGTGCCGTTTGGTTTTGGCGCATACATGGCATCAATCTGTGGACGGAGCATCATGCCCAGGGAGGTGTTTAAAAAGTCGCTGGGCAAGCTGGCAATCTCTGGATCTATCCTCTGACCGAGGAGAAACTGCAGTGCAGCATCACTAAAGGTGTTGCAATTGTGTTCCAATAAATGATACTTTCCCACACCGTACTCCTCAGCACAATCTTCCAAGAAGGAGTGCCAGAGCTCCGGCGTGATTTCGGTCTCCCCGACCTTGCGTTTCTCTATCGGTTGGCCATAAGGTGCCTGGGATGGAAGACTAGACTCGATTCCCGAACCTCCAAAGTAGTACTCCCTGCCGTGTATACTGATGGAGGTGTGGTAGATGGCCTTGAACAATCGGCCCGTCAATTGTTGCGATATCTGAGCAGCCAAGCCATTGCTCAGATCGTATATGTACAGATAGACTTCAAACATCCTTCTATCTGCTCTCTATATGTCTAGTGCGCGATGTATGCCCGCAAGGAGAGACAAAGTCTATAAATAAGTGTCACCGGATCAGAAGTCCGAGACAATCTAGGCAGTCTCGGTGCAAGTGACTCTATAGTCTATCCAGATAGAGCTTTCACGAACGCTAGATCAGGTTTGTCTATGAATTGGCACACTATGGCAATGTAGAAAGCAGAAGAATGGCAGGCAGGGGGAGATACGTCACACGATGGGCCAGCTGCCTCAGTTCAGCTGCAGACGTACGCGGCAGAAACGTCGAATCCTTTCGAGTAAATTCCATCTCAAAGAGAAAACCCTAAGCTCAGGACTCCTGACCCCGCACAATGAGTGGCTCTTGGAGAAAAGTTGGATTTGCTCAACAAGTCGAGGCCGTTGATGTTCTCTCAAGAGTGCCGGACAAGCAGTGTACTCACGCCCTTGCAAGACCTGCGCAGCCTCCTATACATAGTATCATGGACTTCTGGCCAGGTAATCCATTGTGATGAGTGGTGCATGATAGCTAGGTTGCTCTCTTAGGCAGGAGAATCGTCCCTGAGCATGCCCATGTATGCCATGTCACCATCTCTGTAGGCATGATGTTTGTCCAGGAATGAATCTCCTGACTATCGGACTGGCTCTGTAATTCAGACGAGACTAGCAAGCACTGCCCTGCCAGTCAGAGGAGCTGAAGGTGATCAAATGTGATTGAGATGATCACTTTCTTCAGGCATGCAATGTCTGCTCGACAGACGCTAGTCCTGTCTCTCTGAACCATGACGTTACCCTTCATTTCGTCGAGCAGTCTTACCACGCGACTTGAATCCTTCGAGTAGCAGAATTCAACTGTCAGGTCAGAGGCCTACTGAGTCACATTGACATGACAACGTCTGCAGCACTCGCAGACACCTTCTATGTCGGCAGTGTTTTACCAGAGATCGATGACACAACTCTGGAACGCTCGTTCCAGAGCTATTTCGGGAAAGCTCGAATATCTGGACGTAATAGCGATGCTAGGATAGGAGGCCTGCAATACTGCTTCTTTAAGTTTGATAATGAAATTGAACGTCGAAAAGCATTGCATAAGCTGCAGACGATGAGCGCTCCCTTCGTCGTCCAAGGCCACGTCCTACAAGTACGTCCACGAGAATCCAATGCACAGCGCGAGAAAAGACAGTCCAACAGTTCCCGGAGCATGCTAACACCCGATGACCTCATACGGCATCATGTGCACGACCATGGAAATCTTAAGCGCTGTTCAAGCTTTAGTGGTCAGAGATCCGAGCTCGGGCCAAATATCGTGGCTGTTCACCCGAGCCAGATGCAACTGTACTGTCTATATTCAAGCGTGGTGCTAATTGTGTCTGGACTGCCATTACAACTCGGCCCGAAAGACCTGTTTGAGCTGTTCGTCCAGGGAGGTCTTCAGCCCGTAGCATGCTTTGTTTATCCGGAGGTGAATCTGCAACTAGAACGATACGGAGAAGTGTCGTTTCGTGTCCGGGAAACTGCTCAGAAAGCCCTCGAATATTGTCATGGCATGAAGATCGGTATTCAGAGACTCACCGCTCACTATAGACCAATCCGAATCATAGCTCCTGAGGTAGGATTGTTTTGTTGTTTCAGTCGCTACTCATGCTTATAGCCGTGGCACAACTATAACATGTATGGAAAGCCTTCCCATGGTATCCCAAGCTGTCTGGGAGGTAGCGAAAAAGGTGATTACCAAGAGCATGTATCACATGCATCTTCGCGTGGCCAGTACCGCGTAGGAATGCAGCCTGCCATCTAATTGATGCACGTTTCGCCCAAGAAGAATCCAATGCTTCCTAATCGGCCAGGATTTCTCGTCCGAATTTCTACCGTAGCAAAACATGCGCAATATAGCAGGGATCTGCCCCTCACAACCATGCTAGCCAGGATCCGCCTAGAAAGGCTCTCAATCATGTTCCATTGTGAATTCGTGAATTGACATGGACAATCCATGGTTGATTTTCATTGCAAACCAGAGCAGGCAGTCTTGAGAGAAGTTACCACGTTGTTCATGCAAAGGAGATCCGTCCATTCGTGCCGTCCTCCGTCGCTAGCATCGTGTATTCGGCCTCTCCGACCTCTCCTGTCCATCTGTGAATCTTTTCTCTTTCAAAAGTAGCGAAATCCCATTCCAAGTCCTCGAGTGCAGTCTGGTCGAGGAAGATATAAGTTTCGCATAGATAAATCTCGGAATCTTCGATGCCGCGGACGTGTATGCTTGTGCGTTGATATTCATCTCCCTCAAACTGGTCCAGTCGGCTGATTTCGGTGGGCTGTAAGGCTTTGACGAGCATTCCCTTGACTCTGGAACCTTTCCGAGGAACCACACCTGGATAGTCGAGTCCCTTGATGCGACAGCGGACATGGTCTTCCAGTATTGCGGGAATATAGATGTGTCTATTGCTGCCTGTGACGCGCTGGCTGCGTCAGTGCGGGGGCCCATAGCTAGCACAAAGAAGAACAAGTACCTCGAGCACTTTTGGATGCATCAGTGTCCCGTAAAAGAAACACGACATGACTCTTGTATCTTCCACAATCTGTCACTCTGTTCAGTCATTGACGCGATACAATACATGACATCAACGACAAGGAGAGGATCCACCGTCATTCTCTCACGGGAGTCCCAAGTTGGTGTAGGCACGTGATTGAGACAAGAAACAAGGATGTCATCCGTGAAACATTCTCTTGCTGGTGCGACTCTGGGAGGTACAGAGTAGCACAATGAATGCATGAGAAGCATCAGATCAACAAAAGACGCACCATTGTATCAATTATCTCCCGTCGCACAGTCAGATACGTGAGAGCGCAGAGATGCCTCCTGTAAAGATCGACAATGAGACATTCAGCTCGATCCTGGGCGCGATTTCGATAACAGCTTGGGTGGTTGTCTTTAGTCCACAGATATGGATCAACTTCTCGACGCGATCGGCTGAAGGTCTTTCGATATCGTTTGTGGTGTTGTGGTTGATTGGAGATTTTTTCAACATCATCGGAGCTGTACTGCAGAATGTCCAATGGGTGTTGACTGTGCTTGCAATCTACTATACAGTCGCAGACGTCGTCTTGCTCTTCCAGTGTATCCTCTACAGGAAGAGGAATACAGCGGGAGACTCCACAGTCGATGAGACACAGCATGTGTCTGTTGCCACGCCCCTGATTCCAAAGGACATTGAAATCACAAAGTCGAGATCGAATGCAAAGTCAATCGTCCTGAACGTTCTTGCTTTGCTTGCCGTCTGCATGGTCGGCACAATCAGCTGGTACGTCGGCGCAATCTCGTCGGCTCCTGGAAGTCCAGCTCCTGCGGAACCAGTCTTGGTATTCGATTTCTGGGGTCAGATGTTTGGTTGGGCGTGTGCCGCACTCTATCTCGGCAGTCGACTGCCCCAGATCTTCCACAACTTCAAGAGAGGGAGCACAGATGGCCTGTCACCGCTCTTCTTCCTCTTTGCCTGTCTCGGAAATGTCACCTATGTCGGAAGCATTATCATTCGCGACTATGGTTCCAAGCATTACCATCGATATCTGGCCATCAATTCCTCTTGGCTTGCTGGATCCGCTGGAACCTTGTTGTTGGACTTCATCATCCTCTCTCAGACGCTGTATTATAATCAGGTCAATGCGAAACGAGCCAACCTTGCAAATCATGAGGCATGAGAAATTTTCTTCTACACTTGAAACACCTTAGAAATCATCATCATGGCGTTGGGATTCGGTTGCATAGTAATAAATGTACATATCCACCGACACTTCAGCTCGAGTATTTTCGTGCTTCCATGCCCTCAGGCGGGACCGTCTCTACTTTACCATTCTTCACACTCTTCCAATCTGTGCTCAAGCTGGTCCCACCACTTTCGGTGTAACTCTTGATCATGGCCTTCTTCGTGTCTTCGTCTGCATCTTTGTAGAGAGTCTGGAACAAATCAGTCAATGCTGCATCGCCTTCCTTCTTGTCTTCTTCAATGCCGGCGCCCAAGGAATCCCAATTTTTACTGCCTGTACGCGAAGATGTCGGGTAGGTCATCTTGACGGGCGCCACGACCTCGGTCGACTCTAATGTTGGCCACTTCCCAGGACTGGCTTTGATGAGGACAACTTCGATTTTTGTGCTGAGGATTCGGTAGGAAGATGCGTCTGAATCCACAGCACCGTACAAATGTTCGAAACCATGAGAATATTCCGAACTGTTCTCAGGTATGGGGAACTCGAGTGACAACTATCATGAAATTAGACAATATTCCAATGAGATGTCTGCAGGGCTTGCCGAGCGATTCGTTATAGTGATGGAGCATTTGTCCTTTGGCACCTTCTTCACATAGAATGTGACGGTGAGTTTCTCGTTGGTTTGATACCATTCGAACTTGGGCTTCTTATAGGCCGCAGGCAGTTCGACATCTCGCGATTGCTCTGCAGTCGTCCCAGTCCCTTCACCAATCGGAGCAGTAACGTCTTTGTCATGCCCGACGTGCCTCAGATCAGGAATTTCCTGTATCGTAACTATGCTGTCTGGAGCTGCCATCCTTTAGTCTTTTGAATGTATATGCTTATCATGAGGAATGCTCCTACCCTCGGCTGCTGCTTTTGTGATTTTGAGTTTCCAGACATCGAGAGCCTTGTCCTTGCAACCATCTGATATTGCTCTGTCGAGACAAAATTTTGCATCGCCTGGTCGACCGAGACACGACAGTGCAAGCCTGAAAATTCATGAGCCCATACCATTTGTGACATGGCCACCGAGGTATCTCACGCTCGCCTGAATTGGGCATTCGCCCTTACTGATTTGGTCCCTCTCGAATATGCCAGGTTGATTGCAGTCTCGCAGTCTGAAAGTGCTTTCTCATATTCTTTCGACTTATGAAGAGCTAAAGAGCGTTTGAGGAAGTAATCGGGAGAGGTAGGTGCCTCCGAGATGGCCTGCGTAAAGGCTTCCACTGCTTCAGCTAATCAGGTCACCAGGCGTGTTCTCTTTCAAGGGAAGAGACTTCTAGTACCATACTGTCCAGCGTCCAACAGACTTTCGCCGTGCGCAGCCTGACTCATACAGACTTTTATCAGCCTGCGACTGCTCTTCACTTCCACTCAGCTGGGGATTGCTTGTCAATGATACGGGTCAGTCTGATTTCTTGGGAAGAGCTGAAATCTCGATGGCCCCACAATGTCTTGACCAGATATAATCTTATTATACTTTGCCACGAATCACGAATGCAGAATTCAATCCTTTGGCCAGTATTGCCAATCGCACTACCCTTAGATAGCAAGAACTACTTATACTCTTGCCAAGACAGTCTTTGTCAACCTTCTAGTGACGAACAGACGAGCGTCCATCTGTAGCCTGCTATCGGAAGTCCCGAACCAGACAGCAAGCTGGATCGGAGCGGCCGAACTTGATTTCGTGTCCAATTCAACTTGTCAGCGCTCGACTACAATGAACGTCATATTTTGAGCGCAGTTGTACGACTGAAGGGAAGAAGGATCCCACCGGATATAGCGTCTGCTACGACATGTCCTTCGGTCTCGGCTGTGTAAGGGTTGCGAACACACCGAGTGCGCTCAAGCAACTCCTGAAGACCACGACTCTGTACAGGTATAAAACATGCTCGTCTCTTCACTCCTGTACTGCCGCATTCTCCACCACAAGCACCAAGTATATCAGGTCAAGGGCGAGAGACGGTCCAAGAGGCTTCCGCCGCCATCAGCAGAATATTCTACCACAAGCAAGAAGTCCTGTCAAAAGAGCTAGCGATAATCATTCTGATGATCCACCAACCCATACCATGGCGCTTGTCAATTGTCCCCAAGACGCTGAGGGTATTCTGGATTCCGAAACTGCTCAGAATGCTGCAAAAATTCTGCGTCAACCAGTGATAGTGGTGTGTCGGCAAATCGAAATGATGAATGTCTTTATCGGATTCGAGGAAGCGAATAAGTATCTGATCTACAACGCCGAGGGGGAGACCATAGGCTACATTGCAGAGGACTCACACACCATCACTAGTACCATGGCAAGAAATCTTGCTGGTACACATCGTGCCTTTTCCTGTCATGTGCTCGACCCAGCCGGCCAAGTCGTTCTCAAGATTCGTCGAGGCTTCGCTTGGATCAATTCGCACATTCAGATCTTTCACGTTGGGAACAATGGCGAGGAACTCATAGGAGAAGTGAAGCAGATTTGGTCAATGTTACGCAGAAAATACGAACTCTTTCTGCATCGTGATGGAACAATGCACCAGTTCGGAGCAATAGATGAACCGACTCTGAGTTGGGATTTCTCAATCATTTCAGATGACAAAAAACTGGTCGGATCGATCAATAGAAACCTTCGAGGACTTCTTCGCGAGGTCTTTACCGATACTGGCCATTACGTTCTCCGAATGGATGACGTGGATCCTTCAACGACCAACATATCGACCTCAGCCCTAGTTGTGCAAGGCGAGAATGCTGAGGCACGATCCGCGGTCGCCAACACAAGCACACGCGCCTTGCTCAACATAGAGAAAAAGTCAATCACATTGGACGAGAGAGCAGTTTTACTAGCAACAGCGGTGTCAATCGATTTTGACTACTTTTCAAAACTCTCTGGTGCTGGTCATGGCGGATTCATGCCTATGCCATTCTTTTTCCCGATGGGTAGCCCAGGGGGTGTTCCAGAATCCACGCCAGGAGCTTTGCCAGAGGCAGAGTTGCCTGGTGTCTCATCAGACGACGAGACCACGCCAGGTGAATATGGCAATGACAATGTTGAGCAACCTGCTCAAGTGAGTGATGATCGACCATGGTGGGAACAGGGCCAGCAGACCGCAGACCAAAGCCAGGAAAAAAACTGGTGGGATGAAAGCACAAACCAACCTGGTGAGGGGGGAGGCTGGGGCTCTGGAGACGGAGACTTCGATGGATGGGACTAATTCAACGACTGATTTGTACTGCACCGTCCGGTATTCCCTTCATTTGCACTATGTGCTTTGCAAGGAAAGACATGATGGGTGCCCAACTATTCTTCTTCGATGTTGCAGGTAAAGCATCTCCGACGTGGTTCTTCCACCTTAGAAGTGATACATGAGAGAAATGCTTTTTGACCTGTGATAGAGACGTTGCGGAGACCCTGCTCTGGCTGTCACCGGCACATACCAATGCATCCAGACCGCTGAATGTGTCACAGGTCTCGGGTAAGGTGGACCCGATACTTATTACATGACAAGCATAGCGTGCGGCGAGATCTGTAGCAATCATGCCGCCCTGCCCGAGGCCGAAGAAGATTATTCGATCTGATGGAATGCCAAATTCGAGAATTCTTTCGATCACTTTGTGCATCGACTTGCGACTATGCGAAAAGTCACCATCGTCTTGCACAACTTCGCCTCGCGAATCGAACATGACGTCGGCCGTCCACATGCATGCTTTGCGTGTCTCCTCAGTCACTAGTGGGACCAGATGCGGACCTTGGATCGAGAGCACGACCGTCTCTGGCAAGTTCATTGATCTTCCAAGCTGTGCAAAGGCATCCATATTGTCACCTAGTCAATGAGTTTCATCTCCTACCTAAGAGCGCGGAGATCACTGACCAAAACCATGCATCATCACCAAGACATTCGTTATTCGTCCTGGAGGATGCCAAACGACACCTTCAAGGTCGCCCAAGGCGCTACTCCAATCGGGCGTGTCGTGGGTCGGTCGAATTTTCTCCTTGGCCTTCGGCCTTTGATTCCTCATGATATCTAGGCGATCATTTGATTGCTGAACCAGGTCAGGCAACATCTCCATATTCTCATCGACCATACCCGGATGATGTTCCTCGTGAGCAAGCTCGTGGTTTGAATCTGCATATTCTTCCCAATGAGTATGTTCTGGGATGCGATCATCAAGATTTTGCCCGAGAAGTCTTGACAGCATGGAAGCATAACAGCGGCTGGCTAAAGCTTTGTCATAGCCTCCTCCTCCCAGATATAAAACTTTGCAGTGCAATTCATTGGCTTTCTTCTGAATCTGTTCGACAGCGTTGCAGAATCCATCTATCGACACATTCCATTCTTTACATGGATCTCCTGCCAAGCAATCTACACCACACTGTACGACAATAGCTTGATTTGGCATCTGACCGAGATATGCATCGAGAGCGGGCAGCACGATTGATTCGTTGAGAGTCATGAAGGAGGAATCAGAGAGGCCTCGACGTAATGGTATATTGAGTGTGTACCCTTTGCCCTTTCCCCTCCCTGCCTCGTGAAAGGCACCACTGTTTGGGAAGAACCCTGGATCATGTCGGTGGAGGGAGATCGTAAAGACCTTGTCGGAATGGACGAATGCTGCCTCGACACCATCTCCATGATGGAGATCCAAATCTATGTATACCACTCTGTCATACGTCTTTCGAAGTTCTTGAATTGCTAGCACGATATCTTGAACATAGCAAAACCCACAAGCAGATGCCTTTTTACAGTGATGCCTGCCTCCATCCCAATTGACCGCAATGTCCACGTCATTGTCTTGCTCACGGAGAGCCCGAGCAGCTTCTATAGATGCCCCTGCTATCATTCTGACATAGGAAGACATGCCAGCAAACACGGCACAGTCGTACTCAAGCCCGAACTTGGCACGGTCTGCATCAGATAGCTCCCTTCCGTCATCCGTGGTCAATAAGGCGTCTACATAGGCTTCGGAATGATATCGAAGCAAGTCATCACGACTCGCTGGGCGTGGCTTCAATATTGATAGCTTTGGATGGGCTAGCAATCTGTATGCAGATGCCAATCTGTGCGTGAGCTTTGACCGTCCGAGATTGCTAGGCAGCAGATCAGAATACTGCTCCAGCTCCGGTGAGTAGCAGTAAGCCAACATGAAGATGGAGAAATCTTGACAATCGAACCCTGCTGCACTGATGAGGGAATGACTAGGCGTCTGGGGCTAACTTCGAACGGGCAAACACAAAACCATCACGTCTCAATCATGGATACGTCTTGTGAGCTCAGTCATCAGATGATTCCACCCAAAGTAGAAGTGCCCTACGACCTGTCGAGTCTACGGTGTCTTTCCGTTGTCTCGCTCTTTCATTCACAGACACTCTTGGTGATACGCACACGGTTTACTGATGGTTGTGTGCACATAAATTTCCACCCGTTGCAACTACCCCATGTGTTTTGCTGCCGTGCTCACTACACGAAACCAAAAGATCGAGTCCACGCGAATTCTCTTAAGCTCAAATCCTGTTCCTATACGCTCATTCCAGCTCTCGACTTAAAATCGACCTGTAGCAGACTTTGGTCCAGGCCAAGAACTACCAAAGGTTGTCAATTCTCTTCTGCTCGGAAGCAAGCACAAATTTGTACCGCTCGACAACATTTTCTGGTGATATCGACCAACCTCCGTGCAAGGCATCATCGCCGACTACATCAAACAGCTTGAAATCTCTTCGATGCCTACGGCCTGAGTTCTGTTGACTCCTCGGAATTCAGTATAAATTAAGTCAGTGAGCTTGTACGGTTTTTTGGCTCAACAAGTTCTCCGGAATGGTCAGTGTCAAGGCAAGCTTCGCACCTGTCGCTTCGCGGTTGCAAGCTCCACACTATCATGTTGTCGTCTCTCGGATATTACAAAAGCAGTTTGTACATTCCTGCGTATTCACCTTCATCGTCAGCTACATATGCTCATACATCATTGGCTCAGGTGATTACTTCTGGAAACTCTTCCCATGGACGTGGACAGGCCCACGAGCACTATATATTTTTGTGGCCATATTTCCTGTTTACCTCGTGAGGAAGGCAAACTTACATGGTATGCTTCTAACATTCCCGTGACAAGCTGTACTAACGGCCACTAAGTCACAAAGACGATACGAGCGTCTCTCTTTCTAACCTTATGGAATCGCATAGTCTCAATCAGATTCGTTCGAATTCTTATTGCTTACATGATTTCTGTCTCCCTGCTTACACATGTCTACCTCAATAACTGTGGCCCGAACAGTGCACTGTCGATAGTGGTCAGCTACAAGTAGGTTTGTCCTTTATAGTCTCCTGACCAAGACTAAATTTACAGATCTTACGAATTGCCGAGATTGAACGAGCGATGGCTGTATATGCACTTTTTTGGTGTGTGGACAGGGTTATTGGCTTGCCTGAGTCATGTCATCCTTGATCTTGACTTCCTGGATCGGACCTTCAAGAAGGTTCGCATTTCACACAAATTCGCTCCAATTCTGGTTAACACTGTAGTTGTCCGTACCGGAACGTTTGATGGCAAGTGCTCCTAAAGTTCTGCAGGACACAGCAATAATGACCTCACTGGCTGTGCTCACTGCACCATTGGGCTACCTGATCTTTAGAGCACCCCTTTTTACAACTGTTTTGAAGGTAGCCAAGCTCTTTTATCGGTAAGCAATATACATCAAGTCTCCCGATTATACTAATAGCAGCAGACTACCAAAGTCCATAGCTTTACCAGGCTGGCCTGTCGGCACAAGCATGCTCATCCATTCCGTCATCCTATCAAGTTGTACCTTCCTTCTTTGGTGTTCATTGCATACTCTGTTTAACATCTACCTAAATCAGGGTCCTGTCAGGCGTGGGCGACTGGCTAGTGAGAAATCGATACAGCAAGATGAGACTCTTTTATCTGGCCTGAGAGACCAGGAACGTCCTTTGACACAATTCCTGGCTTTGGAAGAATTGTACTTCATCGCAAGCGATAGTGAGCAGTCTTCAAGACGGCAGAAAATTTTCGAAGCTGGTGCACCAGAGGCAACGGTGTGGCTGAGCATCGTTGAAGCAAACCTTTTCATCCTCAAGAATCGTTCAACCAAGCTGCGCAACTTGATCGATAGCGGATCGATCGAGCCGCCGAAACCCGCAGTTCAGGCACCGACTCAGAGTCCTCCAGCTGATGCCAAGCCTCTGCATGTCTTGCAAGGAAATATTTTCAAACCTACTACAACGCCGCAGTCGCCCTTGGATCGATTCAGAAGCCAACCAAGTTCAATAACCGAGAATCAGCAACAAATTGCTGAAGTTCAGAAGTTGTCACACGATTTGACTACTTCTGCTGTAAATCATCTTCAGAATTGGATAGCGCCCTGGCTTCACAAGTTACCGAGAAGCGACACGACACAAAGGTTAGCTACAGAAACCTTTGCTGCATACAAGTTGCAGATTCTCGCAGCATGGGCATTGCGAGACATGCTTTTGAAGTCACTCCACGAAGATACTTATGGTCGGGCTCATAGAGATGTTCTTCGAATCCTGACTGAATGCTTTAATTTACTACATTTGGTTGTTGCGTATACTGGCAAGTTCTGCTCGAAAGATCAACGACCACCAGAGGAGCCCGAGGCCCTCAAATCTGCATTATTGTCATGCATAAAAGAGGTTGGCCTGGTCTTTGAGGACTTTGTCGACTTCAAACAACAGCCTGGCCTGCTAGCTCAGATCCAGAGCATGAAGGATAGCATTAGCACTAAAAAATAGACAGAGTATGGAGCGTCTATTCTAGTCATTTGCAATCTCAGCATATCCCTCTGGTACTAAAATCTTGACTGGCTGTGATTGATATGCGATCCTGATCAATTTGCCACAAATTCGGACGATTGAACCAGGCTTCCTTCTCGGCGACTCACATGTTCCGAAGGATACAAGAAAACTTTGATCTTCGTGCTTCATGCGGTGGTCTGTGCTGCTATATCAACATGTGCTTGGAGGTCGTCAGAAGATGGAAGTGTAGCACTGTTCAACCGTACCCGTCGTGTTATGTATGTGGCTTGGCACATCACGGCATAATTTTGAGTTTCTAGATATTCATGACATTTGCGGTACAAGAGAGATTCATCGAATAGTGAGTACTGCATTCGATCAATTGAGATACCAGGCCTTGGCGAAATAGCGGTGACATGATATATCACGGCAATTGAACGATCCTGCCACGGTCTCTGCAGCATAGATGCGAAACTTGCAGCAGCTTTCCAGTATCAGACATAATGTATCTGCTGCGGTGTTCTCATGCTTTGCAAATGGCTGCCTCTTTACTGCTTCAAAATCTGAAGAACTCATAAGCATCGCGCGCTTGGGTAGTGCGAAAAAGATTACAGGTAGTTTTGATGCCCCCGATATTGCACCTGATGTTCCTGATCAGGTTGTCGATCTGCACTACTCGGACGAAGAAGATGCTCTATGTGTCATTATGCACGGTGGAGATATCATACAGATCACTGTCAACAGTCGAGGCGAATTTGAACCTGCAGAGATCATTGGCACGGTAGACCAGAATGTTCTTGCAGCCCAATGGTCTCCTGATGGAGATGTCCTTGCAATTGCAACTGCCACAACACTGAGTCTCCTGACAAAGTCTTTTGAATCCCTTGCTCAGATTCAAATTACAGAGTCGGATATTCAGACAAGTGCAAATCAAATCTCTGTCGGATGGGGACGTGCTGAGACACAATTTCGAGGGAAACACGCTCCTCGTGATCCTACTTTGCCTGAAACTGTTGACATTGGCGTATTCTCACCAAATGACGATGGAAAAGCCTCGATCTCTTGGCGTGGAGATGCAGCCTTTCTGGCCTTGTCGACGAAGGGGCCATCTCGAAGAGTGATTCGGGTTTATTCTAGGGAAGGTCTTCTCGAAAGTACGTCCGAGCCAGTCGATGGTCAGGAAGGACTAGTTGCCTGGAGACCCAGTGGCAGCATCATTGCAAGTGTCCAGACTTCGGTCATCAACAAGTGTATATTCTTCGAGAAGAATGGTTTACGTCATGGGGAGTTCGACTTGCGGCAAAACAGTTGTGTCACAGCACTAAAATGGAACAGTGACAGTTCTGTTCTTCTTGTTCAATATGCGAATCATGCCGAATTCTGGGTAGCTTCGAACTATCATTATGCATTAAAGGTAGCTATACCAGTCTCATCTGCAACCCGAGCGCTTTGGCATCCTGAGCGACCATTAACTATCCTGCTTACAAGCACTGAGGAAGTCTGCGAAGTAGAGTTCATTTGGGAAATGACAACTCACAAGTCAGTCGCACCGGATGACTTTGGACTGATGGCTGTCATCGATGGTCACAACATAAAGCTGACACCAATGCGCATTGCTAATGTGCCCCCACCAATGTCTTTCAGATCCTTGGATGTCGGACATGTGCCACGCAGCATCGCAATTTCTAATGATGCACGTACTCTGTCAGTCCTCTTAGAGCAAGAAATGCGCTTGTACCATTGGGATCTCACACAGCGTCCCATCAAAAGTCCCAGCTTAAGCAAGACAGTTCCCCTAGAAATGGATGTAGAGGATCATGCTCTTCAAATCTGCTTCAACGACCAAGATCATGCTGCCATTCTTTTGGATTCCGGGAATATTCTGAGCTACACGGAGACCGCTCTCCTCAAGGTTCAACGGAGCTCTGAATTTCCTTCATCAGTTCATCCGTATGGTGATGGATTTGTGATTCAAGACCGAACGGGCCAGCTGTCATCAATAAACAGCGGGTCAATTGTTGCATCCCTGCCTGAATATTGTTCAACCATCAAGAGTGCTCAGCTGCACGATGCAATGTCCCTGTTCGGACTATCGAATGCTGGCAAGTTGTATGCCGACAGCCGACTGATCTCGTCCAAGGTCACGTCATTCCTCCTTGTCGACCGAATGCTTGCTTATACAACCACAAACTATTTGAAATTTATCCATCTCGACCAGGCCATCGAGGACGTACCAGACGAGACTGATAGCGAGCAATGCCGCCAGATCGAGCGAGGGTCTCTGCTCGTTTGCTGTAGTCCCTCTGCCCAAAGCATCACCTTGCAGGCTCCACGAGGGAACCTCGAAACAATCTATCCACGTTTACTTGTACTTGCCGGGATTCGGCATTCCCTCAGTCTTCGAAAATGGCAACAAGCTTGGCGCAATGTCAAAGTACACCGCATCGATTCTAATATCATGTGCGATCACGACCGCGAGCTCTTCTATAACAATATGAAAGAATTTATTACTCAGCTCGGTGATAGTGCGGAGCTGGATCTCTTCTTAAGCAGCTTGAAGGCAGAGGATGTAACGGAATCCATGTACCGAGACACGGGGTTGACACCGGCCTCCAAGAGTCCAGATCCAGCACTATATGCTGACAAGGTTAACCAGGTTTGTAATAAAGTCTTGGAATTACTGTCTTCAGATTTTTCAACCACCCATCTTACCAGCATACTCACAGCACATCTATCGAAAGCACCTGCGGATTATGAGGCCGTCCTCCGTATCATAACCTCTCTTCCGAAAGAAGACGTAGAGAACGCCCTCACTCATGCCTGTTTCCTGGCTGACCCTCATTTGCTTTACAACCATGCTCTCGGACTTTATGATCTACCTCTGGCTCTTCTGCTAGCTCAACGCAGTCAGAAAGATCCGCGTGAATATGTACCGTTCTTGCAAAATATGCAGAAACTTCCCAAAGACAGACAACAACATGCTCTAGACGACTATCTGGGCCGTTATGCCAAGGCTCTGGTGAGTTTGCTCGCCGTTGAGGATGCCTGGGAAGAGACCATTGGCTACATACAACGACATAAATTGTGGACAGAAGCGCTGCATGGTCTCAAATATGATCAAGAAAGATATCGCAGCGTTGTGTCCTTTTATGCTGAATACCTGATGGAAGTTCAGGATTTTGCAGATGCAGGATTCGCATTCGAGCTTGTCGGAAATAATCAGAAAGCTACAGAGGCATTTGAGTCCGCTGCATTATGGCCCGAGGCTATATATGCTGCTGCATTGTGCGATGTTGATCACGAAGCACTTTGTACGAGGATGGCAGAGTTGATGGTGGAACGATCTAGGTATATCGAGGCCGCGGAGATATATAAAGACCATTTGCATGATTTCGACTCTGCGATCACATTGTACTGTCGAGGCTATCGCTTTGCGCAAGCAATACTATTGGCGAGGAGTGCAGAAACCATTGCACGACTGGTCAAACCTGCACTGACGGAATCTTTCGTACAGATATCCGAACTACTGGCAGAGATGCGCACTCAGCTTCAGAATCAACTTCCACGCCTGAGAGAGGTTCGATTGAAACGTGACGACAATCCCGACGGCTACTTTGAAGGTATGGTGGAGGAGGATACACCAGATAACATTTCACTTGCTGGCACACAAGCCAGTACCACAGCCAGTATCTATACACGTTACACTGGCACGACCGCCATGACCACACAGTCGAAACGGTCTGCAAAGGGCCGTCGCCGACAAGAGCGTCAACGAGCAAAAGGCAAGAAGGGCACGATCTGGGAGGAGGAATATCTCGTCAATTCAGTGCGCAGACTCGTCGAGCGATTGGAGGAGACTCGAGTGGATGCCCGCAGTCTCGTGGTTGCTCTCGTGCGATGTGACATGCGAGAGAGTGCCAGTGAGATACAAAAGAGCATGATCAGTCTGATTGCGCTTGCACGGGCTAATCTGGATGAGGTCTTTGTTGGTATTCTGACTTTGCCGCCGGAATTGCAACGCACAATGGGAACGAAGCCCATATTGAAAGAATTTGAGGTCTTCAACTTATGTTAGAAGGAGGAATTGATCACTCTCGAGTGCTTTCTCGTGCTCCTGGTCCTTGAATATATTTCCATCTCAGGATCCCTCCTGCTCAACGTGACTCCATTCTACTCATGAGCTTGCAGAGCCGAGGGGAATGATTTGCGAGGAATCAAATTTGTCTGCCGGGAAATCCTTCTGCATTCAGTGAATTTCACACGTGCAGCGTCTCCCTCGGCGAGTGGGCAGAGTTCCAGGATTCCGTCGTCCATCCTCACCTTCACACTACAAGTCGCATCATCGTCTGCCTGTTCTTCTTATTCTAGTGCGAACCATAAATCGATCAAAGATGAACGGTGTGTGCCTCTTCGAGTTTGAATCGTCAAGCTTGTCAAGTTGCTGGTATTAATGTCTTTAGCACGAGCAGTACGTTCTGCAAGCAGACAGTTTTCGACTGCCAGAGTCGCTCGCTCAGGTCATTACCCTGAAGGTCCCAGGACGTATGCAATCATCCTTCACGACACACTCGTCACAGGGAAGACTGACGAGTTTGATTAGAAACATTCCATTCACAATCTCAAAGTCGAAACCAGTGTTTGCCATGAAAGTCGCCGGCTTCTTCGCTACTGGATTCTCGATCCCTTTCTTGGCATCTTGGTGGCAGCTATCGAAGAAAGAGTAATGTTTGTTGCTCAACTGGGTCTAGACGGGGGGATACAGGGCAATGCTGATGGTACTTTCTGAGAAGACTACCTTACACCTATGGACACACCATCCAATCTCCACATCTAGTAAGATCGATATCTCTAGTACGACTTTATATCAAAAGGCCTCATATTCCCGAGCTGATCTGTTGTATGTTACAAGATGATACATCCATGTCATCCTGCGTCATTCACCCCTGTTCAGTGTTTGTTGTAAACCAACCCTTGACATTCCCGCTGGTGACTTTTGTGCTTTGTAGCCGAGTTATTGACGTGCCCAAAATTATCGGCAGTTCTCTATAACTGTGGAACTTTTTTCAACACTTCCTGTGATAGAGGGTACATAACGACCATCATGAACGATGAAGTGACAGAGAGTACTGCTGGGGTGGCCATGTACGATGCGACACCAGAACCTTTCCGCGAAACTGCTAGACTAACGTTTCTTTTAGCGCCCCAACATGTAGGGCATTGTCTGTGATGCGGAATGCGGACGAATACTGATACGGGCTAGTCGAAGCGATGAATCTGAAAGAGGAGCTTCTACGAGGAATCTACAGGTTCGTCGAGACTTGTACACTTTTTCGGGCAGACGACGGCGACTAACGTGATACAACAGTTATGGATATGAGACACCGAGTGCGGTCCAGAGTAGAGCGATATTGCAGATCTGCAAAGGAAGAGGTAACCCATCAATCTGTGTAGAAGAAACGATCTGGAGACTGATGACTCGCGATATAGATTGTATAGCGCAGGCTCAGTCTGGCACCGGCAAAACTGCCACCTTTTCCATTTCGATCCTGCAATCCATCAACACTGCAGAGCGCGAAACTCAGGCTCTGATCTTGTCGCCTACGAGAGAATTAGCGACACAGATCCAGAGCGTCATCTTGGCATTGGGCGACTACATGAGCGTGCAATGTCATGCCTGCATCGGAGGTACCTCTGTCGGGGAAGACATCAAGAAGCTCGACTACGGACAGCATGTGGTCTCTGGGACACCAGGCCGAGTCGCCGACATGATCCGTCGACGGAACCTGAGGACGAGGAACATCAAGATGCTCGTCCTCGATGAAGCTGACGAACTACTGAACCAAGGATTCAAGGAACAAATCTACGATGTCTATCGCTACCTTCCCCCCGGCACCCAAGTCGTCGTCGTCTCCGCCACACTGCCGTATGATGTCCTCGACATGACTTCGAAATTCATGACCGATCCAGTCCGGATCCTCGTGAAACGAGACGAGTTGACGCTCGAAGGACTCAAGCAGTACTTTATCGCAGTCGAAAAGGAAGAATGGAAGTTCGACACTCTATGCGATGTCAGTCTATTTTTGTTCCCACCACTTTCCCCCCCTTGCAAGCTGACTCGACTCTAGCTCTACGATACTCTGACCATCACCCAGGCCGTCATCTTCTGCAACACGAGAAGGAAGGTGGACTGGTTGACGGAGAAGATGAGGGAAGCAAACTTCACCGTTGCAAGGTAAAAAAAACCCAAACCAAAAGAGATACTGGATGGTTGACGACGACGATAGCATGCACGGCGAAATGCAGCAAAAGGAACGAGAATCAATCATGCAGGACTTTAGACAAGGCAATTCCAGAGTCCTCATCACGACCGACATCTGGGCTCGCGGGATCGATGTCCAACAAGTCTCTCTCGTCATCAATTATGATCTGCCATCGAATCGGGAGAACTACATTCATCGAATAGGCAGGAGTGGACGATTCGGCAAGTTTTTCCCCCCGAATTCTCACTACCTCTTTCTTTCGTGCTAATGTCGTCAACAGGCAGGAAAGGCGTGGCCATCAATTTCGTCACCACAGAGGACGTCAGGATTCTGAGAGACATTGAACAATACTATAGTACTCAAATTGACGAAATGGTAATATTCCAAAAAGATGACACTATACGATTATCCGGCTGACACGCTCCTAGCCCATGAATGTTTCGGATCTGCTATAAATCTTAAGAATTCTCTCTCGCTAATTACTTCACCTGCTGACAAGATCCTTCATGATAATCTCCGCCGCCAAATCTTATTTGCATTTTTGTGTATTAGCTGCACTAATCCTTTGTCTCAGGAATTTAAAAGATCTCAGCAATTTGCTGTCTGTCGCTGTAATCGTTATCCACAGCCGTCACGAGGTTCCCTAGAGCCAGACCAAGTAGATGAACCACCCTGATGAAGACCTGTGCAGACCCACCATCTTCACTGAGACCTCAGTAAGGTTGACATTTCACAGCCAGCTGAGAACGCGTCACTTGCCGCTTGTTGATTCCCGTCCGGGGCTCATGACTCTTCATGTTGCATTGCAGGTAGGGCTGGAGCCAGCCCTTCGTGGTCCTCCAATCGCTCTTCACTCTCTTGATGGTCGTGGACACGTTCATTCTCCGGTATTCTATCCGCCTCAAGTGATTGGTCAGTCGTAGAATTATCTGCCACTGGTTCGGTATGATCACTCATTCGCATCGATTCCAGCTTTTTCCACATGTTGTCTCGATCTGTCAGCCGCTGTTCAGCTTCCTCCTGCGCTATATTGTACTCGGCCAGACAGGCATCGAACAAGTGTGGATTGATCTCCATAAACATCCGCATAGCATTGTAGACCATCCCGTGGATGGTGCGGTTCCAGTGAGACTTGGCATTTTCGTGAAGGGCAGCGAACATGATTGGTAGGATTACGTTGACATTCTCGCTCACCAATGTGCAGAAGTATTCGTTATTCCAGAAGTATAGTGCTCGCTCGGCAACTTGGAAGTGTTGACTCGATACAGATTTGGACAGCTGCTGAAACAATGGTACTTGAATTTTGATAAATTCAGAAGGTTCCATGACCTCAAAGATGTCCTCGATCTCGTTCAAGAACATGACCTCTTTTGGTGAATTGACCTTAGGCCAATAACGAAGCAGGCCAACCACAACCTCCTCCGTGAGGGAAGGATCTTTTTCAAGGAACTGGACAATGCAGTATGCCAATTGTGGATGATATGTCTGAAGAGATCTGACTTTGTGTAGTGGGATAAGGACTCGTGTCAAGAACATCTTGTGCTCCTCCTTCAGTGGTAAAGCAAATCCATTAATGATACTGCCCAGGATTTCGAGCAATTCGGCAATACCGTTGAAACGCTCCGTCTCGTAGATGAATTGAAAGAATACGTTGTTGATAGACCGCCTGATGAATGATCGCAGATTCAGGAACTTGCCGTAGATGCGATGCAGTGTCGTCTTGAGAAAGTCTCGTTCACGTGGGTCTTCGCTGTCGAACAACTCGAGTAACTAAGATGTCGTTAATCTATATATTTTCTTGACTGGAAAGGATTGTTGCACTTACATTCAGCACGAATTGGTGATCGATGAATTGTTTCGCAATATTGGTGTTGAAATCAGGGGACTCGATAAATCTCAGGAAGAATTCGTAAACCACTTGAAGATGTGGCCAGGCAACTTCGAAGACGGGTTCGTCCTCCTCGGGATCGAAAGCCTCTCCATAATTGACGAGAGGCGGTGGTATGGGCCTGAACAGGTTTGTGGAAAACTATGGCAAATTTAGCAAAGTCGAATTTCGACAAGCGGACGAGCACCCACCATTTTTATGACTTTAGTATATAAGGGCTCTGTAATGACATTGCGATTGTTGGCAACGTAGTCGAGCAATTCGTGCAAGGCTTCTCGCTTGATCTCCTTACTCTTCATGTCTTGTGATGCATCGTTGAAATCGAATATGACATTGCATTGGTCAAGTTTCTGCACGAAAAGGTCCTGCCGATTCGCAGTTGGCACTTCATGAAAGGAAGGTAATTTCTCCAACTCCCGATCCTCAGAGACGTGGAATCGAGAAGAATGTTGTCTCCTAGGCGATCGAATGGCTTCTATGGTACCAAGATCCTTCGCTGCGGATGACAATCGATCGAAGGTGGGAGACTTTGAGGCATGTCTGGGCGTTATGAGATCGCTTGGCATAGTCTCTGCAGAACCCGGAGGTGGAGGAGTCTGTATTGAATTCGACGGGCTAACAACAACCTGAGGAATAGGATTCTTGGACCTTTGACTCGTCGGCGTCGATGGGGTGGTAGTTTCTACCAGAGATGACTCGCTGCTAGATGCTCTCTCCATCTTTGGCTTCTCAAATTTGTGATTCTTCTCCAACTCCTTCTCCTTCTTCTTCGATTTCGATGTATCTCCTCCATTGCTCTTCGTGCGTGAAAGCTGCGAGGGTCAGTTCTTTACTTCCTACATACATCGGTGTCAGCGGCACGAACCACTCGATTCTTAAAACCCTTCATAAAGAGACCACACGATCGCGAACGAACACGCGCTCTACCGCTTCAGCTGGTTCGATCCAGTAGCTCGAAGAGTAAAAGGGCAACAGACTAAGAGCCGACTTGATGTGAATCTGCAAGAAGGGAGAGCACGAGGAGCTTCTCGAGCAGACACTTGACGGACAATCTCACAGCTATTGCGCCTGAGCAGTTTTAGGCAGGTTGTCGTACTGTGGTTCTGTACGGTATGGTAGCCTATCGTAGCCGACTCGTGCATTCAGCACGCAGAAGTGAGGTTGACATGACAACTCTCCTCTCACTGCCCGCGACCAGTCAATCAGCTGCCCGTGCATTTCTGATCAGTCGATCAGACGTCCATCGATCAACCAAATTGAGTTCCACCCTTGCCCTCCCACTTCCTCTACCCCACTCAGACCTCCCTTGAGCTATTGTGTGCGTGTCTAGATGTCTATTGAGTGGTACTCTATATATCACAGCCAGGTCAACAAGTTCCCTATAGATCTCCTTAGGCTTGCACACAGTGTTATATGTGCAGTGTAAGATAGGTATCTCTGTGCTTCATCGGTGCTAGTCGACAGCTCAAGCTCTAAGAGCTGCTGGGAGACAGATCCGTGGTCTCTGTAGGTAGAGATTTGTCAAGCTGTATCGTTGTGGTTGGCGAGTGAACTCGACTCGGTCACCATAAGGAGCCATGCGTTCAGGGGAGGGACAATGTCCGAGCAGGATAGTCTTGGCGGTAGAACATCCAGGTCATGTTCGTAACATTGACAAAGCTATCAAAGGCCTCGGAGGTACCGAGGTCTTGAAACGAAAGGCAGAGGATCCTCTGGCTTCCACATCAGTATTGGAACTACGTTTCAGACCTCAGGATCGATTCGAGCATCCCATCGAGTCAGACACAACGAGGACAAACAATATCCTGATAAAGGTTCAAGACACGATACTCGAGGTAGCTTCATGATATCCATTGCACGCGGATCTAGTGTTCGATTGACACTGTAAGGATGGCTCGCACATTTTGCAACAGAGTCCAGTTGCAATGATCCGCCACACAGTCCGCTTCAGAAGTAAGTCTGTCTAGGTGTCCAGAAGAGGAAGATATTTATGTGTACTTACAGGTCTTTCGGACTTCCAATGGAATACAAGTCAATCAGAATTCTTGAACAGACTTCAGAAAGTCACTACAACACGAGATGGTAAGATTATCCCTGCCACGGCTAAGAGGACGAAAAACGCTTTGCTAAATTTATCCTATAGCACAAATTATGTCCAACTTTGCGCTCTCCCGTGAAGTGCAATCTACTGGTGAGCCACTCGACATGATGCCTCCTCCACGATTCTCCAATGTCCTGATACCTCAAAACTACAAGTTCGTACCTGTCTTTCGAGTTCTTACTTGACCAGTCTAACAGCTTTTACAGTTACCGCCAAAATCCAGCCGCCAAAAAAGTCCAGACAGACACCGGTCTCAAGCTCGTCAACCGATCTCGTGGTGCACGGCAGCACCTGCAGAGCAGAGTCTGGGATGATGATTCTGTGCCAGACTCGAAATCGTCAAAACTTCCAGACAATCCAGATCCAGACTTGCTACCTCTCATCTCTCAATTACAAGAACTTTTTAAGCAGAGACCGATGTGGACTCGACGTGCCCTGGTCAATACACTGCAGCTCGACGGCAAGCATAACTATTCGATTAAATTTGCAATTCCCTATGTAGCATATATATGGCGGTCAGGGCCTTGGAGAGATTGTTATGCACCATTCGGCCTCGACCCCCGGAGAGATCAGAAATATGCATTATATCAGGCTATTTATTGTACCACGAAAGGGTTTACGAATGTTCCTACCCAAGACGATAAGTGAGTCCCGTCTCTCAAATCTTACCTGCACACGAATTGATAATATCTTCAGTCTTTCAGAATCGCATGTCTTCGACGGCAAAACCCTATTTCCGGCATGTCGAACATACATGTTAACAGACATATCCGATCCGATCCTGGTGCAGATTCGTGACAGTGCTGTCAAGCGCAGAGAGTTTCATGTGAGTCTACTACGATCTGGATCTCGTTTCACTAACGGTTTAGCCACGGGATGGTTGGTGGCGTTCTCGCACGATACAAGCATTGCGCCAAATCATCAAAGGTAAAATGACCATTTTGTGCTCTGGCATAATCCCATCAGACTTGGAATTCACCGAAGTACTAAGACAGGTCAACGAGCCAGACGATGATGACGAAAAGCAGCCCGAAGTTGGGACTCATTTGTACCAGGGTTCGAGTAGTGAGCATGAAGAAGAATTCGAGGACTATTTCGCCGATCTGCCAAGAGGAACAACGAACGACACGCGTCTAGAAGCGCTAAGATCCAACCTAGTAGAGCCGGGAACCGAATTTGACGTGTCTTTCGGCACGAGAGCTTCGCATCAAGAGTCTGAGGGTAGTGAAGATGATGCTGAAGAAGTGGTTGCCAGATCTCCTGTCGATTCTGACTAGTTAGTCACCAGTTGGACTATCCGCATGGTTTTTCTCAGAAGCTTCAGATGCGATTCGTGCATGCTTTTGTTGTAGCAGTGCTCTTAGCTTCTTTGCTCCACTGAATAAACCTCCTGTACCAACTCCGCATTGTGCACAGTTCGGGGTCTTTTTAAATCGTCCCAGTGCGCAGGTCTCACAGAAATAATGACCACATCTGGTTATGATTGGGTTCTTATAATCCTCTTTGCAGATGATACATTTGAAAGGAATATCGGAAACATCTGCATCGCTAGTGGTTTTGTTCCTTGCAAGCTCTCCGGAGCTGGATTTGGAATTCTTTCCAACATCCTCCCAATCCTTATCCAATTGCCAACCCTGCTTGAAATCGCCCCGATCGTGTAAGAATTTGCATGTATCTCCGAAACCACAAAACCCAGTCTGTTTATAGTCCTTACATACATCAGGTTGATAATCTATCACAGTGATACCTCGTATATTGGTTGGTGCTTTGATGGGCCCTGACTTGGCTTTTCGTGTGTCCTTCAAGGTGTCTCGGATGGTCGGAGCATCTCTATCTGTCTTGTGTTGGCTGGCCGATGTTCTGCCTAACAGAGATGCTTCATTGTGACCATCTATATCAGCAGCCTCTCGGGTCGCATCGTTGATGTTCTTGTTCAAGTTGCTCCGATCGCCAGTATACGTTATGTCTAGACTGTCGTCCTGTGTGCATTTCTTCGTAGCAATCGCGATTCCGGTAGGGCCAGATCTGGACTTGCCACGTACGATATCTTCTTCGGACTCGCTGCCATCTGTTTGTTCTTCACGAGAGCGCTTGCGAGTCACATTTGCTTTCTTGACCTTTCGCTTGAAGACCACAGTGCTCATACAGTCTTGATACTGCTCACTCAAGGACGTCGTGTAGCATAACACCCTGTGCGGCGAGCGAGGTATATATGTCTGACAGAATTACGAATCATCAGACCAAATAAATTGCCGATCAATGCTTCACGTGAAGGGAATGAGAGGCTGTGGAGCCGGTTTTCCTTGATGTGGAAACACGATATCGATGGGCGTTTACCACTTTTTTGACGGCTTCAGCAAATTGAGTCATTTGTCCTCGAAAGATTAGATCTATATGATAGTCCCAGATATTTCTGACAAGGTCTGCCAGTTATAGACGACCTATCTTGCATGCGATACTGACATCGAAGTCTTCTCCTTACGAAACGAGACTAGAGACCCGTCCGAGGGATCTTCTGATCTGCTATGGAGATCTTTCCTGGGCCAGCCGCTCTTTCTGAATTTAGAGTCCAAAATCTTCTCAAAGCCGCAAACAAGGTGCTACCCAAGGAAGTTCAGGTCAGGAATATCCATGCAATCTATGTGCACTATATCAAACTTGTTGAGGGCATAACGGAAATACCTGCAGATGTCCTCGAAGCTCTGAAGAAACTCTTGATTTATGATCAGCCATATCCAGAGGAGGACCAGAGTGCAATCAGCTTGATTGAGACAGTCAGACAAAATCGAGATGCACAAGGAATTGTCTATGTCGCTCCTCGTGCAGGCACTGTTTCTCCATGGTCTTCTAAGGCGACAAACATTGCTGAGGTCTGTGGGCTTGACAGCATCATTTCGAGGCTTGAGAGGGGAATTGCCTTTCGTGTCGAATTTATTGGTTCTACTGCTTCTTCCGATTCTCTGGACAAGATTTTACCTCTTTTGCACGATCGGATGACTCAAACCGCTTCTATTCATCCACCCTCTTTTGATCAATTATTCGGCGAGAGCTCGAGCCAGCAGTACATGTCAGTAGACCTGGGTCCTGGAGACAAGTCTATAGCAAAATCGAAATTGGAAGAGTCGAATAAGAGCTTGGGTCTGGCGATCGCCTCCGATGAAGTGGACTATCTTGTCGACGCCTTTTCTGGATCTTTCGAGTCACTCAAGGCGAGATCTCCAACAGATGTAGAACTGTTCATGTTTGCGCAGGTCAATTCGGAGCACTGTAGACACAAGATTTTCAATGCAGACTGGGCAATAGATTCACGACCAATGGCACACTCCCTTTTTGGCATGATTCGTAATACACACAAACTTGCACCAGAACATACCATATCAGCATATTCTGACAATGCGGCAGTGCTCGAAGGAAACATGTCGAACATATTTGCTCCTCGGTCAGGCAGTCTCTGGTCAGATTCTGCTGAAACCTTGCACTATATTGCTAAAGTAGAAACACACAATCATCCCACAGCTGTATCTCCTTTTCCTGGTGCCGCAACAGGATCCGGCGGAGAAATTCGAGATGAAGGTGCAGTTGGAATAGGCTCAAAGCCGAAAGCAGGACTAAGTGGATTCAGTGTGTCTGATCTACATGTGCCAGGCCTTTCACAGCCGTGGGAAATTGATATTGGGAAACCTGGTCATGTGGCATCTGCTCTAGATATCATGCTTGAGGGTCCCATTGGAAGCGCTGCTTTCAACAATGAGTTTGGTCGGCCTGTAATCACCGGCTATTTCCGGACCTTGGGAAGTGCAACATCCACTATGAACGAATACAGAGGCTTCCATAAACCGATCATGATCGCTGGTGGACTTGGATCAGTACAGCCCGGACATTCATTCAAGGGTAAAATTACCCCAGGGTCAGCCATCATTGTCCTAGGTGGACCCTCCATGCTTGTCGGACTTGGCGGTGGTGCGGCTTCCAGCATGGCATCCGGAGAAACCACAGAGTCTCTCGACTTTGCTTCAGTCCAACGCGGTAATCCAGAGATGCAACGACGAGCTCAGATGGTGATCGATTCGTGTACAACATTAGGGCCCAATAATCCTATTCAATCTATACATGATGTGGGAGCCGGTGGTCTATCTAATGCCCTTCCGGAGCTCGTGCATGATGCGGGACTTGGTGCAATTTTCCAACTTCGAGATGTTCCCTGCGATGACCACGGCATGTCTCCGTTACAGATATGGTGTTGTGAAGCACAGGAACGTTATGTCATGGCAATACCTGAGCACAGATTGGCTGAATTCTCAAATATCGCGAAGCGAGAGAGATGCCCATATGCTGTTGTCGGACGAGCCATCGAGGAACAGAGACTCGTTCTCGAGGACAGCAAGTTCGCAAATCGTCCAATCGATCTTCCTATGTCTGTGCTCTTCGGAAAAACGCCAAAGATGTCTAGAAAAGGTGAAAAGGTGTCCGTGATAAGGAGGCCGTTCGACTGCTCCTTGCAAACCTATCTACCGGAGCAACATGACGCTCAGGCCCGCTTCACCGAGGCTGTCAATCGTGTCTTACAAATGCCAGCTGTTGGGTGCAAGTCGTTCCTAATCACTATCGGAGATCGTTCAGTGTCTGGTCTAGTAGCACGAGACCAAATGGTGGGCCCGTGGCAAATTCCTGTAGCAGATGTCGGAGTAACATACTCAGCCCTAGGCGGAGGTTCGCATGGAGAAGCGATGGCCATGGGAGAGAAACCCTTACATGCACTAACTTCACCGGCTGCGTCCGCTCGTATGTGTATCGCTGAAGCTTTACTCAACCTGGCCGCGGCAGACATCACTAGCTTGGAGCACGTTCGTATAAGTGCCAATTGGATGGCATCGGCTGATCACCCGGGCGATGGTGCTGGTCTCTACGAGGCCGTACAAGCTGTGGGCTTGGAAGTCTGTCCACAACTAGGACTTTCAGTGCCCGTTGGAAAAGACTCGATGTCTATGAAGATGAAGTGGGAGGATGCAGAAGGCAAGAAGGCAGTTGTCTCTCCAGTTTCATTGATCCTGACGACTTTTGCCACTGTCGACAATGTTCACTTGACCTGGACTCCACAGCTTCGCTCCATACCTGAGGTAGGTAATTCGTCTCTGGTGTATGTCAAGCTGTCAGATCGCGAGCAAGTACGAATGGGTGGCTCAAACATTGCCCAGACATTTTGTGACTTGGCGGATGTTTGCCCAGATCTCGATGACATTGAAGGTCTACGATCGTTTATGCACGCAACAGCCAGACTGCACAAAACTACCGACATTGTCTTGGCTTACCACGATATCTCCGATGGTGGCCTTTTCACCACAATTGCAGAAATGGTCTTTGCTGGTCGTGTCGGTGTTGATCTTGACATTCAAGGCCAGGATCCAATAAGTGCCGTCTTCAACGAAGAGTTAGGTGCCCTCTTCCAAGTCCGTGATGGCGACATTGCACTCTTCAAGGACACTCTTGAGTCCTGCGGATTCCCACTGGAGCGCATCAGTGTCATTGGAAGAACAAATGCTACTGCGGATGCAAGAATCTCGTTAAAGGTCAATGAACAACAGATCTTCCAGTCGAACCGTTCGGATCTGCAACAGACTTGGTCGAAAACTTCTTACGCCCTGCAGAAACTCCGTGACAACCCTCTTTGTGCCGAGGAAGAGTTTGCAGGAATCCAGGACGATTCAAATACTGGTCTTTTCTACGAGTGCAACTACATCCCCAGCACTGTCAAGTCAACGGCAAGTAGACCCCGAGTGGCAATCTTGCGAGAACAAGGTGTCAATGGACATCATGAGATGGCTTTTGCTTTCCACAGGGCTGGCTTTGATGCCATCGATGTACATATGACCGAGATTATCGACGGATCAGTCAATCTCGATACATTCAAGGGTATCGCTGCCTGTGGGGGCTTTTCGTACGGTGATGTACTAGGAGCTGGAGCTGGTTGGGCTAAATCTGTCTTGCTACACAAAGAGACACGAGAGGCGTTCCGCAAGTTCTTCACCGATCGCAAGGATACTTTTGCACTCGGTGTTTGTAATGGCTGTCAATTCCTGAGTCAATTGAAAGAAGTGATTCCAGGCACGAGTCACTGGCCGACATTCCAGAGAAACAGATCAGAACAATACGAAGCGAGGTTCTGTCAGGTCGAGATCACGGACGATGCAGAACATCCTTCTGTCTTCTTTGGCGGCATGAATGGCTGGCGCATACCAGTTGTCGTAGCACATGGAGAAGGACAAGCCACATTCGAAGATGCATCAGATCTCGAACAACTGAATGCAAAGAGACAAGTCAATATCCGGTTCATTGGACATGATGGCAAAGCGACAATGATGTATCCCGCAAACCCCAACGGCAGCCCCGAAGGAATCACGGGTGTCCGGTCTGAAAACGGCAGAGTTCTCGCCTTGATGCCGCATCCAGAACGTACAATCTTGAAGGAAGCCAGCAGTTATTATCCAGCAGATCAAGGACTCACTTGGGGTCCTTATGGGCCCTGGTTGGCGATGTTTGAAAATGCAAGGAAGTTTGTAGAGGAAGGACTATAGGCTGTGCCAAGAAAAAGCGCACGCCTGCTTTATATAGAGTTGATTAAAAATTTAGACAAGTGTGAGATTGGTTGAAATCCTCTCTGCCAAACTCATTCGAGCACAATATCTGTATTAATATTAGTAGAGTAGATTCTGCTTTGTTTCTTTGCTTCATGCTTACATTTTTGTAGATGCTGAGGAATATCTTTGACGAGATCTTTGCTCTCGAGCCATGACCTCCTAAAGAGTCGATTCTGGTATCGGTAGGCACCGTCACATAAGATAGTGGCCACCGTCTTGCCCGGACCCAAGATTTTTGCCATTTCGTATGCGGCAACGACGTTGAGAGCTGTCGAGGCGCCGACATAGAGACCTTCTTCGTCGAGGAGGCGATAGACCATTTGGATGGTCTTGCTGTCTGCGATGTTCAGGGCGTCGTCGGCCAGGTGGATGTCATCCTTCATGTTGTCCGTCACTCTACCCTGTCCGATTCCCTCTGTGATGCTGGACCCCGATCGCTCGTTGAGCTTACCTCCACTCTTGATGTAGCTATAGAGGACCGAGCCAGGAGGATCTGCCAGATATGTCTTTACCCGCCCATTACTCTTCTCCTTCAGGACTCTCGAGACACCGGCCCAGGTGCCTCCGGTACCTGTGGAACAGGTGAAGCCGTCCAACTCTCCGTTGGTCTGTTCCCATATCTCCGGCCCAGTCGTTTCGATGTGTGCCCGTCTGTTGGCAGTGTTGTCAAATTGATTCGTCCAGACGGCGTTTGCGAGTGATTCTGCATGACGTTTTGCTTGCCAATTGTAATTGTCGGGATTGTCAAAGGCAACGGCCGGGACAGGATAGACCTCGGCACCGAGCATCTTGAGCAAGTCCACCTTTTCCTGTGATTGTGTGTTTGGCATGTAAATCACACACTTGTAGCCACGAGCACGACAGACATGAGCCAGCCCGATACCTGTATTGCCGGCCGTCCCTTCGACAACTGTGCCACCGGGCTTGATCAATCCACGTTCCTCTGCATCCTTCACCACATAGAGAGCAGCCCTATCTTTCACAGAGCCACCGGGGTTCATGAACTCTGCCTTGGCCAGTATATTGCAACCCGTCTCCTCTGATAATCCAGTGATGCGAATCAGTGGCGTGTTGCCGATGGCACCTGTGAATCCCTGTATCGGCGAGGAGTACTTTGATCCGACAGACGTCGCATAGGACCTCCGGGCGCCCGTCAAAGAGAATCTGATGGCCGAGATGCTCTTCATGGCAGCCTGTGCCCTTCCCTAGCAACGACGACGATACCCTATTTGAGGCCTCCAGTAGTGAATGAGATGTCCATGAAGACTGAGGCGAAATTCGGGGAGGCCGTGAATGAGAGGGGCTCTCACCTAGTCGGGAGGATCCCGCCATGGCTGCCCGGAGAGACCGAGCTGAGCATAGGTCGAATGTCCTGGAGAAGTCAGGCATGGAGAGATGCTCTTCTTACCTGCTCTTTGCTACTGCTAATGCTGCTGCTTCAGAACAGCAGCCGAATCTATGCGAGCTCCTGAAATGCCATAGAGACAGCACCTGACCAGCCTCACTGTCGTCTGCGACGAGATTTTGCAAGATCTTTGTCGCTCTTGGTCATTCGTGGACTATCTCGTAGGCTCGACTCTACGCACAGACGATCGACAAAAGACGTGTGACTTGAATTCGCCCCCGTCAACTCATAGCAAGGAGTAGTGATATCGGTCTCCTGAAGGGGACTACGTCTGAAGTCTGCTGCATCATGTCTTCATTTGCACCAGAGGATTTCCTAGTCATCTTGCACCTCTCGACAACAGTCGATGAACATCAAGCCTGTGTCTCGCTCGATGCTTCCGAACTCATCGAGCTCGCATGGATAGTGATCGACGCACGTACATTGCAGGAGAAATGCAGACAATCAGTTTTGGTCAGACCAACGGAAACTCCTATCACAGAATTATGTAGTGAGTCCCTCTTCATCTTCATGTCCCTCGAAGCTGATTCTCTAGCCAACACCACAGCACTCACCTGGTCAGATTTGGAGTCAGCAAGTACTTTTCAGAATGCAATCAAGACACTTGATCAGAGTCTGCGAGACAACATCGACTTTGAGACGTCACAATTCAGCTTCATCGTCCTGGACAAGGCAAGTCTACGCATTCAACTGCCACGCGAGGCTCGAGACAAAGGCTGCCGACTCCCGGAGCATCTTGCCTATGCCAGAATCTATGATCTTAGAGGTGAGTATACTCGATGGCAGACGACGCATGCAGAAGCAGCGGGACCAGATAGTCTCATGAGTATCTTTGCCTCGATCGAGATGCAGGTTCGACCGGTCGATAGGCACCGAGGCGGCCCAGGACAGACGTCATTCCCACAACCGGGACCATTCAGGGCGAGTGAGATTTGCAATAGCCTGTATCGGACCTTGCATTCCCTGCTTCAGCAGTCCTCTCCGGAGGATGAGCTATTCACAAAACCGCTAGACGGAGCAGCCGACCTACGAGCCTTCCACGAGGAAGATTCCAAGGTCCTCTATCTGTCAGGATTGGCTGCAGATACGACACAATCCGAGCTGGAGAGCTGGTTCACTCAGCATGGAGGTCGACCAATTGCATTTTGGACTCTGCGGACGCCGGATCTACACAAACCCACCGGTCTCGGGTTCGCCGTCTTTTCCTCACACGAGGAAGCTACAGAGAGTCTCGATATGAATGGCAGAATGCTGGGAGACAGATTGATCGAAGTCTCATGCAGCAGCAATCGCATACTAGATCGCGCTTCTGATATCTTGACACCCTTTCCGGTACGTCCCTTGTCAACTTATACCTGCAACAGGAAAGATGAAAAGCCAACTAACTCTCTCTGTAGCCAAGCAAGAATCGTCCAAGACCAGGAGATTGGACTTGTCCATCCTGCGGATTCTCAAATTTTCAACGCCGGACAGCTTGCTTCAGATGTATGTCTTTGAACAATGTACCACATTGTAAATAAGAAGGATTGACTGCTGACGACGATACAGGTTCTTATCCTGCAGGTGGTACCGCTGGTATGGACCCGATGGGTTATTACCCATTACATTCATCCATGCCCCCCATGCCGCCCTTGTCTGGTGGGTATCCCCCCGGACCCGGCCACACCGGTCCCATGCGTCCCATGACTGGGTCAGGCAGCGGTGGTGGTGGTGGTGGAGGACATGTTCCTTTTCGAGCCGGTGACTGGAGTACGAACCACCCCGATCTTTCCTTTCAAAATGATTGCTGACTGGATCTCTAGCTTGTCAAGCCTGTATCTATCACAATTTTGCGCGGAACAGTGTATGTCTGAAATGCTCAATGCCACGAGCTCAACCCCAAGACATGTTGTACAACGATTATGGTGGCAATTACTCTATGGGTCACTTATCACATGATTTTGGAAGACAGCAGATGCTATGAAAAATTGCGTCCCGGGTGTTGTATGACATTAGATGAATAAAGAAATTACATTACTTACTTCTCTTGTATATTTTGTTCAAGAAGACCTCGAAAACTTCCTTCTTGAGACCAGTAGACTCGTCCAATGCCTGAATCCTGCTTCGTATAGTATTGACCACATCCTCTTCATACTTTTCGTACTCTTGTGCGATCTGCAGTTCTTGGAACACTTCTTTCACTTTCGCTTCTGCACCAGAGTCCTTCTGGCCATAATTCTGATCTAATAGAGCTCTTTGTGTGACATTAGCCTTCTGTAAAGCTTTGTTAATCAGCCATCCACATTTGTTATCGAGAATGTCTGTGCCAATCTTGCCAGTGACTTCTGGGTCACCGTAACAGTCTAGGTAATCATCCTGGACCTGGAAATACTCGCCAAGGGGTACAAGAATATCTTGGGCCTGTTTGAGATCTTTCTCAGAAGTTATGCCAGCCATAAACATTGCCAGCGCAACAGGTAGGTAAAACGAATAGAAAGCCGTTTTGTAGATTACAATGAAGGAGTGCTTGGTTAGGGAGAATTTGCTCAAGTCGACCTCATCTTCGGGAGCTGTCAATAAGTCGAGCATCTGTCCCAATTCGGTCTGGAATGTGACATCGTGGAACAGTTCGAGCAGATCAACATAGTACGGAGCACTACGGAAATGCTTCTTCAGCAGAAAATATATCGCAGCCTCGAGCATGAAAGCATCATTGATCGCGATGTTTCCCACGTTAGGCATGAGGTACCAGCACGGTTGTCCTCTTCTGGTCTTGGACTGGTCCATCATATCATCTGCGACGAGGAAAAAAGCTTGTAGAAGCTCGACCGACCAGCCAAGCACGGAAGCCTTTTTGTAAGTTTCGACATCCAATTTATCGCGACCTTCGAGAATTGCCAAGGTGTCGAGCACAGAGAGTCCTCGGTTGAGCTTCCCTCCAACAGAATTATGTTCTAAATTTTGCTTGTACCAGGCGATCGAATCAGCGGGCATGTTGATAGACTTGAGATACTCCACGAGCTCTTCAACAAGAGGGTCGAAAGCCTTGATAAATTCCTGCTTGGAGGCCATGGTTGTCGAAGACTATTCTTGGACGCTCTATGTTAGGCTGATGCTGCTTTGTGGCAGAAGTCGTCGGTTCAAGCTGATTTGTACACGGCTTCCGGAGATGTGCAAAGACTGGTGCTATCAGAGTCCGTCTACCAGTCCTAGTACGATATTAAATCTGCCAGCTGTCTTCTTCAGCAGAAATCAGACTGTTATGAAGAATAAAATGCCCCGGCCTGGCAGGATATCCAGTGGGCGCACGAATTTCAAGTCAGTCGCGCTCTCGAAGTGATCAGCAACCAGGCAAGCGATCAGTCCACTTCCTCGGCCTCAAATTGATCAAATGAGAAGCAGTGAAATTCAGTGATCGGATCTGATCAGCTCGATCACTTACTTCATTCCTGGTCGAGACTTGCTTGACTGTGACAGAACCTTTGCCCACATTCCAACAACATTATGAGCATCTATACTCTGATATGATCGCCTTGTATAGCATCCTTTATTGTCAATTGCTCCTCTGTCATCCTCGAAATTTTTCCTCCAACCAATGTGTAATTGACCACTTTTACTCCACAATTGCGCGCATAGCAAGTCTCTGTGGAGCCACGACCTGGCTCTTGGCACAGTTGTCAAGTGCTTTTATTTTGAGTCAACTCGCTCTTCCATTCGACAGTCTTGAGCAATCAGAAGACTGAAGCCATTGGGCTACACAAGAGACAAGGAAGTCAATTCGCCGTGTCTAGTCTGTTACACTCTTAAGCTAAACAGCTACTCTTAGAATGGGCCAGACCATTACTTGGGTGTGTTGATTATATGCTTCGCTGTTCTCCTTGACAGCTACTACACGACCAAAGCAGCAGCAATGCTTGTGTGTGATGTACAAGCTATTCTGACGGCCATTGAAGAGAACACTGCCAGAGGTCTCTTGGAAGCGAGTAAATGGTTAGTAAACCTATACCAGATTTTGCTGAGGTATGATACATTAGTTTAGGCTTTCAGAATTGCTTATCAGTGCGATGCATCAAGTTTCTCCCACAGGAGCAACGATAGACCAGAACATGTCCTATCAGACGAAAACGACAGTTTCGGACTATGTAGCTATTCTTGCAAAGTCATACTTCGATTGTAAGGAATACCTCAGATGTGTGCAACTCCTGTCTTCACAACACGACTTGAATCACAGGCTGTCTTTTCTGAAATTATATTCGCAATACCTTGTAAGGTCACTTGTGCATAAATATCCCATCCTAATTGAAGCAGGCAGGAGAGAAGGCCAAGGAAGAGCTTGGAGAGACAGTTCTAGGTCCAAAAGACAATAAAGGGAAGAATGTGCAGATGCTCTCGATCATCGAGGAACTGGAAAGTCTGAGGCATGAGAACAAATGTGACTCGTACCTACTCTACTTGTAAGCCTGAAAAGCTTCCGAAGATACCTGCTGAAATCTCAAGGCTTGGTTTGCTGAACCGCAAAGTTGGTGAAACTGTGCAAGCAAGACATTTTTTGCGAGATGCTGTGACTGCAGATCCTTACAATTGGGCAGCGTGGCAAGAACTGTCTGCTTGTATGCCAGATGCTGCTTGTGTAAGAATTTCAGATTGCACAAGTGTCCAGGAGCTGACACAGGTATAAGATCAACAAGACAGTAGCTCATGTGCCTGAACATCCTTTGACAAGCATTTTCGTCGTCGCTACAATGCTGGAATTGCATCTTGGAATCGATGATGTGCGGTCACAGTTGGATGACCTCGAACTCAGTCTACCGGGCAACAACTACATAAAAACCCTTCGAGCCAACCTTGCATACAATATGCAAGATTTCGAGACAGCGGAAGAGATCTTCGACCAGATGTTCCAAGCTGATCCTCATCGTATGGACAGTGTCGATGTTTACTCCAATGTTCTCTTCGTCTTGGAACGACGAGCAAAATTAGGTTACCTCGCAAGAGCCGTTTCCAAGACCGATAAGTTCCGCCCAGAGACTTGCTGTGTAATTGGTAATTACTACAGTCTCATTTCTGATCATGAACGAGCTGTATCATACTTTCGCCGAGCCTTGAAGCTCGACAAGTCCTATCTTGCAGCATGGACCTTGATGGGTCATGAATACGTCGAGCTGAAGAACACACATGCTGCCATCGAGTCCTATAGAAGAGCCGTCGGTATGCCTCCACCCTAAGAAAGAGGATTTGACAGAGGTTCTGACTAGCATTCAGACATAAATTCGAAAGATTATCGTGCCTGGTATGGGTTGGGTCAGGCATATGAAATGCTTGAAATGCATTACTATGCTCTCAACTACTTTCAACGTGCCGCTGCGCTCAAGTACGTCTATTTCGACTTTCTGAAACTTCGTGAGGAGCTTACCAACTTATAGACCATTCGATGTACGGATGTGGACAGCTGTTGGCAATTGTGAGCAATCTACAATACTCATCAAATGTCCAAAAGTTTGATTTTTAACATGATAGGTCACGAAAAATTGGGCAGATTGGCAGAAGCCATCAAGGCTTATAAGCGAGCACTTCTTGGAGAGACTGGGTTGGATCTGGTCCATCTCATGAAAATAGGTGAACTCTATGAGAGATCTGGAGATGTCGAGTCTGCACGAAAACAGTTTCAAGCTTGTGTGGATGTAGGTGCCGAAGATGCTACTATCGATATAAGCATTGCTCAAGGTTGGCTGGATCGATATCACGACCAGCAGGCATGAACAATAGTCTAAGCATAAAAGATAGTCTCCCGACACCGCCTACTCATCATAGTCCATATCCTCAATTTCGTCTTCTTGACTATATGAACCCCGATCGTAGGAACTTCTCGAAAGAAGTATCCCGTCAATTTGCAAATCAACTTCTTCATCAGATACGCCTATGTTCATAGGCATCATGGCTTGTTCAGCCAGAGCCTTTGAAAGGAGATCGGTAGCGATGAGGTTTGAAGGAGAAAGTGCCAGTGCCTATCTAAATCAGTAATCTCACCCTAGAGAACCTGTCTGCACTAGTCATACGCGATGCAGGTTCGTGATGGCCCCTTCGATCTTGCCTTGATGCATTTGTATGAGTCCGATAGCAGAATATGATGCGGCATCCATCGGCGAAAGTCTCTTGACTTCCTCAAAGTGTTCTAGCGACCTATCAAACATTCTACTTCATATTAGTGCCTTATTCAGCTTGTTTGTGCCCATGAGCTCACTTCAATTTCCGGTAGGCGTGACCGAGATTTGCATGGGTGGCAGACCAAGCTGACTCCTTGCTGCCCGTCAATCGCGCTACTTCAAGTGTCTTCAGGAACCAATCAACTGCGGTCTGCAGATGCTGCTTGTGGAAGCAAACGACGCCGAGTTCGTTGAGCAAAAGTGGATCGAATTTACACATGCTATATGCAGTATTAAGGTATTCATCTGCCAAGATGATGTTATTGAGAAGTAAATGCTGCATTCCAAGAAACAACGAGGGCAGGTGTGTCCTATAATCATGAGCCACTTGATCGTCGTTAAGGGAGATAGAGGCAGGATTTACCCTTGGAACAGTCGAGCTGCAGTCGTGTAAGCTGAGATGGCCTGATCATGTTCTCCTTCACTAGCGAATGAATGCGCAAAACCTATCCACGCTGCACCAAAGCGTGGATTCATCACAGAAGCTTTGCTAAAGTGACGTCTTGCTTCTGAGATCTTGCCAATGGTCATGTAATATATCCCGACTGCCAACCAAGTCACTGGCTCTTCCGGGTGTCTGTCCGCCATGTCGTGGGCCAATAGGAAGAGTTCGTTCTTCTTGCCGAGTTCGTGTAGGCATGTGAGATGCAAAGGCAGTGTCCCAAACTTGTACTGATCGAGCTCCAACACTCTATAGAACTCATCAGCGACATGCCAGACACGTAAAAGCCAAACACAATTACTTTGTGGTGATTGAGAGACACTCTTGGAAGCGGCATTGAGCAAAGAGCAGATCGCCTTTCGCTAATAATACATCTGGGTTGTCGCTTAATTTATATTTAGTTGTCAGGACCTCTTCGGCTTCATTGAAGATATCGGGAGGTCGATGTTTATTGAGACGCATCGTGTACATCAGTCGCACCAACTCAATGTCTTCACGCTCTAATCCTCGAAAGGGGAGATTTGTGAAGAGTTTCCATTCTGTCATGACTCAATACTTCATTCGGCCTTTCTCGTCTCTGGAAGCATACCTTCTTCTGCCGTCATGAGACAATTTGCAATCAGCTCGTCGAGTGCTTCATAACACTTTGCATCGACAGTCAGGGCTTCTTGATAGCACTGCTTGGCCCTGTCGTAGTTGTTTAAATGAGCATAGACTTTGCCTCGAAGGTAGCACAAAGAAGCCTCAAGAGTGATGCCACCATCACTCGTTTCCGTAGGGACTTTTTCCTATCAGTATATGGAAGAAGCATGACGAAACATTCGTTTGCCTTACAATCGCTTCCAAAAAGATTGCTCTCTCGAAACTGATTTTCCTCTCCTAACAGATCGAGAGCTTCTGTCCATCGTTCCATCCGAATCTAGATAATTTTAGAATGTGTCATGAAATTCCCGACATAAGGAGCATATACGAGACACTGTGCTGCTAGAGTCTTACATGCTACATTACTCTGCAGTGATCCTGATCGGATAAGCAGATTACGAGCACGCGCATAGAGGCCTGAATTATAGTAGCATTGAGCGAGCCAGAAAGCATCATTGGCATCATCTAGCAGGTCAGGTTTGCCCTGTCTTTCATCCCTCTAATACGTACTAGTTCTCGCATAGATCTTGTCGCCAACAAATGCAGCAGTCTCGAATTGATGTTGTGCCATAGCATCGTGACGCCATACCCTGAGTCTCTGAATTTGCTTGTCCACAGCGGATAGTGCAATATCTGGAGCCTCCGAATCTGTGTCAGGCTTCCGCGCAATATCTCTGCCAGTGTTTGTGGGAAATGGTGAGAGAGTGATTGTAGAATAATTACTCTGGCTCTGTAGGTGTCGTGCTACAGGCGTAGTGGCATGTGTGGGTGTCTCCAACAACGAATGTACAGGCGTATTTAGAAGACCAGATGAACGTGTCTCCGACCGTTTCATTTCACTTGAAACTTTCAACGCAAGATTGGTCAAGACCAGACAAGCAGTAGACTACAATAAACGACTTCCTATAGTTCCGTGTATTGCAGATTATAGACTACAAGGTTACTGCCTATTGTGAGGTATATGATTAGTGATCGCGTATGAGCACTGTCACTTGAATGGTGCTCCGGGCTTATGAGTGTTGCAGTATATCAGGCACATACAGGCTTATAAAGAGAAGGTCACCCAACATTCCTGCCAATAGTTCTTTCTACCCAAAGAAATCTATAGTAAAGTATTGCTGCAGTCAGACAACACGTGCTCCGAAAGCCCCTGTCTGGCTTCAGTCAATCAATCAAGATCGAATGGCTAAGTTATCGATCTTGGTTGGTAAGGATAATACAACCTGATTTCACAGGTAGATGACAAGACACGCCTCGATAGCACTGAGAGTAGGAATGGTATGGGTTTCGTAGATCATTCATTGCCACATTATGTATATTTTATGCTAGATGCTCATATATACAGAATACAATATATAGCGGTACAGCATTGCAGTTGCTCGACGGCCTATTTCCTTGTGGAGTAAAGCAGTGATGTACACGAACTAATCGTCCGCCACGGCCAGTCCTACAGATACAAGCTGGAAGAAAAGATAATATCACGGGTTAGCGTTTTGATAGCTGCCTCCATTTTCTTGCTCATCTGCTCGTTGCCAATGGCCTCGTAAGCAGACACCATCTGGCGCAACAATTCTTCCAGCCTTCTGAAGGCGCGAATGAGCGAACCTTCGTAGACATCGGTCATCTTGCAAATATGGGCAAACGACTTCCCTTGTGCCCAGGCATAGACGACATCCATCAAGGCAGGCTTGAAGCTCTGAACATATTCCTCCTCCACTAGATTGAGTTTACTTTCTTGAGAGACTTTGGCGATCTTTCGTGCAGTTTCTTGCATTATTCGTAAAGGGCCACCTAGCTCATCTTTGAGTTTCGGTACATCTTCGCTCTTCTCCTGGAAGACACAGCATGATAGTAGTGCAGCACATTGTTCTGGCGAAAGATCATTGAACACTCCATTGAAGATCATCTCAGTGAGAAGTAACTCATCCCCACTGCTGATCTCACACGCGACTCGACCTTTCATCTCTATGACATCCTCAGATGTGGTGAAGCCAAGACGACGAAGCACACGCTTTCGACACTTCAGTTCATCCAATTGCATAATCGAATGTGCCGCTGTGATCTTTGCGCGAATGTCTTTCATCTGAGCCTGGATATCCATCTTGGCTGAATATCTAGCATAAAGATCAGCCAAGCGAGGTGAATTGTGTAAAGGACTAGATGTCAGACGTGCTTCTAGCACTTCAATCTTGCGGACCAACTTTTTGAACGTCTCATCGGTGATGTGCATGTTTTCTATAGGGTCGAGGAGCGCCAGACCATCAGGGAACCTCTTCTGAACCTCGAGAATCGACTTGCGTACCGTAGCTCGTTGCTCCGGGTTCTTGGTGTCCTTTGGCAAGAAGATTCTGATATGGCTTATGCCATCTAGGGCAGAGAGAATGACGGAGACAATCTCCATCTTTCCTGGTGCTCCGTCCGCAGCAGGTCTCATATCATCCTCTACTCCTTTCTTGTGCGATCTGCTGGAATCTGCAGAGACCCATACAAGCACTTCCAGTACATAGCTCTCCTGAGGCAAGTACTCAGTTGTTGTACCTTTTGGTGTTGTTCTTTTCGAATGAGACAACACTGCTCCCCAACCGAAGTCCAGATTACCGTGTCTGACTTTGACAAGCCTGCCAGGCTGCATGAATGCCAGGCAATAGTTTGGGTTGTTCATGACATCTCTCATGTCTTGTCCATAACTCTCTAGCTGCTTCTTGAGGTCATAATATTCTGCAATTGTCTGCTCATCTTCCAGGGCATCAGTATCTAGAGATTCCGAGAGGCGCGCGAGATCAGCTTCGAGTTCAGGAACAGCTGAATTGCTTTGGAATTGATAGAAACATCGTTCTAGCATGAATTCTGGACTGATGCCCTCGACCCGCATTAGATTTAAAATCATATTGTAGGATAGATGGAAAGCAGAATCCAATCTGTCTGCGGCACCTTTCAACATGTTTTTTGCCACGGGAGGTTCCATTTTCTCATCTATCATCAGAATGACAATTCCACGATCATCCAGACCTCGTCTGCCTGCTCTTCCTGACATCTGTATATATTCCCCTGAGCTGACCCAACGGAACTCCTTTCCATCGAATTTTCGAACATTGGTAAAGACCACGGTTTTGGCAGGCATGTTCAGACCTATACTGAAGGTCTCGGTGGCGAAGAGAACCTTGATAAGTCCTTCTTGGAACAGAATCTCAATGACCTCCTTCAATATGGGAAGCAGTCCAGAGTGATGTATGCCAATTCCACGTCGCAGTAGAGGCAATATGTGCTCGATTTGCGGCAATTTCCTGTCGGTTTCTGAAAGAGAATTCATGGCGTTCGTGAATATTTTGGATACGTTATCTCTTTCAATGTCATCACACATATCCAGTTTACTCATCTGTAAAGCGAGATTCTCGCACTCACGCTTGCTGAAGGAAAAGACAATGACTGGATTGTAATTCTTGACCATAATCATCTTGACGATTTTGTAGATGTCGCTGGGACCTTTCACTCCACCTTTCGCTGTCTTGCCCTTCTTTCCGGCCTTCTTGGATGGCAGAGCAGCGGGATCGTCCCCCATATTCTCTATCAAAGCGCCCATAGCCTTCTGGAAATTGTCCTCCCGAAATTGGGATTTCTCGTCCACGACCAGATGTATTCCATCCCCGGAAGCAGGAAAGAGGTAGTGTTGCAACGGTGTCGGGCGGAAGTCTGTGTAAACAACGTGACAGGGTTGCGAATGTGTCTTGACAATCCACTCGGCAAATTGCATGGCATTGGGAATTGTTGCAGACAAAAAAACGTAATGAACTTTGTCCGGCAGGAGGATAATCGTCTCTTCCCAAACCACGCCACGCTCCTTATCCCTCATGTAGTGGATTTCATCAAAAATGACCCAGGCGACTTCGCGCATGACCTCCGAACCGCGATAGAGCATGGATCGTAGAATCTCTGTCGTCATGACCAGACATGAAGCTGAGGGATTGATTGTCACGTCTCCTGTCATGAGTCCGACATCTTGAAACTCCTCCAGCAACTCCCTGTATTTCTGGTTCGATAAGGCCTTGATTGGAGAGGTATAGATCACTCGCTGCTTATTCTTCAAACTTTGCGCAATGGCATATTCGGCCACTACAGTCTTCCCTGCAGATGTATGTGCACTGACCAACACAGACTCATTGCGTTCGATACTAGCTATCGCAGTCGCTTGAAATGGATCTAACGTAAAAGGATAGGTTTTGGCTGGATCCTGTGGTCTGACATGTTGTGATATAGGAACGTAAGGATAATTGGGTGGCAAAGCAACCTGATGCCTCACTTGATGCTTCAAGACAAGTGGTTGATCCCCTCCATTCTCCTTTGTTGGTGCCACGTTCCGAGCAGCTTCTTGGTCGAATTCGTCCGTCACACTGACCTTGGCCGCTTGCTTATGCACAGTAGCATCAATTCGGGTCTTCTTCGATGCCGTCCCAAGCGCGCTAGGACTACTATTTCGCTTCTCTGACCTTATGTGACGTCTGCTTGGTATGCCCGTGGGAGTCTGGTCAGTGGTGGAGGTGAATATATCAAAGGACCGATCCACTTCAGTGTCGAACATATCGCTAGGGCGAATTCTCTGACTCAACTAATACCCACTATCGGTGATGTACAACGTTGTGAATGCAGCTGTAATTCAAAAAATATGTGCCATCACATGATGGAGAATTCAATTTTCGAACAAGAATTTTGTGGATACGCCAAATCAGTAGGCAACGGATAAGGATGAACGGAGTCTCCACACGCGGATTAGCCAGAGTCCTCAAATATCTGGATATCCAGGACTCTGTGGGTGACTCGAGCTAGACTCATAATGGCCAAATTTCAGGGTTTCGCGATACGCGCAGGTAGTAAAAACTGCATGAGGGAGCAAATAGAGTTCTGATTCGTGATCCGTTGATTAGCTCAATGGGGTGTTACGCAATTTACAAACTCAAAAATCCGATCTCATTCAGCACTTGAAGTGTCTGTAGGATCTACAGAATCTTCGGGACGTTGTCTGGACATGGATCTTGATCTTGACATTGACCGTGTGATCTTGAACTCCGCATCTTCCTCTTCCTTCTCGATAAGCTTCTCGCTCGGGAGTAGAATTGCTCGATCCAGTTTGAGTGGCAGGCCTCGATGTCGGCCTCTGATCTGAAGTGCAATGATCACGAGCTTTGACAAAGTGTGAAATTCTCCTGAGAATGAATAATCAACTCCAGGAAAACCAATCGAGAGACCCACTATCTGGTGAGTGCCTGCAGTGACTTGAGCCGAAGACCTACCTGTTCCATAGGCGGAGACAATCTCAAAGAGGATACTGAATATATTAAAAGACTGTAGATTGCCATTCTGTATCTCCGGATTTTCGATGATGCTAAAGTGGTTAGTTGAATGAAGTTCGAGCCTGCAAGCACACCGTACCCTGCACAGTTAGTACATAGATCAAACAGCTGAATCCAGAATCGACTCACATATTATAAAGAGTGCAAGGAAAATATACCCTATGAAGGTCAGTATGCTCGACAAATCGAACAAGCGAGTCGCATACACAAATCAAACTAGGGCCAAAAGTTAGCAAGTTACTTCTTCCAAGCTCGACATATTCTACTTACGCCCAACTGACGACGCACATGCGTGCCTGTGAAAGATTGATGTCCAGCTTCATCATCCTCGGCACTGTATATCCCTAGACTCCGTTCCTCGTACACGTTCGTGCGACGAATGCTGATAGCTACTGGAAAGACCGAAATGTACTAATCAAATAAGTTGTGCTCTTCATGACATTACATGTTGACAAAGAACGCACCCTGAATGTAAATTAGTAGAATAACAAGACACCTTAGCATAACGTACATCATGACCATATAGGACACAAGTATTGCAGAATGAAGCAGACCGATGTTTACGACTGTGAATCCAGCAGTCCGGGTGCAGAAAGCTTGAAACAAGCCGTCGATGATCCGATAGCCGACGGGTATATCTGTTACTGCATCATTACCAAGATCTAGAATGATAAATAGCACAAGATCTAGCCCATTCAGTATGATAAGGACAGCAAAGAGCCACCAGGTCGCGGAACTCGGGAATAGCAATGTGAAACATCTTCTCGGATGATCCAACAAGAATGCAAATTCTTCCCGAATCGCAGAATCGGCAGGCCAGATTTTATATAAAACCCAAATGACAAAGCGAAGCATACATGGAAAGCCTGTGTTTCCAATGACTATGAGGAAGGATGAGAACAGTAGGAGGAAGGCGGCTTTTTGAAACGATATGAATGAGTCGGGAGTTAGAGTAAGACCAAGGTCGTTGAAAGCCGAAGCAGACGAGAAAAGCGACCACCAACCACGGGAAACTCCTGCGCTTGTAACGATGGGGATATATTGTTGTGCTGAGTAAATGAAACCCATGTAGCATACGAAGCCAAGCAGATGGAAGCCGAAGAAATAAAAGACAAGTACCCAGCACAGACTCTTGGTAGCACGATATTCTATGCCACCCAATTCCGCACGTTGTTCACGACTGAGCGAAACGAAAGCTGAATTTCTGCCAATGGTGGGTTGAAAAGAGATGTATGGTAGGGTCATTTCACGACTGCGAGCCGAACGATCTCCAGGGCTACTCTCCCTACGACGCCGAAATGCATTCGAAATCGTTCTCTCGATCGTGGTAGATCTGCCGCCCACAGACCGTGCATTTGAAGGTCGTCGTCGATGCATACGGGTACCCTTCTGGACACCCTCCATGGTCATGGTTCGTTGCCCGAGTTCGAGAAGGGCAGAGCCTAGCGATCTTCCTCCCTGCACGTTTCTGGACCTGATCCCTTGACTGTGGTCGATGTCTTGTGCAGGCTCGACAATGCTGATCGAGCCAGTTCGTTGATGGTTCGCGTGCGCCTCTTGGTTAGGCTTCCGTGCAACAGGCAATTCTGCGAAGCGGATATCAGCCGTATTCCTTACTTGGTCTGTGGGTCTTTCCGATTTAGTGTCTTCTTCTTCTTCTTCTTCTTCTTCTTCTTCATCATCATCAATAGCTTGACTAGTATTCGAAGTTTGTAGTCTGAGAAGTATATTGTCATCTGTAGCTGTGGAGTCCTCATTATTGGTCTTAAGCTCAGCAGAAGACTCGGTTGTCTCGCTATTGCTTCCCGACCGGAGTTCTTTCTCTGTTGCATGGTCTTGGTGATCAATGAGCTTGTTTTCAGCCTCGTCATTCGTGATGTGGGTCGAGCTGAGTCGATGCTTGTTGAATCCGGAAAAGGAAAGACGGTCCCCTATGGTGCTTGCAGATGCCTTGCGACGCAAGCTCTTCTCTTCCTGTATCGAATCACGACCGGCCGTACTGGTTCTGCCAGCGACTTGCTGATTCCGAGCAGAGTCAAACAAAACTCTTATTTCTCGGCCACCCACTCCGCGCTCCTCGTTGTCGATCGACATTGCTCTCGACTTTGTTCTGCGCATATTGAGTTTCATGTTTGTCTCATGCACTATGTGTGCAAATCGCTTTTGGAACCAATACAAGCGTACAAAGGCTGTTGCAGAATGAATTACAATTGGATTCGTGATGGAGCTTAGCAAGAACAGGCAAATTTGCTGCCAGGTGTTCATATCGTTGATGTTCAATGGAGAGAGTCCGGCCTGAGTACAGGAGCTACTCGACAGGAACAGGGCATTGATATACCGTATATCACCTCCGGCGAAGATCTGTAGCCATCGTCAGTACAGAGGGGCAAGCGGTAGAGGACTCATACCAGGAGACTACCAATTAAGGTGGCGCTAGTGATGTAGATGTAATGTATGGTCAGGAAATCTAGCGAATGATAGGACTTCCTCAGACGAGCCAGGCTCATCTTGTCGAGAAAGGTCCTAGGACGCGAAAGGACGTCAGAGAACTGCATCCAAGAACAGATTTTAACGAAGACCCTCTGTTTAATGTAGGCTTTCCAATTCGAAAACTTAGCTTACTTCGATAATTGCTTTACAGCATCTTGCACCACCAATGCACCCACTTGAATCACCTGGTGGCGAGTTCAGTCAGAGCAAGACCGACGCGCTGGCAGGAGCACTCAGGAGTCAAATAACCCAATCGAATCCAACTGCAGGAACGATCCAGAACAGTCTGATATGAGATCGCTGAGCACGTCTGGGATGCGCTAGAGATTGACGAAATTGAGCGAGACGAAAGATCGAGATTGCCCTTCTTGTGTCATCTAGGAGATGTCCTTTCGCTGATTGGTCAACTTGATTGCACAAGACGAGTGGCTGATCGGTTCAGATTCTTCGACACGAGAGCTAAGCAATGCTAGTGAGCATCGAGAAATTGATACGATTTCGTCAAACTTGGGGTGGTCGACTCATGTATGCCATGACAATTCCTGGTGATAACAGCATACAACACGCTTGTAATCACTCGTCAGCTCTCAGGTATATGCACTTCTGATCGGTAGAAGCACTTTGTCACCGCCATCTGCCGGAGCCCTAGAAGACGTTCCAATATCTGAAGTCCTCAAATTCAGACAGTCGATATCGTAGTATATGCAATTATCAGTTTCTAAACAAGAACGATGTGATACACACCTGCTATTTCACGTAGACCAAGAACACTTGTTAACCTTGTGTATTTACACAGATTGTGTACTCTCTCTCGCATTTCATCGTCCCATCTGTACAATTTCCGATATCAATCTAGTACGCTGTTTTCAAGGGTGGTACCTTTGTGGCACGATTCTTGGAATTGACCTATATGCTTCATCTGCCCTGAAACAGTGGTGGCCACATTTTTGACCACGTTAGTGTGTGAGCATACCTGAGGCTTATATGTCACTTGCACCACTCATTAGACGCGTGCGATTTGTCCACATGAACGAATTTCTCAAAGTGAGAACAAGGTAGTCTTCTGGGCAGGGCATGCTTGTAGCAAAAGGTGTGCTGAAGATTCTGCCACATGAATTACGTCTTGACACGACGCTGAAGTGTGGTCAGTCCTTTCGATGGCGGAAGATCAATCCAGATGATACAGAAGTCAATAGTTATCGATGTTCCTTGAAAGGTCGTGTTGTCACATTGACACAGTATCCTACAGAGATTCAATACTCGAGTGTGTTTCCTCCAGGATATGACGGCATAGATGACACAAAAGAAATGCTACACGATTATCTCAGCCTCGATATTGGACTAGAGAAGTTGTACAAGGAATGGAGTGCCAGAGATGAACATTTTCGTGCCGTCTCTGTGGACTATCTAGGACTTCGCATGCTCAGACAAGACCCATTGGAGAATCTCCTATCATTCATCTGTTCTTCCAACAATAATATAGCACGTATTACCTCTATGGTTCAAAATCTCTGCACCAATTATGGTCAAGAGATAGCTACTATTGATGGAGAGCCATATCATGCTTTCCCCGAGCTTGAGAATCTGCTGCACAGCTCATTGACAGAAGAACTTCGAGCCTTGGGTTTTGGTTATCGAGCCAAATTCATCGCTGGCACTGCAACGCAACTCGCTGCTCTTCCTAAGAACTACCTTCTGGAGTTACGACAAAAGGATTATTCAGAGGCACATTCAAATCTGTTGCAATTCATCGGTGTTGGTGCCAAGGTAGCAGACTGTGTGTGTCTCATGTCTCTAGACAAGCCATGTGTCAGTTCTCCTTCCTGACGACTGTAGCTTACTGATATAGCAATAGGCGGTTCCCGTCGATACGCATGTCCTCCAGATCGCGAAACGCGACTATAAATTCAAGTCCAAGGGAACAGCAATGTCAAAACTTCTCTACGATCAGATCAAGTCATATTTCATCGAGTTGTGGGGTCCTTATGCTGGCTGGGCACATTCTGTACTCTTCACTGCCGATCTCAAAGCGTTCCAGATGCCGGTAGTGTCAGATCGTGTCAGCATCAAGTCGGAGATGACAAATGTCAAGGAAGAAGAGCTCATCTGCAACACGAAGTCGGAATGTATCCAGGTAGATACCAGACATGGTATCGTTGAGCATACAAGTGCAGAAATGGAGACAATTGAGGTAGATGTCAAACCAATTCAGGGATTGCAAGCTGCAGAAGAGGCAGCATCACTCGACGATACGTTAGCAGCGCTCAAGCGACGCAAGTCGGCAGATACTCATCCACGATCAAAACGTCAGACAGTGACAAAGATCAAAGCTGAAGAATCTTGATTCGTAATAAAGGCGTGACGCGATGGTCTCAGGAGTTTATTGTATAGTTCTATAAATGGTGGCAAACTATGCTGGCAGTGGGCCGGATCTGTTTTCCGTTGACATCGCCGTGGAAGATCTATACGCTTGCGAGATATGCAGCAGTATGAATGTCATGACAGATTTTATGTGCATTTCAGAGATTGGCATATGGTGGCAACCTTTTTCCGTGTTGCGCTAAGTTCGTCCTGCTGGAAAGCATATATCTTTGGCCCGTTAAATTCGTTTGATCGCCATTGTTTCAATAACATTTCAACTTTTGCTTTCTCGATGAATTTGGTTGCAATTTCCTTCTTCTCCTCCTTGACCACATTTAGCAGTAATTCCTTCTCTCCGTGCTTGGTCTTGTATCTCTTTAGTGACTAATAAAAATGGCTGCAAGAGACATACCATCATAATATGCACGTCCAGACCACGATCGATGGCATGCTTCTGTGCTTCATCCAACCAATTTGGCATTGTTGTGAGATGTTGCAAACTTGTTGTAATTGAGGACACTCCCCAAAGACCCACACCGAGCCCGAGATCCCACTCTTTGTAGTCTCGTCTGCCAGAATTAGAACACAATGAATGCGGACTGTCATGAATTACCTTAGCAATTGAGCAAAAGTCAGTCCAGAGATATCGCGTTTTGCATTCTGCAGCGCTCTATACTGATCAGACTCGCTCCAGCTCGCACTCTGTACGAGACGGGATCTAAGAAAGGTGACCACATCAAAGTCAACTTCCGTGGCTTGATTCGCTAGTCTCGACGTATCAATTAGGATCTGTGTGATCAGCAAAGGGAAACTAAGGAAGACGATGTATTCTTTATACCGCACTCAAGGCCAGCTTCGTAAGCTGCGTCTCGTCGTCAATACCACCTTTCTTCCACCAATCCATGAAGTAATTAACGACCAGAGATGTACAGCTGCCACACGGCTGTACGATTCGGGGCATGGCGCCTTTGTAAAGCATTTCATCAACATGATGATCTATTATGCTCATGATATGAGCTTGGTCCGATGAAAATCCCTGAACCTTGAAATGATTGTGATCGAGCAAGACAAATTTGACTTTTGGCAGATTATATAACTCTTCAAAGTGTATGAGTATGAGTTCAAGACGAGGAATTGAGTGGTGCCAGACTTACCAATTGGTAATTCATCGCGACATATCAGATCACCCTCAGCTATATTTGCTGTTCTTAAAAGGAGAGAGAGTTCTGCCCGAAGTTTCACATCTTCCCGGGGCATGTTGAGCACTGGCACAAGAGTCTGATCCATCTCTTTTTGCATACTTTGTAGGTAACCGAAAGCGATCGATGAGACACACGAATCAAGGTCTGCGGACTCATTCCCAATGACGAAGGTGAGCTTGTCCAAGGCCTGGAGTTTTGTGGGAGAGCTTAAAGCCTGGCGGCAAGAGCTCAAGTATCTACTGACAGACATATATTTCGTGTCCACTGTGTGATGCCTTACTTGTCCAGACAAATATCGATAACCACCCGTGTTGCGTGAATTTGATCAGCGAAAGTCCGTCGTAGCGGTCAGATGTATCGGTGACGAACAATCGTTCACAAGATTCTACTCTGCAGGCTCTAAACTCCGAGGATAAGAATACTCTTTAGTCAAAATAGAGCTATCAACAATCTCTCGGTGCGGGCAATCTCGATTTTTGCATGACATTCCAGCCTCTTGGAAAGCCTCTGCTGCCGGCCCCACTTCATTCTGCGAGACTTGTGTAACACGATGTCGTGTGTCCAGACATGGTCAAAACCGTAGGGAGATCGTGTCGTAGAAGATGACCGGTCGAGACATCTTGCAGGCAGGATATCCTTGATCCGTACGAGACCATGATTCAACCGACGAGATGGCTACGCAGCGTCTCGCCGTATCTGACTGTAGAATCAATGAAGACAAGGAATTTCGAAACCACCAAGTCACAATTGTTAGATGCAGTTCAAAGTAATAAATTACAGACAACCCTGGAGCATTTGCATCTTTTCGACACCTCACCACTGAAAGATGGAGATTTATTGCCGCCATGTTTTCACTTTGCATATTTCGCTCCAAATCTTACTGAGGCTGAACTGAGTCCTGATGGAGCAGACCCGACCTTCAACCCAGGCGGTACCTTCACACGTCGCATGTGGGCTGGAGGTCAATTGGACTTTTGCAAGGAGAATCCTCTACGGATTGGCCAGGTCGTACAAGAAGTCACCACGCTGGACCGTGTTGAGAGCAAACAAACAAGAGCCAAGCAACCTATGATTGTTGTGTCTGGCAGAAAGCAATACAGCAACGAGAAAGGGCTCGCCTTGACGGACACGCGCTCTTGGTTGTTTCGAGAACCCGCAGCAGCTTCGGTTGGCCAGCAGATTCCAGACCAAGTCCAGCAGAATGAAAAGTCTGGGACGATCATTCGAGCAATTCGAGCAACAGAAATCACACTCTTCAGATATTCTGCTCTGACTTTCAATTCCCACAAGATACAGTGAAGCAATCATCTGGCATAAAGAGCGGATTGCTAATACATGTTAGTTACGATAGACAGTGGTGTCGAGATATGGAAGCACAACCGGATCTCGTAGTCCATGGACCTCTCAATATCACTTTGCTTGCCAATGTCTGGCAGAGAGTTTTCAACACTTCGCCCAAGTCCATTAGATATCGAGCATTGTCGCCTGTTTATGTGAATGAAGAATACTTCATGATGCACAATGACAAGGATATATGGTGTCAAAATTCACATGGTAAGGTCATCATGTCTGCTACCGAGGCTTCGGAGCGAAGATGAGCTTACAGATGTGCAATTCCTGCTCGACGTATAGCCTTACGCAAGATATGAATAGAGTGAGGTGCAGCATACATCGGCAAGGGAAACGGGACCCCGAATGATCTTTTCAACTCTATCTATGGCCTGCGGAATACAGAGCTGCGAACTTAATCTTCATAGACCCATGATTCATCCTGCTTCGACCACGACTTAACCTCGTCGGCGCTGAACCAGAGAGCAATCTCCTTCTTGGCATTCTCGACGCTGTCGGAACCGTGACAAACATTGCGGCCAACAGCAATGGCAAAGTCACCTCGAATAGTACCAGGGGCTGATGCAAGAGGATTGGTTGCTCCGAGAAGAGTTCGTCCAGTCTTGACAGCGTCAGTACCTTCCCAGACCATGGCGCAGATTGGGCCAGAGTTCATGTATTTGACGAGACCAGCGAAGAATGGCTTCGATGAAAGGTCTTCATAGTGCTTCTCGAGGTGTGCTTGTCCGGGAGTACAAAGTTTCAGGGCAGCAAGTTTGTAGCCCTTCTTCTCGAATCTTGAGATGATTTCACCGACGAGTCCTAGCCGAGACATTAGCATGTTATAGCTTGAATTGGTAGATATGGTACTCACCTCGCTGAACACCATCTGGCTTAATCGCAATGCTATTGATACAGGTCAGTCATCTTCTTCCCAATCACATTCATCGTTCCATACAAAGTCTGTTCTCGTGCCATGTCTCGTAAGTTTATGCGGATTGGAAAACTGTCGATGGTGATGTGGTATGAAATATTTCAAGCAGCATTGCCTGATTCGTACGGAATCGAACATGCCCAGTATCGATCGTACCGGATCCGCCTGATCAATGATGAGCTCCGCCCAGCCGTCGGTGATCAGCTTCGAAGCAAATATTTCCTGATCGCGAGAATGAGAGGCTTCCTTGCACGAGGAAGCGGGGCTGAAACTTGCACGAGACCATTTTTCACTTCTCAAAGTCTCGTGAACAGCAGCTGTAACACCAGCCACAAGAGCTTGCCCGCTTAACCAGTACAGTAATGCAAGCATTGACATACTACCAAATAGTCTGTATAGGAAGATACGTCACCTATCGACACATAGCAGCACGAAACTTCACGGGCGATAAACTCACAGCTTTCATGTGGCGGTCTAGTCGCTAGAAAGAAGGACGAGCTTTGTGAGAACACTGACTGTGCATTGCTGTGGGAACATCGACTCTACATCGCCCGTAGCTTGATCATACTTTTACTCGCTTTCAAGGACACGAAGCAACAGGCTTCTATGAGGGCGTCATCGATCAGACGCTTTATCTCATATGCAGTGGTTCTGTTATGTATAGCCCTACTAACATTCCTTCTCCTCGGAGATAATTCCGAGGGCATCTCATCTCAGGTGCCCTCCTTGACCACGAAGACACCACGGCCGCCGCGCCCTCCCCTAGCCAAACCGCCCAGGTCAAGCGAACGAGCTCAGGCTGCACTAATTATGCTGGTGCGTAATTCCGAACTCGATCTCGCTGTCGGCAGTATTGACGATCTGGAACGCACATTCAACCGGAAGTTCAACTACCCATGGATTTTTTTCAATGACGAACCTTTTACAAGTGAATTCAAAGAACGCATCTCAAGTCTTACGAAAGCTAATGTCAGTTTCGAGACTATACCTGACGAACATTGGGAAGTCCCAAGCTGGATCCATCCTGATCTGATGGAAGCCTCATTTGACAGGCTTGAAGAAGCTGACGTCAAATATCATCATTTGCTCAGTTATCGTCAAATGTGCCGGTGGAACTCCGGCATGTTCTATCATCACCCCGCGCTGGAGAATCTAAAATGGTACTGGAGAGTCGAGCCAGAGGTTCAATTTTTCTGTGATATTGACTATGACGTGTTCAAATTCATGGAAATGCACGACAAGACTTATGGCTTCGTGATCAACATATATGACTCTCCAAAGTCTATAGAGACACTGTGGTCCACGGTTGAGGAATTTATCGCAGAGTACCCCCAACATATACATCAGAACAATTCGCTCCACTGGCTCAAAGACTCCTCCAGAGGAGGTCACTACGACGCTGCCAACGGATACAGCACTTGTCATTTCTGGTCTAATTTCGAAATCGCGAATATGGAATTCTGGAGGAGTCAAAAGTACTCTGACTTCTTCGAAACACTCGATGTTGCTGGTGGGTTCTTCTACGAGCGGTGGGGGGATGCGCCTGTGCACAGTATTGCATTAGGGCTCATGGAGGACAAGGAGAAAATACATTACTTCGATGATATAGGCTACCGACACATTCCCTATTGGAATTGTCCGAAATCTGATGCTTGTTCGGCTGATTGCGCATACGAGTTCACAGATGGAACCGGTCTCGATCAGGAAGATTGTAAACCAATCTGGTTCGCGAATCTTGATCGAACTTCTGCCTCACTCAGTGATTACTAAATGATACGCATCTCGGTGCACAGTTGCAAATCACAGCATTCCTTGCGGTCGTCGTTTGAGGCTACTTCAATATCATCTCCGGACTGCCACATCAATCACGCTTGTCTTTCGGCATACGAGAGGCTGCCCACAGTTGTTCGCGGATAATATATACCCCACGATTACAATCGCCGCAGTATTTGTTCATATCAAAGGTATATTCATGGCAGCTGTGTGAAAGAAGACAAAAACTCGGTGTGCACGCAGGCAAACCTTGCTAGCTTAGTAAAGCACTACTTGCGCATAAGGATTTGTGCCAGACCATCACGGCCCTAAATCAGCCTTACTAAGTAGGCATATCTCTTGACATAATGTTTCAATTTAAAAGTTTTTCCATACAGAATATAGATTCTCTCTGGTCAAGGAATCCATTATCGAGACTCCTTGCTGTATCTACATCATTTGGGCACGGAACAGGGTCATGACAATATGCTTGTATCACTGGAATAATACAATCTGGTTGTCACTCGATATCCACGGCTCAGCCAAGGTCTGCTTACTCGTCTCCTACAATGCTGTTGGCGTCCACTAAGCCGTGCCGACCTCGAATGTCCTTCATCCGGGCTTGCTTTGCATCGTACTCTGCTTCTGTCTTCAATAAACTATGTTCCCTTCCCAGAAAATATTGCCGTGCTTCTCTATCCATAGTCGACATTTCGAGTGGATACAATTTCATGATTTCCTGATGATTGCTCATGCTGCAGTTTCTCCTCTCCCGCTCGCTGTCCTATTCTGCGCATCTCAGCGCAATCTTAATGCTCCACAAATTTATTGAATTGTACCACAAAACTGGGGCAAGATCCCGCTCTCAACAAAGATCTTTGAGATTCACTCCTTTGCGTCATAGAGACTCGAGTCTCTTTCCTTTGGAGCTTCGTTGACCAAGCCGCAGCGCAACGAACTCTCATCTCTCGACAAAGCAGGTCGACCCGACCTTCTCAGCCTTGTGCTACTAGCGACACTCGAGTCCATCGAGAGCGCTGCCCACCAGTCCTTCCTCCCATCGATTCACAGCCAAGTGTCGAGCAGTCTTGATGGAACTATTGAGTCTGATACTATGTCTCGTCCTGGTAAAGGCATGCCTGGACAACGTACCTTGGTCAACCCTCTTCCATGGCAATTCCCGGGACTCGACCACCGAAAAGGGCAAATTTCCACCTAATCAAGCAGAGATTGATCGGGCACGAATGGTTCAGAAGATTGAATGGAGCATTTGGACAGCTTACACTGGTATGGAATCACGATAGGCTCTCTTTCAATTTGTGCTTAGTGACTGATCATTTTTCTTAGTGCTCAAGTACAGTCTTTCGTGGTGGTATTCGAGATCAGCAACATTCTATCTCGCGGCCGGCAGTTTTCCCAAGGCAATAGAATGGGTCTTATCTCTTCCAAGTGCAAGGGGACAAGGTAAACATCCAAGATCCCCAACGAGGTCATACGTCTGATATGCTACAGGAGCGTTGGCAACCGGCATATTTTCCTATTGTGCAGAAATATCAACTGCTAGTGTAACATCGACTTTAAGAAATTTATTATAGTGATGAATTTTATGGCGTGTCCTAGAGATCACGATAATTCCAGTGTCCAAGTAGATACATTGTTTTCCTGATCCATAAGATGCGTGGACAGCCCTGTCCAATACATATGAACAGGTACTCCTGATTGATGTGCCAAGGATGTAAGACGCTAACTGCTCGACATTGCTGCATGTTTACGCCTTGCGAGATCTTGTAACGGGCGAAGTGTATGAGCCACTCGCTTTGGTGGCTGAGGTATCCTCAAGGCTAGCTTGGACAGAGTCTGTGAACTTTGGATCGATAGCAATCTCCCCTGAACTGATCGATTTTCTTGCAGCCCTGGGGCCCTTTTTCGAATACACTCGAAGGTAGAAGCTAATGAAGAGCAGTAGGTAGGAACTAAGGATACCAACTCCCATGAGAGCTGCGAACTCTTCGCCTGTACAATCACCGACTGTAGGTGCCCATGGGAAGTACTTCATTGCGAAATGTGTGTACGAGGCAAAATAGATGAAGCCCAGGTCGATCACGAACTGGATGATCTGAATTCGGGTCACCCACTCCTTCCACCATACTCGGATGCCTCTGGCAGATAAGAAGTAGTAGAAGTACATAACGACATGGACAGTCAAGTTGAGAATGATGGGTACATAGGACTGGCAAGTTAGAAAAAGTCTGCCTAGAAAGTAGTAGACTTACCACAGAGGTTTTCCCGAGAAGTTGGGTCCAGCAAAGGGCAGCAGTTGCTCCATGATGGTAGGTGTGGAGGAAAGCCAAGGGTTTCTTCTTCAAGAAGAGAAACATGGTGTCGATGAGTTCGATATACTTCGTGATATAGTTCAACTAGACAGAATATTAGAAGTGTCGATCGACTCGGATGTGATAGGTATACATAGTAAATAAAGACCAGTGGCTGTGTCCAGGCCCCTGCATCACAGATAGAATAGAAGACTCCCCTTCGGACGATGATCGGAAAGATCTGCTCGAATAGCAGGACCAACAAGAGTCCGGAAAGGAACGTGAGACCCAAATTATGTAGCTGGAACCAAAAGTTGAGCTTCAAGGCTGGACGACTTCTCATGAATTCCCTGCCGCTGAATATGACGACGTAGTACGCGATGATGGCACCCAAGACTTCCTGCCATGTCGACATGGGTGTTTTGCCGGGGACAAACTTGAAATCTGATGCCCAGTTGCCCGTGAGGGTATGCCATGCTTCATCAAAGATGGGCCAGAGATGTATACCAAATGGCCTGTCGAGAGTGGGAAATCCTACCGTAACCATCCTTGCCAGGCTTCCAGAGGTTGATGTATCGTGGACTACCAAGTGTTATGCAGGCTCAGAAGGCTATGTGCAATTGCTGGCTCAGAAAACAACACTATTGCAGGAAGTGCGCTGTTCTTCGCGCAAGGGGGCAGAGAAGCTCGGTCTCTCGGGAGCGTGCCAGGCAAGAGTTTGGGGGAGCTTTTTTCAGCGCTCGAATCAGATCATGAAAAGTCCAACTTTTCGGGGTTTCCGAGGCCCGAATTCATGAGCACATGCGTGGCAACGTCCATGGAATGTCAACAATCCGCACGGAAACGGAAACTCCGCACAGGAGAGTGCCTTATCAGTCTAGATGAGGCTACCTTGCATGCTTCCGAAGGTCCATGTTCTGAGCGTGTGAGCTCTACTCTCTCGTGCTCGTCGTCTCGATAGTCGGAGGCATCTGCTATCTCTGGCATAGCGAGCTGTGGATAGTCGGCCTTTCATTGCATGGCCTTTGACCAGGCAAAGTCACTCGAGTGCTCCACTTGGGGGCTAATCCATGTATCTTAGTTGTGTCCCAAGGCAATATTCCATGCATCGGTTCGAAGTTCATCGCCTTCAGAAAGAATGAAATCTCTCGGATTGAAAACTAAACTTGCTTTCTTGTCTCATGCAAAACCATCAAGATGGATCATCCTGAGGTTGTGTCCAATGCAACATTTGATTTCTTCATCGAGATTGTCCTGCTTCCACCTAATAGTTGGCCTGAGAACGCACCAACCAATGAGATTGCAAGGGATACACGCCTGGTCACCACTCCAGCATTGATCCGTCTACGTAGATACACTACAAACGGCACAGGCAGATGGATTGCTACGAGCCATGGCACACTGAACTTCTCGGTGTAGTGCTGCCGATAGAATCCAAACGGAAGGTTTATCAGTGCCGCGGAAAGAAATAGGGACGTCTGAGTGACAAATTTACTTCTTCTAGGCAATGACATACTGCCTTTTTTTCTGCAGTACGGAGTTGAGTAGCTTTAATCGATGCCTACAATAGGCCTGCTCAACTGATTTCGCACTTGAAGATTGGGCAGAGAGGTCCCGACAGTGGGTTGTTCTGACCAATCAGTATGAGAAAATCACTTGACTAAACCGGCAGATTAAGGACGTGCCGCACAGAACGACATCGAGGCTGGCATCTTATCGACTGTCCTATTCAGAGGGACTTGCCATCTCATACGAATGTTAGTGATCAGATCTTATACTGTAATTTGACATGCATGTGTTCCGCAATCAGAGAGCTCCTCCCCAACCATTCCCTCAGATCCCGAAACGTCGCCGGTCTGGAAACATCAGACCTCAGAAAGCATGGGCGGTCATTGTCCAGGCTCAATCGATCTTTACTAGAGTTACACTTAGATCTTTCTCAAGCAGTTTGTGGCCAGGATCCAATATGCTCAGAGGTACTTTGATGAAACATTGTTACCGAGGCCTCGCTAATCTAGTCTGCAGCTGCACTAAAGTCTAGCTCTTCAAGAGTCGCAACACCTTTAGTCACAAGAGCACCAAAAGTGTTTACTGCTGTGCGTCAGTATTCCGATTCCCATGGCGAGGAGTCTTTCGAGTCCTTTTCTCAGCGATATGAGAAATTCTTTGCTGGAGTTGAGGATCTTTTCGAATTGCAGAGAGGTCTGAACAATTGTTTCGCATATGATTTGGTACCATCTGTGGGTGTCATACAAGAAGCTCTTAAGGCATCCCGAAGAGTAAACGACTTTGCTACATCTGTCAGAATATTCGAAGGTATCGCTCAAAAGGTCGAGAACAAAGGACAGTACGCACAATACCTTGAGGAGCTCAAGCCATTACGTGAAGAGCTCGGTATCACTCTCAAGGAAAACTTGATCAAGTAGACATAGTGGTAAAGACGCCATGGAGTCTGCCGCAAGTATAGGCATCGCCCTCGATTCTATAGTAGCTCCGAAATCATACTGTTACAAATGTGTCATCGCTATGCAAGAGGCTAAAATTCATTCTCATACTGACTTGACGCCTGTGACCATTCATTCTTTCTTGTCAGATGGCTTCAGAATTTGGCCAACCTGCTCTGAGACACTACTCAGTTTGTCAATAAAGTGTGCCTTGTCTAAAGACACTTGTTGAATAGCTCTGGCGTTACTGGTAAACTTCTCCGACTCCACCTGTAACAATTTCTCCTCTATTTTTATGACTCGGTCGAGTACTGCTTGAAGAGAATCCGCCTCCAAGAATTTGTTTAGCACCCGATTCAGCACAAGAGTATCCTGAAAAATTAGCCGGCATACAAGAATTAAACTAGTTACAAGTATACCTTGACCAAGGAGCTCATGTATACAGACGGTTCTCGAGGGTCGCCGGTCTCGTTAGAATCAGACATGCTAACCATTGACTGATTCATCTCTTGGCAGATCTGATAAGTCCTATCTTCCATAATTGAGACAAGCTTATCATGAATTTCTTTACGATGATCCCTGTATAGCTATATGATCAGTTTGAGATCAGGAGGTAGTACCAAGGCAAACTTACCAATTCAACATTTGAAAATTCCTGAATTATCCCTGGTTGCAGGCCGGTGAATCGTGAACAATATGTTCGTACGCTGGGAATGAGCACAAGAACGAAAGATACTGCTTGCGAAGCAATTGCTAAATGTTTCGCTGTGATGCGCTCGAGACCAGCACTGCGAGTCGCACCGGCACCCAATATCAGCTGACATGAGCGAGAATTGAATGTGCGTAGAATTCCTAGAACGCTGCCGACCGCTTCAGATTTTACTACTTGAAATATCTCCCCAAAACTCAGAGACTGCTCAAGAACATTTAATAACGCGATAGCACTCTCAGGAAGCACGAACCTTGTCGCTTGGAGATTGACGTGCTTGTTAGAACCAATCAACTCTTGGAGTGACAACGTGTAGCTCTTTAATGGCGCTTGCCACTCCTCTGGACAGATCGTACCTGACTCGTTTAACGTGTTTACGACTCTCTGTAATTTCTCACTTGTGGTCACAGGTTGCCAGCTATCAGTCTCCATGATCCTTGCCAAGAATTGTGAACGAAGCTCAGCCCATTGAGCATGATGAGCTCGAATCTGGCTGCATATACTGTTGGACAATGTAGCACCAAATTGACCTGTTAAAGCCTCACATTCTCTGTTGAAGACATGACTTAAATCGTAAAGGTCTTTTAGATCAGAGACACTTAATTCGAGATTTGCGTGGATCCGAACATTGAGTAACTTGACAATTCTGTTTTGAGAAATGTCCACGATGTTCGAAGCTAGTTGACTTGCATAAATGTGGTTTTGAGCTGATTGTGGAATATGATCGGAAGATGAAGTGATCAGGTCAATGAGCACTTTTTGGTGCAAGGAGATGCGTCGTACAAAAATGCAGGTTTGGACATAAATTTTGCAGAGCATTGAGTTTTGAGCCGGTCCGTTTAGCGATCGAAGCGAGATGGCAAGTGCATTACTCTTATCGGTTATAGCACGATTAGCCTTGCCACTCATAATAGATTGCGCATCGTCTTCCTCCTCATTCGAGGGCAGGTTGCGTTTTGTGAGCAACTTTGAAGCCTTGACTGCGGCGTCGCTATATTCGCTGTAAGCCGTCTGAAGCTGATCTGTCAAGACCAATGCTCCAATACTCTTCATCAACTCAGTTCGCAACTTCTCAACATTAAGTTCGGTGAAGGCTGCTTGAGAGTGATCTCCTGACTGTCGAGGGGACCGAAGATGTCGATGCCGAAGAAGAGCATAGTATTGATCAAGATCGGTGAGGTCGATAGTGCTACTAACATCATCCAGGAGTACACTTTTGAACGCAGCAATATCTGCTTGTCCTAAGGTGAACTTGGTTTTGTTGATACCGTATTCCATTTGCTCCACAACTTTAGTGATTTTTAAACCTGGAGTCGCTTCTAGATACCGTTGGAAGTCTGACATGAGCCGTACAGATAGTAGGGTGTCTTGCTCAGCGGCTGCTTCTTGCATTTCACGATAAGTACCCCATAAATGGCGAATGCTGACGAGGTCTTCTCGTAATTTTCTCACGTTTTGGACTTTCCGACTTTGAGTGCCTAGATCCAATCGGACGTCTGCACTATTTGCCCTCATTCTTTCTAACTTCTGCTTCACATTTGTAATTGACTCTCTGGCATGCGTTGCGCGCGATTGCAAGAGACGAAGATCGCCAATAGCTTGAAAGAATGCTGGACCTGTGGCACTGATGTTGTCCACTAATGTTGTCTCAATCGTGTCCAGATAGGCAGAAAATCGCTCTTGCAGTCGAGAGCTTGTATCTATACTGTGTCGGCCTTCACTCATTTCGTCCAGCGGCGCTACTATGTGCGCATTGCCACTGACAAGATCGAAAGTTCGAGGATTCTTCAAGTCGAAGTCGTCTGCGCCAAAGATATCGGGAATCAATGATTGATCCATGACATCCTCAAAGGGATCACCCGATTCAGACCTAGGAGAGTCATTTCTGCCAGAGAAAAGAGACGAAGTTTCGTCTATGGATCTATTTGAGGACGCCTGAAAGGAAGGAGCTATCTGGCGACCGAGAACACTATCGATTCCTCCTGAGCCGGAAAAAATGGAACTAGCTCTAGGTTTGACGCTCGACTGATTCAGTTGTAAATGTTGTTGCAGACCGTGCTGTTTCGCCTGTATATAGTTCTGGAACTCGACACCAATGTTGGCGTTGTAAGCAGCGAAATCATTGATAGAGGCAACAGGGATCGGTGTCAGATGTACAAGAGGTATGTCTCGACTGCTTGGCCTGGCGCCGTTCGTGTTGATGGCATGAGGATTGTTTAGCAGAGATGATATGCTCAAGCTAGTGGGTTTGACACTTCCAAGCTGTTGTGTATCTGACATTCGAACTGTGGAGACAATGATAGCTTTTCCAAGTCCTCGATTAGTGAAGCAACTCTACGGTCATAGTGCAGGAATCTTAGTCGTCCACTGCGTAATCTCGAATGGAGTGTCTACAAAAAGGCGTCGTTACTGTTGATCATTTTGTTCGATTCGCAAATCATCTGCTGGTTCTGTCAGTCTAGAGTCTGCTGATTTATCGACCGTTTCGAGTTCTGTCTGTTCTCATTGTATTCGTAGGCGTCTGTCCATCTGAACTTATGAGTCAGTCTCTCGCTAGTGCGAGATCAACGATGGAGCATGGAGCAGTGACGACCACAAAGGCATGAGTTACCAGATGGTGGAGCGTTTCTGGACAACGCACGTGTCAGATTTGACGCGTCGCGATGCGATGAAATTCCAGGTTTTCTCATTAGAGCGAATTTGGCTGCAGTGCGAATTAATACGCCCATCATCGTCGCGTTTGTCCAGCCTTGACTAGAGAGTACGTATTGCGATCGCTCTGAAAAGGGCAGAAAAGACGACTTACATCTGTAATTGTCTCATTCTTTCTCATAAGCTCATCAGAGGATAGCTATCAAAGCGAGACAGCAGCATCATTGACTACCATTTCGATATCGGTCCTCACATATTCCATAACAGAATCGTAGACAGACCGCACACGGCCCAGGATCTGATAACTACCACTTCTGGCTCCCCTCGAGTAGATCAACTCAGTCTAAACAGTATATCAAAACAATAATGAGTGGATTCGATGCCTCGACGGTCTATTCGGCAAGCGTGTTCAATCAGGACATCACACCCAACTCTGCCACGGCAACCGAGACAATGTTCGTACAGTTCATACAAGAGTTTCAGATTGATCGAGCCTTTGTATATAGAGAGCAACTTCGAGAGAATTGTCTGATAGGTCGACCTTGTCTTGATGTCGACATCTCTCATCTGATAGCTTTCAATGAAGAACTAGCACATAGGCTCGCATCAGAGCCCGCAGAACTCATTCCATTGGTACGAGGATTCCATGCGGAACACCGATTCAGAGACTGATTTGGACTTAGTTTGAGGCTGCCACATTACGCTGTGCCCGGCAGATGCTTGCTCCTGCAAATGTTGAACGCACTAACCTTAGTGATTGCCAAATCACATTGTCTTCACGAGAGAATCTTCTATCGATCCGAGATCTGAACGCTACATACATCTCGCGGCTTGTTCGGATTCCAGGTAAGCTGATCATAAATGTTAGTGAGGACTTCTAACGGAACTTTAGGCATTGTCATTGGTGCTTCCACCCTGTATTCGAAAGCAACACAACTACATTTAATGTGCAAAGCGTGTAGAAACGTCAAGACTCTGACACTCAACGGAGGTTTCAGCTCCGCACAGTTGCCTCGGACTTGCGACAGTCAGCCTGCAGCTGGAGAAACGAAGGATTGTCCGCTTGATCCCTTCGTGATCATGCACGATAAATCGCGCTTCATCGATTCCCAGAAATTGAAATTACAAGAAGCGCCTGACATGGTGCCGGTGGGCGAGCTGCCAAGGCATATCGAACTTAGTGCAGATCGTTATCTGGCGAACAAAGTTGTTCCAGGTAGTCGATGTACGGTTATGGGAATATATTCTATCTATTCTAGTAACAACAACTCGAAATCTGCTGGTGCTGTCGCGATACGAAATGCTTACATCAGGGTCTTAGGCCTGGAGATTCAGTCTGACATGAGTGCCAAGGGTGTAGCTATTTTCGATGCACAAGAAGAACAAACCTTCCTTGAGATGTCAAGAAATCCAAAACTTGGCGATATCTTTGCCCAGTCTATTGCGCCATCGATCTTCGGTAATAACGATATCAAGAAAGCTATTGGTTGTCTGCTCATCGGTGGTTCGAAGAAAGTGCTTCCCGATGGTATGAAGCTTCGTGGAGACATAAATGTTTTGCTACTCGGAGATCCAGGTACTGCGAAATCACAGCTACTCAAATTTGTAGAGAAAGTCGCCCCAATTGCTGTCTACACTTCGGGGAAGGGCTCAAGTGCTGCGGGTCTGACAGCGTCCGTTCAGCGCGATGCAGTCACGCGTGAATTCTTCCTAGAAGGCGGCGCAATGGTCCTCGCTGACGGTGGCGTTGTCTGTATTGATGAGTTCGACAAGATGCGAGATGAGGATCGAGTAGCGATTCACGAAGCAATGGAGCAGCAAACCATTTCGATAGCAAAAGCTGGTATTACAACAATCTTGAATTCCAGGACGTCAGTTCTAGCAGCTGCGAACCCAATTTTCGGACGTTACGATGACATGAAAAGTCCTGGTGAGAATATTGATTTTCAAACAACTATTCTGTCACGTTTTGACATGATTTTCATTGTCAAAGACGACCACAATGATGCACGAGATCGAGTTAGTCCTATTCCCCAAATATCCCTTCTGCTATGTTACTGATCATGCTAGAATATTGCACAGCACGTCATGAATATACATATGAACAGGCAGACATATGAAGCTCATGTCGAGGGAGAGATTCCCATAGAGACATTGCGACGATACATCAGTTATTGCAAAAAGTATGAGCACCCGCGGAGTGCTTACTGTCGCTAATGACATTCAGAACCTGTGCCCCACGGCTGTCTGTGGAAGCTGCTGAGAAATTGTCGAGTCACTTTGTGGCAATCCGGAAACAGGTACAACAAGTCGAACAAGACAGTAATGAGCGTTCTAGCATTCCGATTACGGTCAGACAACTCGAAGCAATTGTGCGGATTACAGAGTCGCTTGCGAAGATGACTTTGAGTCCTGTCGCTAGCGAGGTTCACGTAGACGAAGCCATCAGGTTGTTCCGTGCATCAACGATGCAAGCCGTTGGAGAAGGAGCAACAACTCGACAAGAGTTGGTTGATGAGGTGAACAAGATTGAAGCAGAATTACGTCGACGGCTACCGATTGGCTGGAGCACTTCATATGCAACCTTGATCAAGGAGTTCGTCAACGGAAAGGGTTACACTACGAATGCGCTTGCAAAAGCACTCCATGTCTTGGAACGGCGGGAAACGATACAGCTTCGCAACCAAGGCGCGGCAGTATTTCGTGTTGGAGTATAGTGACAAAGGAGTTTATTGTGTACTCATCACATGCTACCATGCATACATTTTCTCATACATATATAAGTTCAACATAGAGTGCTGCTGGAAAAAGTGCTTGCGTCATGATGTCTTGTAACCGTGCAGTAAGAGTGAATGCCACAAACTATAAGCAGCGATCTTCATTCATCATCATCATCACCGAGTGCGAAAGAATCGGGTCTTGCCTTTGTGTCAGTCTTGGTCACTCTTGATGTAGCTTCAGGCTTTTCGGAATTGACAGGAATATGGGCCTTTGGCCTGATGACTGTTGTAGCTGTTGCCGTGTGATCCTCAAGCTGTAGTTCGCCAAAGTCGTCGTCGAGAGTCTGCTGAAGGTTAGTCTTTGCACTGGACAAGGGAAAGATCTTGGAGTCAATTACATGAGCGTCACGATCATATTGCGTGGAACTTCTGGGGTTCTGTTGATAGAGACCCTGTGATCCTCTCTCTCCCGTCGATGTCTGAGACTCAACCTTTTGAGCATATTGTGAACGAATGCTGGAGAGGAACGAATTGACCTTTGATTTCGTTTCATTAAATCCTTGAATGATGTTCTCCTTCAGCACGGGCAAATCGTCATCGATGAAATTACGAGTGTTCTCCGGGGAGGTGGACTCCTGCTGGGCGGCATGGTGACCTGTGGTCTGTTGTCTGGAGCGTCTGCTTCCCTGCAGAGCAACTTGTCGTGCAAACTCTTCGTCTGCCAAGATCTGTATTTGCTGTTCATCACTCAAGGTGTGTGCCTGAGTCTGTGCAGGCAGGTCTGGTTTGAAAGTCGGATCCGACATGCCCAACAAACCATCAAAGGCCTTTTCTACATTGTTCGACGAGGCTATAAGGACGGCGCGGATGATACTGACATCGATCTCTGGAAACGCCGATCTGAGTATGGCTACATTAGGATTCTCTGGTTTGTCCTTTGGATCGGGCGCATGTGTGTCGGTCACGTCAGGAGGGACGACCTGTGTTTGAGAGTTCTCGCGAGTATCTCGAGTCTCCATCTCCTGGACCATTCAAGCTCTTGGACAGAAATCCACACGATCGAGATATCGATGTTGAAAGCTGATTCAGTGAGCCCCCGTCAGACCCAAGTTGTGGACGTATGCGATGCCAGTGGTGCCAGGATGGCCATCATCAGATCAACACGCCTAGGAGGGGAATGTTAAGATGCCACTTCTAAACCCCCTTTTGTGGCCCCGCAGGTCCCAAGCGCCCAGACTCCCTGGCACATGTGCAGGGGCGGGATTGCCAATGAGATTCCTGCCAAATTCTCGAACTGCTGCTAATCCCCTGCAAACTGAGATGGTGGTCTGGTGTGTTGTGATCCAGGGCTGAATAGTGATTGAAGCTGGGGATACCTGCCGTGTATCAATTTCTTCTTGGCAAAGTCTTAAAATCCTTGCTACTCAACGTGCACAGGGCAGTTGGACCGCAAAAGGAAAGCTCGAGCTGTAAGTGACAATCTCGCGGGAACCTCGGAAGCGAAGCAAGCCGCGATGGTTACCCGCTCTGCGAGTTTTGTACCAAGGAAGACTCTCGTATCCTCAAAATTGCAATCATGTCATCTTCTATAGAGTTCGACGGGTTTTGCACAAACGAAAGGGTCTGAGTGTAGAGCTTCAGACTCCAAGTCCATATAGGGAAATTCGAGGTTGCTCGCAATGGTTGCCAACCAGGGGTGATGTCAATAGTGTCAATCTACGCTCGAAATCTGTAGTAAACAAGCACCCTTTCCTCGGAGAGGATTACCCTAGCACGTCAATATGAACAACGAATACGTGGTTCCGTTGAGTGCATTCGTGGCATCCTTGGCAAGTACTACTGTAGGCTATCCTGTCGATACCGTGAAGAGCAGACTTCAGACATATCCCTATAATGGTACGATAGACTGTATAAAGTCCACATGGCGGGCCGAGGGATTTCGGGCATTCTTCAAAGGCATCTCTGTCCCGGTAATGGATATTCTTGCTCTGTCATCTGAAACGTTTATTGACCTTGTAAGCTGCTATCGGCCACAATCATGCGGACTGCAAGTTTCAGCATCTACGATATCCTGTCACGAGATATGGCGAAGTATACATCTCGGGAAAGAAATTCACCCTCCGTGACCTTTCTCAGCGGATTCGGTGCAGGTCTCGTGGTCTCCGTCATTGCGGTAATATTGCGAGATCAATCAGCATTCACTTCTGACGTTCCAGTGTCCATTCGAGTTGATCAAGCTGGCCTCACAGCTGGATCAGCTTCTCACAGGCTCTCCCATTAGCAGGACACCAATAGATTCAGCCAGGGCAATCTATAGACAAAATCACAGCCTTGCCGTGTTCTGGTCTGGCTGGAGATGGCACGCCGCCCGAGACTCGATTGGCACAGGCATGTTCTTTACTAGTTACTATATGATCAAGGACTTATCTATCGCATGGTCCGGAATTGAGAAGCCTTGGCACCATGCACTTTCCGGCGCCATTTGCGGATGTTTGGCATGGACCATCGTGTATCCTGTCGACACCATCAAGGCCGTAACCCAGAAGAATATGCTTGCAGGCCGTGTGGCATTCAAGGTCAATATACGGGACATGTATAGAGGTGTCTCTGTATCTCTGTTCCGATCAGGTTTGATCAATGCTCTCAATTTCACACTGCTCGAAAGGGCAATGCTGATCCTGAGGACTAAAACCGTTCGAACAGACGCCATGAGAGCCGCACAGTAATGGAAGGCTTGTCAATGACATCTTGAGAAGATCTGAGACAGCCAAGGCATATGAGACCTCAACAGAATGGTATGGATAGCCGACAACTGTGCTTTCCCGAATTAGTGCTTATGAGAACGTACAAACGAGCTTTAGGCTGCCATTTGAGGTATCGCCAAGTCTTGATTGACGATAGAGTGATTCGTCTCTTGTACATTAACGCGGTTTGTAGGAACTTCTGGAAGATCTGGCAACTGGAACGATCAGCACAAGTGCAAACATGAGATCTGAAGGGCTTACATTTGTTTCTTGTAGACGCGCGAATTCTTCGAGGGCTTCACTCTCCTCAGTACTCGTCATAGCTGTAGAGAGCGCACGAGAGATTTCCTATAAGCTGTTGGCATGATGATATTCAACGGGAGATTGCATCTTACCTCTTGATACGCAATAGCATCAGCAGATTCCTCAATTATCCTTTCTACTTTCTCCAATGACATCTCTTTTTGTAGAGTTTTCAGCACTTGGTTGCCTTGCGACAGACCATAAAGCACGTCTTTCTCCACCGCTGCGAATTCAATGCTGGAAGTCTTTCGACTCAGTCAGTAAGTCGAGCGACAAAATCCGGTGTACATACAAGCTGCTCCAAGACAGATAACTGCTCGTCCGTCTTCTCAAGCAAGGATTCTTGATACTTCTTCTTTCGCAATGCAAGCAATGCCCTGCGTTTATCTCCCATCTTCATACATTGTCGAGCTATCTCCTGTTCACGATCCAAGACTATCACAATTCGTTTCTGAAATTGTCGCAACTTGTCTCTCTGAACCTTCATCTCCAGGATTGCCCGATCATGAGACGTGATTTTACTTTGTTGCAAACCCATTGCTCCTTGTCCAATTGTTCAGATGTACGAGAACAAATTCAAAAGGTCCGCGCTGAAATAACCTGCAAAGCACAGTAAGCCATTGACAGAACTCAATGTTCGCGTCTTTGCCTGCTTATTTCCCGACTAGTGAGCCTTGATTACTGCGGCGCTTGTCGAGTGCAAGCATGCATCAGAAGCAAGGTGACTCTCTGGCTCGAAGTATGGAGCGTGGCTGATGTTCGCGATATGGTGACGCATGAGCCAATCACATGCGAGGAACTCCACTGCGACCATTCAAAAAATATTCTAAAAATGCTTCCGAACACCAGAAGCCATCTGAACAGCAGACTCTCAGTTTGTGCGACACGACAGAGTCAGTTCCGCATTTCTGAATCAACGCCTGGATCTTGGACGCTCCTCTAATCGAAGACGGATGTGGTAGAAGACGAATCATTTCCAAAGTTGCCGGACAAGGTATCGGGGGTTTTCAAAACCACAAGTGCTCCTACGAGCTGTCAAACTTGCGACATTGACCTCTCTCAGAAGGTAGACATTCATTTTCAGCAACCAGAGTACACTTCTCTCGACGGTCGATTCTGATCGCCATGACACTTCAACATGAATTGAAGGAGAAGATCAAAGTTCACGTTCAAAATTACCTGAGTAGCTCCTCCGATTCGCACGGAAGTCATGGACCTGTCAGTCGCATCAGAGTGTATAGTTATATCCAAGAACACGACAAAACTCTAGCAAGGAAGAAAAAAGTCCAATTAGAGAAAATGATAGACAGTGTTTGTCGTGACATAGAGAGTCGACTCCTTGTCAGTCAGTCTGAGAGCGAGCCAATCGAAATCGAGGAGGACTCAGTAGCACAAGACAATTCGCAAGTGAGCAAAACGCCCATGGCCTTATCATCCGTCGTTGACCATCCAGAATCAAGAGAACAATTCTCCTAATCAGTCTATACCCGGCGATACAGCAAACAAGAGGAAGGATCGGGGTTCCTTCCAGCCTTCCAAGAGCAAACGAGCAAAAGGTGAGATTGCAAAATTTGTCCTGTACTCATACTGAATTCCTCAAGTACAAGAATCTCGGGACCCTCCGAACGACCTCAGCCTTGCCGATCTGGGCGGTGTCGATGATTGCATCGCCGAGGTTCTGGAGATGATAGTCATGCCACTAACTCATCCCGAAGTCTATACTCACACTGGTATTTCCATACCTCGGTAAGATCGATATATCGATATACAATCATGTGCTTCATCTAATGTCTCAGTGGAGTGCTATTGCATGGACCACCAGGATGTGGGAAGACTCTTCTTGCCAATGCTGTTGCTGGAGAGATGGGAGTACCATTTATCTCTATATCTGCTCCCTCGATTGTGTCCGGCATGTCCGGAGAATCAGAGAAAAAGGTAAGAGAAATATTCGACGAAGCAAAGTCACTTGCACCGTGCCTCTTGTTCATCGACGAAATTGACGCTGTGACCCCGAAACGAGAGAACGCTCAGCGGGAGATGGAGCGAAGGATCGTGGCTCAGCTCCTGACTTGTATGGATGACATGTCTCTGGAAAAACTTGAAGGCAAGCCCGTAATGATCATTGGTGCTACGAATCGTCCGGATAGTCTTGATCCTGCCTTGCGCAGAGCAGGCCGCTTCGACCGAGAAATCTGCATGGGAGTTCCGAATGAGAGGTCGAGAGAACAGATCTTGCAGGTGCTCTGCCGAAAGCTACATCTGTCGGATGATTTGAATCTAGAAGTGCTCGCAAAGATGACACCTGGATTTGTTGGCGCCGATTTAAATGCACTGGCTGCTGCTGCTGGTGTGGTCGCAATAAAGCGAATCTTCGAATCACTCAGGGACAGCAATATCTTAGCTGCAACTGATATAGTCAGCGCTGATGAGATGCAAGTCGATTGCCTCAAACCTGCACCGGAGAACAAATTGCTAGCTATAAAGGCAGGATCGAGTCTGTCTGCGATCAGGGATTTCCTCAATGCACACCAAACGAAAATGTCTGCTGAAGAGCTTGCGCCATTCTCCATCAGATACCAAGATTTCTTGGTAGCACTGCCCAAAATTCAGCCCTCCTCGAAAAGGGAAGGCTTCACAACTGTCCCGGACGTGACTTGGACGGACATTGGGGCTTTGAGGTCCATTCGCTCCGAATTACAGATGGCCATCGTACAACCAATCAAACGCCCGAACCTTTACAAGAGCGTCGGTATAGTAGCCCCAGCTGGTGTACTTCTCTGGGGACCTCCAGGCTGTGGCAAGACACTCCTCGCCAAAGCCGTGGCGAATGAATCACGAGCAAACTTCATAAGTATCAGAGGTCCAGAACTCCTCAATAAATACGTCGGGGAGTCTGAGAAAGCCGTACGACAAGTGTTCAGCCGAGCGAGAGCCAGTGCACCATGTGTAATCTTCTTTGATGAACTGGATGCCTTGGTCCCTCGCCGAGACGACTCTCTCGTACGTCCAATTGGAAAACGTTCCGTGATCTCAATGCTAATTCTCATTCTAGTCCGACTCCTCTGCTCGTGTGGTCAATACTCTGTTGACGGAACTTGACGGTCTTGGAGACAGGCACGGCGTTTTCGTGATTGCCGCTACAAATCGCCCTGACATGATCGACCCTGCAATGATGAGGCCTGGTCGCCTGGACAAGCCCCTCTTTGTGCAACTACCAACACCGGAAGAACGTACGGAGATTCTGAAGACACTAACCAAAATGACTCCTCTCGAGCAGTCCATCAACCTCGCGGAAATTGCGGTAGACCAGCGCTGCGAAAATTTCAGGTGACGATGACACTACTGACGACTCCCGAGAATGAAGTCTAACATGCTGTAGTGGTGCAGATCTTGCTGCTCTGGTCCGAGAGGCAGCTGTTGCTGCCCTACGAGCTACTGTTCTGACTGATATCGTTGACTTTGAGCCCGCGGACATGCTGGACAATAGTAATGCAAGAATCACAATAACCTTGAGCCACTTTACCGAAGCATTCGAAAAGGTAAGGCCGAGTGTATCTGAAGGCCAAAGATCAAAATATGAAAAACTTCTTAAGAAACTGCTATGAATCTGAAATCTAGCAGAGAGAGCACATGTCATTTTCGCTGAGAACAATCGACATATGTTCATAACTTTGTAGTAATGTGAGGCACTACGTCCTTGAAGGACAAGGTAATTCATCTATACATCCGCTATTATGTCGGATGCTTGTGTGAGGGACGCTACCATTCTGCTGCATTCTTTGCGTCGCTGTATTGTGTAATCACTTTCTTTAAGCAATTCGTTCAGCACATCGCTCTTGTACAAATTCTCAAGCAATTCTCGCTGCATTTCCTCCTTACACGTTCTAGGTTCTGTGGTCAGCTAGGTCGGCATACATCGGACTGGTTGCTTACTGCACTAGTGTCAACATGATGCTCTTTGGAACCATGTCAATCATTGTACGTTTGACGATGTTGAAGTACGAATTGATCAAGAGTTTGATAACTTCCGTCTCTATCGACTCTCGCTCAGACAATGTTCCGGATGCTTTCAAGACAGGCGGTGGAGCTTCCATGGCCGACATTCTCTTCTTGTTCTTGGAAGCGAAGAAACTGCCGAAGAAGCCAGAATTCTCCGAAACATTTTCTAGAGATTGACTATTCGCTGGGTTCTGCTGAGCAAACGGAATTGGCTTTCCAGTCTTGGGATCAACCTGAACTGGTTTCGAAGAATTCCGAGACTCATTCACAATTGCCATGGCGCGATGACCATTGAGAAAATCTGGGTGTCCAGTATTAATATAGCATGCCTCCATTGCTACAAGATCCGTCACTAGTTTATGTGTTGGACTCATAGCGCGCTTGTAGAAGGAAATCACGACTTGGTGAAATTTCTCCTTAAGAGCGGGATATCTTCTGAAAATCTAGACACGATCAGTATGCTTAGCTTAATACGATGTGTTCAACTCTTACAGGTTTATTCAGCAATTGTGTTAAGATTCTTACGAGTTCATCGTAGACCAACGTAGCACATTTGACACTAGGTTCTTCAAACCTCTTTATCTGTTGTTTAATGATGACCTCAAAGGCAGCGGTACCAACGAAGAGTGCTGGAGAGGAACCGGAAGAATTATAGAGAATGGTTCGTATGTCGATGTCCTTTACTATATCGAAAGGATCAACCGCCTTGATCCCATTGGCATACAATTCATGGAAAACAAAACTAATCCGAGCTCCACCAGATAATTCCATGCTTGACAGATCCTGACTATTGCCATCGATGACAGTGCGAAATTCATTGCAGAACTCTGTGATCACATTTAAGACCATGTTTGAGCTGTTCCCGAGTATGGAATCCCCAAGTTGACCAAGTTCTGTTTGATACTTGACTAAAGATGCCATAATTTTGGCCTTTATCTCCGGCAGTGTATTTCGTATATGATGCATCAGAATCGTGTTAAGCTTACGTGCAAGGAAAGGTGTTCCACAATATTGAGCCTTCGAACGATATGATGCATGATTCTCGAAAAACTCGCGCTCTGCATCCAGAGCGGAAGAGATAGCCTTCTTGTTTTCAATGTCTCTTTGGCCTCTATTGACGACTGGGACATATCCGAGCCGTAGCGGAATTACTCGGCCAGCCAATATATCGACGACATCAGTTCCTTGATCCATCAAATCGATTTTGGTCAAAACTCCGATTGTCCTCGTTCCTTCTGGGTCCACCTCTCTGGCCAACTTCAGTCCGTCCGAATTCGCCAAATCTGTATTGCCAGAGGTAACGGCCAGGATTATAGCATTTGGGCGGGTGATATATTTCAGTATCATTTCCCGGATTTGTTTCTCGATATCTTTTGGTTGATCGCCTACTGGCACTTTCGTGAGTCCTGGCAGATCGACTAAGGTCAAGGTGAGGACGTTTGGAGAATATATACGTAGATTGATAGGAACAGGAGATATGTTTTGGTTTTTGCCAGTCTTTGCGTCTGTCTCACGGACTATTTCATCTCGGATATCGTTGAAGTTGTAGAATTTCTTGCCTGGATGATGTAGAAACTCACCCCACTCGTCCAAGTTGGCATTTTTGTCCGTTCTTTGCTCAAGTTCTAGCGATTCAGTGCCGTGAGTTTGCGATGCAGGTCTGTTTATGAGTTGCAATACCTGGCTACAATGAGCTGATGAGCAGAGCGTCAGGATGCCCTTACCAGTGGTCTCCTTGTGACTATACCTGTGCCTCGAGGCAGAAAATCTCTCCCGACGACATTTTCTAAAACTGAAGATTTACCACTACTCTGAGAGCCGATAACTGTAATTTGAGGTAAATCTACAGGATTTGTAACACCAACAGTTGAGAAAGCATCCTGTAGACGATTGATGGTACGAATGAGGCCAGGTTCCATCACCCCTTGAGCTTGTGTCGACATCGCTGAGCTCTCAATTGGAGATGAGGTGTGTAAGTCCAGTGTTCGTTGTTCAAAGCTGTTGTGCTTTCCAGATAATCCAGAACCTGACTGATAAATTCCTTGAGTGTCCCAAGACCCCAAGACACCAGGCGTCAATTATGCAATATGCAGCTAGTATCTACCTCTGGAGCTGTCGAATTCGGCAGAATAGGGAAGACATCAGCTGACACGCTGGCAATCTACGACTACACATGCAAAGTTGCGTATGTTGTTCTGAGCGTGCGAAGCGCGACCAATTTCGAGCACGAGTACCCGAATTTGCGTTGAGAGGTAGAAATAGATTTTGAGCAGAGAATACCGAGCATCGCATATCCTGAACAGCCTCCACGCAAATACTTTCCTGATTCAGTCGATAAGATATGCAGACTTCTTCCATAGCCGTAGCAGAATGCGCCAGAAATTCCGCTTGAGATAAAACCAAAGCGATCTGGTTTGCTGACTCATAGTCGACTTACCGGTATACCTCTGACAGAAGTGTTCTTACATTCTTCAGGAACAGCGATTGGGCATGCCGTGTCGTACTTCATACTTCGTTCTTTCAGTATCTGGCCCAACACTACTTCCTTTATTCTGGCATGACAGGTCGACCTTTTTGGATTCACAAAAATAAGGCTAGCAATTTGTCCGAATACATTGGACCTCTTCTGTGTTTGCTCGCACACGTACCGACACATATTGCTATTGCGGTCCGTAACATATATCATGGAACATAGAAGTGATCATTCTGTTCAATATAAAGTACTCGTTAAACTAGGGACAGGCTCGTTCGGTACTGTTTGGAAATCACGACATAAGCAAACAAATAAAGTCTTCGCGATAAAGCAGATCGATCTAGAATCTAGTGATGAGGATATAGTCGAAATTCAGCAGGAAATTACCTTGTTGGCTGCATGCCAAAGTGACTACATAACCACTTACTACGAGAGTTTCGTCACCGACATGACTCTATGGATTGTGATGGAATACATGGACGCCGGATCTGCACTAGACTTGATGGCTGGCACACCATTTACAGAGAAAGAGGCAGCCTGGATATGTTCCTCGCTACTGCGTGGCCTGATATACCTCCATGAACAGGGGAAGATGCACAGGGACATCAAAGCCGCTAACATTCTTCTTTCGTCTTCAGGACTTGTCAAATTAGCAGATTTTGGTGTAGCCTCGCAGTTGTCTTCGAACATGTCCAGAAGACACACTTTTGTCGGCACTCCCTACTGGATGGCTCCGGAAGTTATCATACAGGCTGGCTATGATTGCAAAGCTGATATATGGTCGCTGGGGATCACAACCATAGAATTGATGCTCGGAGAACCTCCACTGTCTGAATTTCATCCGATGCGTGTTATATTCTTGATTCCGAAAAGTCCTCCTCCAAGACTCGACGGGATCTTTTCCCCAGAGAGCCAAGACTTCGTAGCCATGTGTCTACAGAAGGACGCCCGCAAAAGACCATTTGCAAAAGATCTCCTGGACCATCCCTTTCTGAGACACGGCGATCTAGGAGGCGATTTGCAACGGAGATGTCAGAATAAGATAACACAAGATGCGAGCTATCATGCAGACCCTGTCATAACAGGGTCAGAGCCAGCTTATCATGCTAACAAGTTCCCAGCAAACGAAACAAATTGGGATTTTGAAACAGTGAAAGCTTCGGCACATGCAACATCATATGGCGAAATGCTGACAGCACGCGATGTCAGTAGAAGTGGTGCTTGGAACAAACAAGCAGAAGTCTTGCCTAATTCCCAAACGTGTTTTAAACAAGATCTGAATCTTCTCGCTTCCGACAGGTCTCTTAATGGAATAGACATACCTACTTCTGATATCGCTCAACAACAAAATCTGCTAGCAGAAATTCGAAACTTTGCTTTCAAATTATGTCGACACGATCCATTGTTCTTTAGAGCTTTCGAAGGAATGCTTCAAGAACTTGAAACTAGCTCAAAGACCGGTTCTACACAGATTAGCTTGGCTGAATTACAAGTAAGCAAACCGGCTATTGCGTCCGAAATCGATCTTCACAGGAGCTTCATCGAAGACTTAATATATCGCCAGTGGGTCGCTGATCTGTTCAGATGAAGAAATGTTCAGTAGAGTTTGGAGGCGTTGTGAGATTGATTGCATGATCGAGGAGACCTAATTCCTTGGCGAAGACGTTCTGTCGCCGTATTGACTGTTCGCCTACTGTACAATGATTTCGATATCGATACTTGACTCGAAGGAGACCATACTGCAATTACGTTTGACGTGATCATTGTTTCCGCTTTTGCGAAAATGTCGGCGATTCCTGATTTGTGGTCTTGAAACAAGATTTCCTTTGAGCTCGACGCGATGAATGCTTCACTGTACAGCAGTGCCATTAAAGATGTCAAGAGGGGTGGGCCAGTCCACTATTTCGCGTAACCACCTTTTGCGCTGATTACAGCTTCTATTCTGCCAATGTTCGGTAGGGTACAGTACTCTACACCGACGACGTTCATTCCGCAGAATTCATACTGAAACAAGCTTCTGTGAAAAGACTTCCGAGGTCCTCAGTCGTCACACTCTTGCTTCATTCGTTTCGTCGTCTAGCCCAGTCCCTGGGGATACAGTAAATACTGTATAATAGTGCGGGGTGAATTGTTACGGGAGCGGAAAAACTCCATATTTTGTATGACCACCTTTTGCACTAATCACTGCCTCGATCCTTCTAGGCATGCTCTCCACCAATGACCTCAGATGAGCAGGATCCATACTGACCCAGGCTTCTTTCACGAGACTTCAAAGTCCTCAGTAGTCAGAGTCTTGTTCAAGACGTTTCTCTGTCTTGCCCAGTTCTTCCAAATCAGTCATTTCAGCAGATGCCAGACATGTTCTATAGGATTCAAGTCAGGTGAGTTTGCTGCCCAGGGTATCGTCAGGATGCCGTTCTGCTGCATGAATCGAGTGGTCTTGCGACTTGTGTGGATGGGTGCGTTG